>JAFBMS010001269.1:20000-44277 GCA_019788955.1 Albula glossodonta | reverse complement strand
GAATATCTCTGAGACTAAGCCACTCTGAGCTACAGCTGGGCACAAAATCTGCGCTCCTCCTCATTTTCCCCACATCCTGCTGCCTTTCTGTCTCTGTTCTACTTTTTCTGTTTTCTCTCTACTCTATTCCCTTCTCATGTAAAACTGCTGGAGTTAAGCTGCCATGACCCCTTGAAGTTGTCCCATGTCACACGGCTGAGGGGCCAATCAGTCGCATAGGCCTGAACTCTTTTCACATGTAACTGCTGAATCTGCGCAGCCACATCAAGCTATATGCAAACTACTGAAGCCGAACGCCCACATCGCCCGGCGCCCTTCTAATGATACACAGCAGAAGATAAATAAATGCACCAGTGTTTCAGAAATACTGAGGGGCAGCAATTATTACATTTCAGGCACTCACTCAGCCCTAATGATTGGTTTCTTCCTGACCGGCTTCCCCTCTGATTGGTCGCCTTGTCACCAGCATTCCCAATTTCAGCATCTGCCATTGGATGGTCCTGTGACATAAGACTGTCTAGACTCTTTGGCACCTCCCAGCAATTCTCTCCCTTACTCGCATGTTTTCCATTGTCTTATTTCCCTCTCCCTCTCATTCACTCACTCTCTCTCTTTCTCTCTCTCTCTCTCTCTCTTTTTGAGTGGGACCAAACAAAACTGAGTATTAGGAAGGGTGTGTGGTGGATTAGCGGGCCTTTAAAGAGTCACTTTGTGAAGTTGGGAGTGACAGTGGCTGTCACATACAAACTGGAAAACAGACTCTTACAGTACAAAGAGCCCACTGTGTCTGCCGAGAGCCAATGAAAGGAGTCGTTGTCATGCTACCGGGGGCCTGCTGGCAAAACAGATGATTTTTATCAGGCCTTATCTACACGAAACCATCTCGGAATCGGCGAGAGGCGCTTGTCCAGACGTGCTACCCTCCCTGCGCTCAGATGGCGTGGTAATGAGACCAACACTGACGCGCTCGGTGAGACAAAGAAATGCATTATGGGTAATATGAGGTGGGGTGTGGACTCTCCCTTCATCCAGCTCAGCTAGCAGGAAGCTAACAGTAAAGCTAAAGGGCTTGGTGACGAATGCCCATGGAGCAATGCTGATTGCTAAAGCTAAATGCACATGTCTGTAGCGTGCTAACATTGCTAACATTAGAGTCCAGGGCTACACAAGCCTTAGAGCATGATGTTAATGCTACAGCTAAAGGAAGACGACAGCTCAATGCTGTGAGAATGTTAAGGCAAATCTACATCTACTCTTATATATATATCCACACACACACTCGCACTCACACACACACACACACACACACACACACAACAAAAGGACATATATTTTTCTGATGCATAATGCTAGGACTTGACATGTCATATGCACTTGTACAGCAATAAATATTACAATAGCATATATAAAACAAATGTTCAACTTCCAGGCACTCTTTTTGGTCGTGTACACACACTGACAGAGGGATGTTTTTGGTCATGTACACACACTGACAGAGGGATGTTTTTGGTCATGCACACACACTGGTAGGTGAATGTTTTTGGTCATGCACACACACTTACAGAGGGATGTTTTTGGTCATGCACACATACTGACAGAGGGATGTTTTTGGTCATGCACACACACTGACAGAGGGATGTTTTTGGTCATGCACACACACTGACAGAGGGATGTTTTTGGTCATGCACACACACTGACAGAGGGATGTTTTTGGTCATGCACACACACTGACAGAGGGATGTTTTTGGTCATGCACACACACTGACAGAGGGATGTTTTTGGTCATGCACACACACTGACAGAGGGATGTCTTTGGTCATGCACACACACTGGTAGGTGAATGTTTTTGGTCATGCACACACACTGACAGAGAGATGTTTTTGGTCATGCACACACACTGACAGAGGGATGTTTTTGGTCATGCACACACACTGACAGAGGGATGTTTTTGGTCATGCACACACACTAGTAGGTGGATGTTTTTGGTCATGCACACACACTAGTAGGTGGATGTTTTTGGTCATGCACACACATATAGAGGTTGGGAAACGTTTTTGGATGCAGGCATTCAGGTAGAGGAATGTTCTTGGATGCTCTGTTTAGCTGTAAAATACACTGTGGTTTTAATTAGAGGAACAAAGCAGAAGACAAGGCCAGAAAACAAGCTGGCAAAATGTCTGCCGACATAATAATGGGAACCAAGAAGATCTGCCTCATGAAGAAAACAAAAAGAAAAGAAGGAAATAAAAAACAAAGCACAAATACATGAAAGAAAAGAAGGAAATGTAAAATATAATAATATTACTGTAATAATAAGAACAATTAGAAGAAGAAGACAAACACACACACACATACACACACACGCACACATGCACACACACACACACACACACACACACACACACACACACACACACAAACACACACTCACACCCTCGCCCACACACACACACACACACTCACACTCACACACACACTCACAACACACCAACACACACCAGCACACACACACACACACACACACCACGCCCCATAATGCACACACACACATACACACACACACCATAATGCACACACACACACACACACACCACTCACCCACACTCACACACACACCACACACCCTCCCACACCACCCACACACACCACTCACCACACACACACACACACACACACACACCCGCACGCACACACACACACACACACACACACACACACACACACACACACACACACACACACACACACACACACACACACTCACACACACAGTAGAGATGCAGCTGTATTTTGTATGCTGCATTGCGTGTGCATTTGGGTCTCTTTGAATCATTGTTTTCACACATTCCTCTTAGGATTGTCCAGACTCCAAAGCTCAATTCTCTCAAGTTCTGACTCCATGGCAACATCAGCCGTCCCTGTCACCGGGGCAACAAAACAATGGGTTCCGCTGCCGCTCCTCTCCTCTTCCTTTCTTTCTGAACTGTCAGCTCCTCTCTCTGAGGGCTCCCCTTCCTGCCCTTCGCTGAGACCCTGCCCCAGGGGGCCCCAAAAACCCATCTCCCACCCCTCAGTGAGGCTGGCCCAGGTGCTCCTTCTGAGTGCTAGCTACCACAAGGACTACAGAAAAATCTACGGAAAAATCTCAGAGAGGTCATCTACTGTATCTGTCAATCAAAGAAACAGCAGGGCCCCAGAACTCTCATTTCCATTCTCTTTTCTGTTTATGCTGATTTTAAAGTTCAAGGTCGATATCACGATAAATCAATTTACACACACCATGGAAAATGGGATCTGTGCATCTCCTCCATCTCTTCCCCCTCATCCTCTTGCTCATAAGCTTCTGCTGACTGTGGGTTTGTCACCTCTTTAACTCTCCCTATACCCCTTGGCAAATTGTCCAATCATAGACCAGGAACACAGAGCCCCTTTTATGATGCTCTGTGGAGTGGTCTCTCCGGACAGTGATATCATCCCGGTGGCTCAATGTACCATTCACGATGGAGAAGCTGAGCTGGGAAAATGGCAGCATGACTGAATCCCACTCTGTGTGCCCAAACATGTGCATCGGCCAGCCAGAACCACAGCACTCTCAGAGAGGGCCTCGGTAGGGTGTGCATCTGCCTGCCAGAACCACAGCACTCTCAGAGAGGGCCTCGGTAGGGTGTGCATCTGCCAGGTAGAACCACAGCACTCTCAGAGAGGGCCTCGGTAGGGTGTGCATCTGCCTGCCAGAACCACAGCACTCTCAGAGAGGGCCTCGGTAGGGTGTGCATCTGCCAGGTAGAACCACAGCACTCTCAGAGAGGGCCTCGGTAGGGTGTGCATCTGCCTGCCAGAACCACAGCACTCTCAGAGAGGGCCTCGGTAGGGTGTGCATCTGCCTGCCAGAACCACAGCACTCTCAGAGAGGGCCTCGATAGGGTGTGCATCTGCCTGCCAGAACCACAGCACTCTCAGAGAGGGCCTCGGTAGGGTGTGCATCTGCCAGGTAGAACCACAGCACTCTCAGAGAGGGCCTTGGTAGGGTGTGCATCTGCCAGCCAGAACCACAGCACTCTCAGAGAGGGCCTCGGTAGGGTGTGCATCTGCCAGGTAGAACCACAGCACTCTCAGAGAGGGCCTCGGTAGGGTGTGCATCTGCCAGGTAGAACCACAGCACTCTCAGAGAGGGCCTCGGTAGGGTGTGCATCTGCCTGCCAGAACCACAGCACTCTCAGAGAGGGCCTCGGTAGGGTGTGCATCTGCCAGGTAGAACCACAGCACTCTCAGAGAGGGCCTCGATAGGGTGTGCATCTGCCAGGTAGAACCACAGCACTCTCAGAGAGGGCCTCGATAGGGTGTGCATCTGCCTGCCAGAACCACAGCACTCTCAGAGAGGGCCTTGGTAGGGTGTGCATCTGCCTGCCAGAACCACAGCACTCTCAGGGAGGGCCTCGGTAGGGTGTGCATCTGCCAGGTAGAACCACAGCACTCTCAGAGAGGGCCTCGGTAGGGTGTGCATCTGCCTGCCAGAACCACAGCACTCTCAGAGAGGGCCTCGGTAGGGTGTGCATCTGCCTGCCAGAACCACAGCACTCTCAGAGAGGGCCTCGATAGGGTGTGCATCTGCCTGCCAGAACCACAGCACTCTCAGAGAGGGCCTCGGTAGGGTGTGCATCTGCCAGGTAGAACCACAGCACTCTCAGAGAGGGCCTTGGTAGGGTGTGCATCGGCCAGCCAGAACCACAGCACTCTCAGAGAGGGCCTCGGTAGGGTGTGCATCTGCCAGGTAGAACCACAGCACTCTCAGAGAGGGCCTCGGTAGGGTGTGCATCTGCCAGGTAGAACCACAGCACTCTCAGAGAGGGCCTCGGTAGGGTGTGCATCTGCCAGGTAGAACCACAGCACTCTCAGAGAGGGCCTTGGTAGGGTGTGCATCTGCCAGGTAGAACCACAGCACTCTCAGAGAGGGCCTCGGTAGGGTGTGCATCTGCCAGCCAGAACCACAGCACTCTCAGAGAGGGCCTCGGTAGGGTGTGCATCTGCCAGGTAGAACCACAGCACTCTCAGAGAGGGCCTCGATAGGGTGTGCATCTGCCTGCCAGAACCACAGCACTCTCAGAGAGGACCTCGGTAGGGTGTGCATCTGCCAGGTAGAACCACAGCACTCTCAGAGAGGGCCTCGGTAGGGTGTGCATCTGCCAGGTAGAACCACAGCACTCTCAGAGAGGGCCTCGATAGGGTGTGCATCTGCCTGCCAGAACCACAGCACTCTCAGAGAGGGCCTCGGTAGGGTGTGCATCTGCCAGGTAGAACCACAGCACTCTCAGAGAGGGCCTTGGTAGGGTGTGCATCTGCCAGGTAGAACCACAGCACTCTCAGAGAGGGCCTTGGTAGGGTGTGCATCTGCCGGGTAGAACCACAGCACTCTCAGAGAGGGCCTTGGTAGGGTGTGCATCTGCCAGGTAGAACCACAGCACTCTCAGAGAGGGCCTCGGTAGGGTGTGCATCTGCCGGGTAGAACCACAGCACTCTCAGAGAGGGCCTTGGTAGGGTGTGCATCTGCCGGGTAGAACCACAGCACTCTCAGAGAGGGCCTCGGTAGGGTGTGCATCTGCCGGGTAGAACCACAGCACTCTCAGAGAGGGCCTCGGTAGGGCCTGGTTATTAACTTTTACTGTTGGGGAACTCTGTATCAGAGAAGTAGGATAGAGCTAGGTGGATCAACAGGAGCAAAGTTTACAGGGAGTCGGAAAGACAGACACACACACAAACAGACAGACAGACAGACAGATAGATAGATAGACAGATAGATAGATAGATAGATAGATAGATAGATAGATAGATAGATAGATAGATAGATAGATAGATAGATAGATAGATAGACATCCAAATACTAAAAACACATACAGCAGCCAAGTCTCCACATATGTCATATTTTCCTCCCATGGACCGGTACACCATCCTGCAGTGCACCAGAATCAGCACCCGTGTGTGTGTGTGTGTTTTTTTCATGTGTTTGCATGCATGCGCGTGCATGTGTGTGTGTATGTTGTTGTGTGTGTGTGTGTGTGTGCGCGTGTTTTTGTGTATGTGTGTGTGTTTTTTCGTGTGTGTGTGTATGTGTGTGTGTGTGTGTGTGTGTGTGTGTGTGTGTGTGTGTGTGAGTGTGTGTGCGTGCATGCATGCGTGTGTGTGAGTGTGTGTGCATGTTTTTCCAGTAAACCCAGGCGCAAAATTGGCCAAGCTCAGGAGTTCTTAGAAAGGAGCCTGAAGCAAAGACATCTGACATTTTCATGCCGTTTGTTGAAGTGGCATTTCATTTTTAAAATGTTTTTTTTGTTTCTTTTAAATCCCTCAGTCACCAGAAGCTTTCAGTACCATCCAAAAAAGAACACTATGAGTCTTATTTGCTTTATCCATGCCTGGGTTTAATTAAATGTAACTGACATTTTAAAAATCTTTCAACTCATTTCCAGGGTTTTTTTTTTGGGTTCCATGTTACCCCTTCCTGAGGACACTGTTAGTAATATTGAAAGGTGTTTGGCAACACAAGTGTTCCTTGATGGTAATAAATGCTAATAATAAACTGAGTGTGATAATGAAGCGTTGTTTTTGCTGGGGTTTGGGCCTGCCAGGAATATCTGTGCAGTATATGGGCCAGACACAGATCCGCAGAGCGCCGGGTGGCGGCCCTGATCCCATCGCCACGGCGACAGCGTCACGGGCGGGTATCCCTCAGGCCCACTCTTTCCATTGGACGGGTGTGGAAATTGCCGTCCCAGGATGCAGTGCAGGGGCGAATGAAAGGAGTCCTTTATATACGAGGCTGTATGGAGGGGTGGAGGGCGGTGGCCTTTCGTGGGCAGGTGCATGGACTCTGAGGGTGAAGCTGAATGAAAACCGCACCCTAAACTGAGGGACCTCATCTGTGATAGACACATCATTAAAGAACATTAAAGCTGGTGGAACAATTATTGGGACGAGGAAAAAGTCGTCAGGAGAAGTTTACTATTTACTCCACCGGGAGCGTGTTGACAAGGTGGAAGTCTCACATTTAGATGTGATGGTTTGAGTTTTTGCAGTGGGTTCCTACCTCTTTCATGGCAGTCACACTTCCATGTGCAGCATGGAAGCAGGTGATAGGGTACACAGGTGTATGCCTTTGGATTTGGATGGATTCTGAATCAGGCTCATAATTAGTAGGTTACAGGGTCACATCCCACAGAGGGGCTTTGCCCACTCAGTGGCCATTTTGGACATCTTTGGGCAGAAAATAACACATTTTTAAAAATGTACCATAAATTGCAAGTGTGAGGATGTGGGCGCTGGGGGCCTGTGCTAAAAGTCTAGCAACATCCGTGATTCAGACCGAAGCAAACACACAGCTTGATACAGCCCTGTATCCCAAAGCCGAAAACATCACTCTCCTCTCCTCTATACTTCTGCTCCTGTCATAATTGGATAATCAGTTCTCTTCTCTCTCTTTCTTTGAACTGACAGCACATAAACAATATTTTAATTCTCTACACCACCACCATTTCCTCAGAAAGCATTCTCATCGTCACAGCAACAGTTATTTAATCGTGCATTCAATGTATGACAACACAAGGGGCCCTTCTGACTGATGTTCATTGCCATTATGCTGCTCAGACCTTACAGTCTGCCCCTGAGAACACTTTGTGGTTGAGGCCCCTAATCATTTGACTGCTGTGGCAGTCCGTAAAACTTTTGTAGCTTTAATTTGCTTTTAGCCTGGTTCAGAGCATGGTGCATTTCTAAAACATAATGCAATGGAACGGCTCGAGTTTAATTTGAATGTAATTTGCGATGCTGAATTGCTGTGATGTAATGGTAACTAATTTTCAGTAATAAGAACTACATGGACCAGAATTCCATGTTCCGGATAAAGAAAAAAGTAAAGATGTAAAGGTTGATTAGAAAGAAAATAGCAGTGTTAGCAGCATTAAGGGAAAATTTTAAATTCAGCTACAAGTCAACAGCAACAGGTAATTACTGTTCCACCATGTAACATACCATTTTTGATATCCTGAGAAATCCCAAATTTAACAAGAGTCTGAAAGCTCAGTATTTATCAGGTTAAAGTACATATCAGCTGACCTACAAATGAGCTTCAGAAACTGTCCATACAATCACACCAAAGACCCTTTCACCTGGTGAGACATCTCAGTGTTATAAAAAGATTGTATGTGATTTTGTGAGTGTTTTTGACACGTCATCAGTGACTCACTAATTGTGATCCAATCACGGCATCTCTTTTTCTTTTCCACATTGACAGCAGCAAAGTGGATTGGTTGGAGAGTCCAGACAGGTAATCACTGCCTGCCCCTTTCATAGCCCCACCTCCTTTTTCTTTTGTCTATTGTTTCCCATATGTACAACAGAAAATTTGATTGGTTGGAAGGGCCAGTGATTGACAGCACATGCTATCCCTGCCCCTTTTTTGATGAATGATGTCAGACAGACCAGTCACTGTGGGCAGAGTGAATGTATGGGGTTGAGTGTGTTGAGTGTAATGTAATTCAGATGATGCAGTGAAACACATTCCTGGGAAGGAACAGCAGGGGTATTATGTGACCGAGGAGCTGCATGTAAATATATTACATCATTACAACCCACAGGCTGTCATACAGTACAGTAACTCACATACAGCCATCAGACAGGGTTTAATGGGGCTGGCAAAGCAAACACACATAATCACACACACGAATTCACCTAACACACACACACACACACACACTTGTGTACACGCATATATCCAAATACACACAGACATACATAAACACAAATACAGATGCATGTGGACACACATATACACAAATACACACACATAGAGATGCATGTGAACACACATACACACAAATACACACACATATTATGCAAACATAGTATAAATATACATGTGTGCACACAGACATGTGTAGACTTAACAGACACTCACACACATAAACACACACACACACGCACACACATGCACACACATACACACACACACACACGCATGCACACACACGCACACACACACAAACACACACGGCTCTGAAGGCTTTGTAAAACAGACATATTACTTGTGTTGCACAGAAAGGCGTAATTCACAGCTTTTTTGCACAAAGCACATATTTACGGCCTGGTTGACACAGAAGCACCCAGCAGGGTGGGGCTCTTCCACTGTGTCAGGTGCTGGGACAGCACCCACAGGGCTGGAGATCAAATGAGCCTGTCTCTCTCCTTTACTCGGCAGAGAAAACGACACAAAGGGTGGTGGGAAAAGAGGGGTGACGTGGAGTGTGGAGGAAAGAGTGGCGAGATCTGGCATACGCTTCAGGCTGAGTCGACTTGCCATGGATACCAGCATTGGTGTTTGTTGTTGGTGGGGGGGGGGGGGGGGGGGGGGGGGGGGGGGGGGTTCATGGTCATGGGAACTGAACAGAGACCAGAGACCAGGGGTGCAGGGTTGGGAAGGAACGGTCAGGGGGGTTGGGGGGGCCTCTATGGAGCTGCCCAATCACAGGCTGCCCCGGTCCCCCCATCCCCCGGAGCTGCCCAATCACAGGCTGCCCCGGTCCCCCATCCCCCGGAGCTGCCCAATCACAGGCTGCCCCGGTCCCCCCCTTCCCCCGGAGCTGCCCAATCACAGGCTGCCCCGGTCCCCCCATCCCCCGAGCTGCCCAATCACAGGCTGCCCCGGTCCTCCCATCCCCCTGAGCTGCCCAATCACAGGCTGCCCCGGTCCCCCCATCCCCCTGAGCTGCCCAATCACAGGCTGCCCCGGTCCCCCCATCCCCCGGAGCTGCCCAATCACAGGCTTGCCTTAACCATAGCTGTTATCCAGATGCACAGTTTAAATGTAGGGGGGCCAAATGTGGGGTGGGGGGTGTTAGAGGGGCAGGCTTCATGTTAAGAGAGAAACTGTCTGAATCTTCAACCCTCTCAGCACCACCCCTGCTTGCAACCAATCAGAAATGAAACCTTCCAGCAAGACTGAACAAATAGCTTACTAGCCTATACCTCAGAAAACAAGGTTATTTCAGAACACTGATTATTCCAGAACTTTTTAACTGGACTCCAAGAAGTTTTCAACATTTAGATGTAATGCTCTAAGCTGGATATTACAGTATAGGAATTTTGCAGACACTCTTATCCAGAATAACCTATAGCTCAAAGTGTGTGAATCAGTGATGAAAGCGGTAAAGCACTAGAGGGGGTAAAAGTACCCAGTGCCAGAGGAGATAGCATGGACTAAACCCTGTGGATGGCCTGCTGAAGAAACAGAAAACCATCAGCAACAACAACAACCAGAACCACAAAAACAGCTAAATCAGATTGCTACTAGTAAAACTATGATTACACAGAAGTAAGGTAAGTGCGTAAATGAAAGGGCCGAACTGCCTAAATGTAGGAGAATCTATTTGGCAATAACTGGGAGTTTCTGTCTAAAAGTACATTTTTATTGCCCATTCAGATTTCTTTTTTTCTGTGCTGTAGGCGGTATGTGAGAGCGATGACAGAGAGCAGCTGGGGGCCCTGAGCGGAAGAAGGAGCTTCTGTTCAGCATCCGCGGTGGTTATGCTGCCTCATGTCACGCATCAAAGGCGGGCGGAGACGCCGTCACTGTCACTGTACAGTCAAATGTCACATTTTCTCATGAAAATGTCACCAAGTCCCTACTCCCTTTTAGTCCCAGCCCTGCAGCGTGGAGACAGAAGACCTCGCGTGCAGGCAGACGCAGAGAGCTCCTTCACCCTCACGTGCAGCCAGACGCAGAGAGCTCCTTCACCCTCACAATGCGCCCGCTCATTTGCATCTGCATCTCAGACGGTCACAGCAGAAGCTTTTATGCAGAGCCATTTGCATAGCTCACATTCATCTGATCTCTGTCTCACACAGAAACTTCTGTGGCGGGAGAAAAGCCCCCCCCCATCCCCCACCCTGCTCGAATGCCCCGGGAGGCCGTCTGAAATCCTCTGTCGTTCACTCAATGCACTGTTTGTTTTTATGGACTGAATTTTGAGTTTCATAAGTTCGGACTCAAACCTTTGTTTAAGCTCATTCCTCTGATCTGTCACAGGCAAAAAGACCCTCTGCAAAAATTGTTACAATTGGGTGTTTGGAACAGAATGGATTTTTGTTTTGCTTAAGGCCCTTTGTTAACGTTTAGGCAATGAGATGTTAGGGGCATTTTTAGGGGCCAAAGCTGGAAGCCCATGGAGGTAGATGAGGATGGGGTTCACACATGTGTATTTTGGCTGTTTTGGCAGCAGCAAATTGCAGGAGTTGAAGGCTGAAGGCTCCTGCCGGAAGACCAGGGAGAAGAAGGTTGCAGTTGTCCAGCTGGGAGAAAATGAGGGCCTGGAGAATGAGCTGGGTGGCGTACATTAGAGCGGAATCGGAAGAGTCACACACAGACACGGAGAGCCACTTTAATCACTGAGAAACAGCTTCTTTCCTCCTGGGCTGCCACGCTAATCGCTACAAATAAAGCCCATTCGGCGAGGACCTCTGTCCCAAACCAATGGTGACTCCGCAAGCAGGAATTTGCAAATTACTCCCGGCGACAACACTGAAGCCACGCGCCCCACTGTCTTTGGGTGCAGTAGGTTTTTTTTTTTTATTCTTTAGAGACTCCAGCTATTTTAAATTCAAGATTGGATTTTCTGCTATCATATGGACGGAATGTCTGTGGTGTTCAGAGGAGATAGGCCTGATGTTTTATGTCTCATTCTACATGGTGGACAGCATCTTAGCCCAAACTTCAGGCCCTGAATTCTGTCTGCAATGAGGCCAATACTCCAGAGAGCTGAGTGAAGCATGAGTCTGTCCTCCACTGTTAACTGTGTGTGAGAGTGTGTGTTTGTGTGTGTATGTTTGTGCATGTGTGTGTGTGTGTGCATGAGTGCATGCATGTGTGTGTGTGTGTGTGTGTCTTGTGTTTTTGTGTTTTGATTTTCAACTCAATACACTCAATCTGTGTGCTTGGATCACTTCATCGTGTTCATGTGTCAGGACTATGCTTCTTGCAATCTGATTGGCTCTGGCATATTTCTGATGTTTGATCTGGTTGGCCTTGACAGTGGATCCGATTGGCCGAGGCAGTTTATCAGAAGTGATAGCTGACCAATGATCAGTGAGGCTCATCTCCCAAAGTTAGCCAGTTACACCACATCAGAGAGGTGAGAAAATAATCTGGCTATTTTATGAGTACTGAGCAGAGCATCGACCAACACTCAGAGCTAATTACAACACTTCATCAGACATGGAGAGAAAATGTGCTGTGCTTATTTGCCAAAGCCTGGAATGAGAAAAAAGCAAACCCTCAAAGGTTGACCATAAAACTATTCTTCAGGTTCCCTTCTCTCTCCTTTAGATACTATTAAAAAAAACAGCTCAGCGGAGTTTTGGGAAAGGCCGAAAAGGGCATTTCGGGGGACCAGAAAAGCTGATTTTGCAGTTTTCTGGAGGCGCCGACTCAGCAATTTATTTGTCAAAACTCCAAAAGAAAAAAAAAACTTCAGGAATAAAACACAGCCCATTCAAACTACCTTCACTTGTCAGGTTCCTAACTATGACATCATCACTATGAGCCATTGCAGATTTATGTTAGATTCATTAACTGTGTCCCAAACCGCGTAGTTCCATACTCCGAGTACGCATAGCGAGTGCGCATCCATTCTGGAGTACGAGTCCAAACCGAAGTGCGGTAGTACGGAGATGGATGGCACTTCGTTTTGCCGTAATTTGGATCGAATGCATCGATGCATATTCCGAGCGGGAGAATATCCCATCATTCCCTGCCAAGGATTCAGTTACGTTCCAGAATGTTCATTGCTAATAAAGCTGCTACTACTGACTGATCACAGTCTCATGTAGGTGGGAAATTTGTACCTTTTTCTAGTGGAAAGTAGTAGAAACAGCAGTAGTGGTGCTAATAGCACTGTGGTAGCAGCAGTGTGGTAGCTGTATCACTGAAATATGTGGGTTAGTTGCAGACATGTTACTGCAGACAGTAGAGGTTGAGGAGTGTGCAGCCCCAATGAGCTTCTCCCAGTGAAGCTCTGAAAACAGGCCATCCTCGTGTCACTAGTTCCTAATTACCTCCTCAACCATACAAAGCCCCCTATGTCTCTGGGCTTATTATACAGCTGTTAACTGAATTTCTCTCTCTCACCTAAACCCACCCCTCACAGCCCCCTTCAACACTCAGCCTGATCTGATTCCCACCATACCTCACAGTCCAAAAACATGTCCCCACCCCAAACAAACACACACACACACACACGCACATACGCACAGACACACACACATACACACACACACACACAAACTGTTTATACACGCAAAGAGGCATGATTTTCTTGAATGCACACAAAAACACACACACATGCTCACACAAGCAGAGATAATGTGGCCAGTCACAGGTGAGAGGAGGGTCTCTCTCTCTGTCTTCTGTCTCTCTCTCTCTCTCTCTCCTCTGGTTCAGTGCGTTCCTCCAGGATCTGCCACCTCAGTCAGAATCGCATGTTTGTGCCCAAAACTCTCTCTCTTATTTACACTGCACCCCGGGACAGAACAGGAGCTCCTCTCCATCCCTGCGTGTGTTGAAGAACGCCATTGATCCCATTGCGGAGAGACTGGGACCTGTTTACTGGGAGTGCCAATATTAGATAACCAAACTGGCCACAGAGGAACATCACCCCCCAGACACTGGGACCATTCACTCACATGGTACTCTCCAAGGACTCACATTTCGTTTTTAGCATTTAGCATGAGCACTTATTGAAACTGACACAGCTTAAAGTTTTACACACTGTAAAGGTACAGAGGTGGATATTTACTGACGGTGACAGTATGTATTTACATTGTGTACAATGACGGGGCTGAGGGTGGATAGCAGGCCTGATACCTTTCGATTATAAGATCTTCTTCCCAACCGTTAGCCTACATGGCTACCATGGGGGATACCCAGTCGGGCCGAACCAATAAAAAATGGGGGGGGGGGGGGGGGGGGGACAATGAAACAATAATGTTGCAGGATTGTGGAATGGTGCATCTCATGGGAGTGTGTGAGGCAGTGCATTATGGGACGGGCTGAGGCAGGTTTAACCCCTGGGGAGTGGTGCTTCTGTAACCCCAGGGCTCTGTGTGAAGCAGTGCATTATGGGATGGGTTGAGGCAGGTTTAACCCCTCGGGAGTGGTGCTTCTGTAACCCCAGGGCTCTGTGTGAAGCAGTGCATTATGGGACGGGCGGAGGCGGGCATTCATCTGCTTCATATTATCCAGGAATTACCGCAAACACGCATGAGTCAGCGAGATTTCATTTGCCAACTGGCGCTGGAGCTATAACCAGAAGCACAAACAGAAACAACAAGCACTTTATTTTCCACTGCCCAGTTCACAGTACTGACTTTCTGTCACACACCTATACACACACACACACGCACACACACACACACACATACACACGCACACACACACACGCACACACACACACACACACACACCTATACACACACAAACACATACACACACACAGAGACACACACAAACACATACACACACATATACACACACAGAGACACACACACATACACACACAGTGACACATACACACACACATACACACACAGAGACACACACACAAGCACATACAGCCTTTCTTTCACACACACACATACACACACTCTTTCTCTCACACATACATATAGACACATACACACACAAACATACACATGCACACACATAAAAAGCAATGTGTTTTGCTGTAAGCCTTCATACAGACAATGTTGGGAGAGGCACAACGATTCTCCAGGAAAGACAGACAAACAGACCAATGGACTGACAGACATCAGACACACCAACCACAGGCTCATATCACAGCCCTGTACATTTAGCACATTTACCTGCCCTAAGCAGCAACACCTGGGGAAATTGCTTACTCAAAGAACTTCAAGTTGGAAATCCATGATTTGGGCTTGGAAGATGTCACTGCATTGCTTTTCTGTGGGTGGTGTTCTGGTTCCTAACCCGTCAAATATTTAGACTTACAATGCTAATGCAATCTTCATTTTCAGCAGCATCTGTGTCCAGTGTCAGGGAATTGTACACTGTTAGATTTACCTTGGTTTACTGATTTCTTTAAGATAAGCTGTGTTTTTTAGTGTGTCAGGATATTATGTGGATGCCTACAGCAAATCTGAACAGAGTTTGTAAGTCTGTATGGAGTTTTTTTTTTTTTTGTGATACTGATATTTCCCTGTCAGCATAACTCGACATGCTGACAGGGGAATATCAACAGTCGTATGAAAGAGAGATTTTGTTCTCAGTGATGTTGAAACTGGATTTCTCCAATAGTCTCAAAGGGATGTTAGAGGCGCTGGAAAGTTTTATATGTTTAAAATCATTACTTGACCCAATGTCTTTTAAGAGAACAAAGTTTTTAAAAAAACAGTTCCCAGGTAGATTTATGGTTGCCAGCCATTGCTTGACACTGGCTGTCCATCGTGTCCAGCTAACGGCTCAATGTTGAAAGGGCCTGTGTTTAAACTGACCCCAGTGCAGTAGAGATGAACAAACTTGTTTATTTACAGGGAGGGAAGGGGACTCTCCCCTGTTTATCCATGCCGTGTTTGCCACCTATTTTTGAGTTCCCTCAAAACCAGCAGCCAAAACTTTACATGTGTACACTACCCTCAGACAGGCAGCTTCACCACCGCCCCACCTTGGGCCCAGGTATGACCATCTGCAGTCAAGTTTACAATATGATTTTTATTATAGCCCTATTTAGTTACTTATGCTCTATTACTTATGATTGCCACATTGGTTGTGTCCATTATCACTGCTGTAAGATCTACTGTCAGTTTCGGGCACATCAGACACACACACACACTCACACACACACACACACACACACACACACACACACACACACACACACACACACACACACACACACACACACACACACACACACACACACACACACACACACACACACACACACGCACACACACACACACACAAAAAACAAACACTGTTATTTGTCCAACAATGCAATTACAATGGCATTGATCAGCCTGGCGGTCTCACCCCATGCTGCTAGCCAAACACCCTGCTAATTGTGCATGGCAAACCTTTTAAACCCTTTCAGACCCATTTAAACTCTGCCTGCACTTCACTGCCCCTCGGACAGTTCCAATGACAACCACAATGATTCCCAGACTACCAAACGATTTCCCTTTGAAAATGTTTAGCTATCGGATTTCTGCTCTGTCTTTACTTTTTTAAATGTGATAACCTGGTGTCAAGTACAGAACAGGACTGTCCCGGTGGGTTTTAGTCTGGAACCTTCCCTTTCTGCACCAAACACCACAATACCAATGAGTCGTCCCCTTTGGTAAACCCGTTTATAAAAAAAAAAAAACAAAAAACTCTGCAGTATCTTCTCAAAGGCCCTCTCCAGCCAGGCTGATTCCCCACATTACCCGACGAAATACACACAAAAGGCAAGCAGAGACGGTGGGGCAGCGCTCCCCCAAGCCAGCTTACATTTACTCAGTGACCATTCAAACAAGATGGCTGCTTCGCATTGCCAATATTGAAACAATGTATATCATACTATGTGGGAGATGGTTTTAGGAGGAAGTCAGAACATTTTTCAGAGTTGGATTCTTGTGAAACACAAACACCATAATAATAATAATAATAATAATCATAATAATAGTAAACTGTATATTCAGTTGACTGAGTTAAAAATCCTCAGCCTTGTCTCAGGGGTCAAGGGTCAAAGGTCAGAGGGTTAACTTTCCAGCCTGTGAACACAAACATGTTTTTACCTTTTTGTTGCAGTGACCTTCCACTGTAGGATGGGCTATCTGCCATAGTTTGGGAGTGCCAAAAACCCTCATCGCTCTATAGATTTACTGTCATTCACCGCTGACACCAGTGAGTCAGCCAGCAACATTTTATCCACAGAGCAAAAGGCATGTTATTGACTCATTCATGGAAGCATAAAAAAAAAATATGAAAAAAAAAAAACCTGACTGTGACTGTTTGAGTCACTGTACAAATGGATCAAGGCCCAGCCAGAATAGTGGAATATGTTTGTCCGTGTAGATCACCACAGTGGCAGTGTAGCTGATTTTACTTCTTCATGCAGCTGTTTCTAGATCCTTTAATTCTATTTATCAGTTCCTGTAGTTACTGCTGCTCCTGTAAATCTTTTAATACTAACAAACTCTCTCTAAATCTGTGACAAAGTACCCACGCGCACGACAAACAGATCACACACACAAACGCAGTCTTTCTCTCTCACACTTACACACTAATAGTCACACACACATTCACTCACACATGCACACAATGAATTCTGCAGTTTCTTGAAGCTGTGCTGCGCCACTAAATGAAGTTTTGTCGCTTCTCTGAGTGCTTGAAAACTGACCGAAGTCATGATCTGTGAGCCTGCTCTCAGTGGCAAACCTTTAAGTGCTGGCCTAAGCTTATTTTTGCACCAAAAAGGCTTGCTCAACTGCGTTAATAATGAGTCACTATATATATATATATATATATATATATATATATATATATATATATATATATATAAAATATACACACACTCTTTCTTTTTTCAAGCTACTACACAGATTCTACCATGTCTCCTGTTAGGGTTACCAGACATGAGGAAAATCCTCCAAATGTTTTCCCTTGTAGAATTAGCTGTTATGGGGTAATTAGATATTAGGGGGTGCGCATGGGTGTGTCCTAAGAGTAAGATTACTGTAAGCAGGTGCTTCTCTCCCTGAATTCCAGATGGGGGCGCTATATGTGCTTAATTCCGTTAAGAACTATCTACACACTCTTACTAACATTTAACTGCTGTCATCCGATGACTGGATAAATATCAGATTATGTTTTAGTATATTTATTTCTAATAAAAAATAGATATTGTCGAGAAAATGCCAAAGTAGTGATTTTAAAAAACAGTTTACATTTTAATAGCAAGTAAACAGGTTTCAATGTGTAGCCAGGATCTGAGACGAGGGTGGCACGCACCTGGATTGCATTTATAAAACACATTAGAAATGTAAGACGCTCCTCTTTTTTACTTGATTTACAGATAGTTCTACGCTTCCTCATTTAGATCAGACTCCCACAAAAGCTATTCTACAGGAAGCGGTCAGCAAGACAGCCCTGATGTTTGTTAAGAAAATAAAACCTCCCGTTGCTAAGCGATTAAAAATCACACGCTAGATGTGATTAGGAAGTTAGTAAGTCTTTGCAACGTCTGCTTGTCTTTGGAGAAGCTCCAGAAATGCCAGTGGTCCAGCGTAAAGTGTGCGTCTCCGTGGCAACCTAGTGTTAAAAAGAAGTTGTACAGTAATTTCGACAATGCTTTATGTACTAGTCCACCGATGCTTGGGTCTTTTGGTCAGTTTCAGATATTCTTTTTAATAAAATAACAGAACTTGAGTTTTGACTGTGCAGATAACTCTTCAAGTGGCATTCATCAGTGACCGTACAGTCTTCACGGAAGTTAACTCGAGGCCTTACGTTTAGAGTTGCGGCACGAGATCAGATGATTTGAGGTGAAATTAAATTAGCCCTCAGAGAGGCAAACGCTGATGGTGTTTCTGTCCCTCGTTTAACTGTACTCTAAACGTCTTATTCGTTTGAAATGAACAGCAACTAGCAGGACCCTGTACAGTTCAAAATAACTTATGATTGTGATTAAGTTGTTAACTCGACAGAGTATGTCAAAGAAATAACACCATGCGCTTTGCCCCAAACACATTTTCCATTCATTTTGTGCTTTCTCGTTCAGACATTTCGTTGGTAGCAGGAAGGAAATCTGCCTACTTGTCAAGTGGCACACTCCGGTGGGAGTGAATTTACTTAAAAATCCGAACGGCCCTCTCGAAGTCTATAATTGGTTATCTGTCATGTCACTCAAACTCCTTTTACCGTTATGCTATTTGCATAAGGAGTGGACTATAAGTACCAGTCCGGCTGAACTTTGCATGCTTGTTCGGGCAGTCTGTCGCGGGTGTCTGGCGCGCTTGTCCAACTCCAGGAAAAACTGACCACGCTCTAAGAAAGGAGGCTTGTAAAAATTACCGTCGACAAGGGATTACAGTATGTCCATCGCAACCAGCAGACAGTCCTCGTCCTACAGAAGGATGTTCGGTGGGGAGAGACCCGCGATGGCTCGTACCAGCTACGGAAGCCGCCAATACTCCAGCCCTGCGCGTTCAGCCCGGGTCTCCTTCGGTCTCTCCTCCGCACCGACCATCTATGCCACCAAGACCTCCAGGGTCCGCAGTAGTGCCCCGATGCCCCGACTGGCGTCGGAGAACCTGGACTTCTCTCTGTCCGACGCCATCAACACCGAGTTCAAGACCAACCGCACCAACGAGAAGGCGCAGATGCAGCACCTGAACGACAGGTTCGCCAGCTACATCGAGAAGGTGCGCTTCCTCGAGCAGCAGAACAAGATCCTGCAAGCAGAGCTCGAGCAGCTGCGGGGCAAAGGCACCACGCGCATCGGGGACCTGTACGAGGAGGAGATGCGCGAGCTGCGGCGTCAGGTGGACCAGCTCACCAACGAGAAAGCCCGAGCGGAAGTGGACCGGGACAATCTGGCCGACGACATCGAGCGACTGAAGGAGAAGTAAGATTAAGAACATTATAAATTGTTATTATTATTTATTATCATTAGCACCTCGTATTAAAATCACTGCAACCAGAAATTCGTAACTAAGTCTAAAGCAATGTAACGTCTATACAAAACTGAAGTTCAATGATTATTTGTATTGGCTTATAGGTATTTTTTTAGTTCTCTCAATTATTGTGTCTGTAAAAAAAAAAAAAAAAAAAAACAGTTTTGTATATCTAATTATGTCGACAGATACCCTTTTGGATAAGTGTGGTAAAGGCGTTGGACACACTCAGAATTTATTATTAAAATTCTTATTATTATTATTATTGTTATTATTATCATAACTATTCATTCACTGGCTCATTTTCTAACTTAGGTAATGTAGTCACATATATTTAACTTGCAAGGAAGTGCTCGCGCAAATTCAGACCATTTAATTCCATGTAGATGGAATTCAGGGCAGTTTTGCGCCACACCCCAGAGCACGAGCCCAGTTTTAAAAACAACCACGAGTAGAATGCGCAAACAGTGCACAATTCTATGTTCAACGTTAATATTTACCATGATTAGCCTGCTGGTAGGTTTGTGTATGTTGCTGCCCCCAGGGAACTAGAAATGCTTAATCAGACGGAGTTTAGGAGAGACAGTGGGGTTGTGACTCTCGTGATTGCCGCTGGGCAAGCTTCTCAACGAGAATGTCTTTGTTAAATACCTAACTGTGCAAATAGATGAGACTAATGTGTACTGAAATACAAAATCCCGGTCAGTCTCCCTGGACAGCATCTTTAGCATGCTAAACAACTGATCATTGTAGAGAATGTTGCACTCATTCATTTCAGATGCGGTTTTACTTTAATAGAAAGTTAGCGGTTAACCTCATTTATGTCCAACCTCCAACCAAAAAGGAGAGAAAACCAGGTGTTCTGTGTGTAGTGTGAAGAACACTGATACAGCTAATGCGATAGGTGCCACAGGTGGCGACGGAAAGTGCGTGGCGAGCCGAGGTGACTCTTCTCTTCTCCCCGGTGTCTTTTTTTCAGGTTGCAGGAGGAGATGCTTCAGCGCGAGGAGGCGGAAAACAACATGCAGAGCTTCAGACAGGTACGACGGTAGCCTCACGTGACAACCCAGAGTCCCCTGTAGATCAGAGGCCGCCCAACTTCAGGGATGTTCTTCGCTTAATAAACCAATTATCAGTTACTACGTCTGATCTCGTGTAAGTGGGAATCAGATTGGAAGCTATTGAGATTTAGACATTTGGCCAACGAAATTCACCTCCCGAAATCTGAGGGCCAGTCAGGTCAGTGCCCTTCTTACAGGCCCTCTTACCAGAAATTGGAAAGAGGGTCTGTAAACCCTTGGAACTGAGATTGTGGAGGAACCGATGTTTGAGTGGTGTTCCCTTAAAGCAGAACATGATAAAAACAGAGTGCTGAGGGCATACTATGCCAAAACAAATGTATCCTTGTAAATATCATGAAATTCCCATGCTTCTCAGTCATTAGCAGACAGTGTCTGTGCATTCACCTTCCGAGATCCCGCCCCTCTGCCCGTGTTTGTTATTATGAAACGTTCAGGACATTTCTGGGTATCTAGCTTTTTCTGTGGGGAAGGCCAGTTGGAATTCTAAGCATTTAACAAGACCACCAAAGTAAAGACCACCTCCTCACCACTAAAAAACGACCTCAGTTTCTGAATTATGATTTCCATTCCTCTTGTGCATGTAGGGTTAAGATGGTGATCGGTCTTTCATAGGGCCGTGTTCAGAAACAGACTCCATCACACCATTGTCTCACCATTTTCTCTTATGTAATAAGTAAAACTGTAAGATACCAACACAGTTGGACTCAAATCTGGAGAGATAAATTTAGCTCCTCCAGGTCTGGATTAACAGCTTGTATCTCCCCCATCTGAAATTTGGTTACAGGGTCGTTAAAAGGACCGGCGCGAGGACAGCACTGCTTTGTTTGGAGGGGATGAGTTAAATCGAGTTAAAATGTGCGGAATGCGAAGTAGGGCTCACCGCTGAGAATTACACCACAGTTTCTACAAACTTGCCACATACTCAGCTCTGCAGTCGTAACACTGAAAGTCCTGTCCGTAACATTTTAATTTGATTAACCATCTGAAAATTCATTTAAGGACAGTGGCCGATTATTATTTTGAGGTACTGGATGCTCTCTACAGTAATATGGCAGCAGACCTGGTAACTACTTGAATATTCAATCTACAGCTGAGAATAACAGCAGAAAAGTTACAGGTTAAATACTACCTAGCAACTAAAAAACATCTGTTGAATGGAATGTGAGTGCTGAATCATTTCTGTTGGAAGTAGACATAAGAATAACTCACTCCACACTGTGCAGTTGTTTTGTAATAAACCACCTCAGAGCAGTGAACAGTAAAGACACATGACAGCATCCAGTTAGGATTTACTTTCATTAAAAAAGTTTTTTAGTTCTTATTTTGATTGCAGTGTAACAATATCACCTCAGGCTGGCATTTACTTGTCAGTAAGCGCAAAACTGCAGCCAGCCAATCAGCAATCAGCACAAAGTTACCTATAGCCAATCAGCAGGCAGGAAACAGCCAACAGCTGAGATGGCTGCCTTTGAAGGAGGAGATGGAAGAATGTTTTGTACTTATGGAGATAGACATGAAACAAGCCGTAAGAATAATGTAATGCACATAATGAGTCATTGGACCGTGGCTTTCCATACGGTGAAATATTCAGTGCTGAATCAGTCCTGATAGGATACATACGATCTGTGTTTGACTGACATAAACTGCAGAAGCTCATCCTTTGATGTTAAGGGCAAAATTAAATGAATATATCTATTAACTGTGGTCAAAATCATGTGGCAAGAAGCACATGAAGCATAGGAGACATAAACCACACAAACCAAGAGACAAGTAAACCTTAACAGATATGAAGTACACAGCAAAATGTCTGGTGTTAATTTAACACTAACAGCGTACATATGAGAACAGCTTCACTCGTAGGTACACTGTTTGCGTTAAATGGACAGCAGAGATTTTGCTGTGTAGATTTAAAAACAAAATTCACATTTGAAATGTTATCTGCGTTATCACACAAATCTTCTGTTAGCTCTGCACACTGCCGAGTGCGCTGGCTTAGCAGGAGAAGGTTACTCTGGGTCAAGCAGATTTCCACTTGGGTACAAACAGGCTTGGCTGCAGGATGGCAGCACTCTCTGAGCGTGTGTGTGTGGATTCGCAATGGATGGGTGAGCTGTCTATATCCCCTCAGACTTTACAAAGGGGGTCAGATCAGTCTTTGTGTAAGAGGGTGGGGAGGGGGGGTCAGCTGTCTCCGTATTGTGACTGTTAGCGTGCCAGGCTAGCAGCCTCCCGGCTATCTTGTAGGTCTTTGGATTGCTAACATGCTCTGTTATTCATTAAGGGGTAACAGCATATAGCAGGATGTGTTGGTATGTATTATTTTACAGGTTAGAATGTAAAAAGTGTGTAAAAAGGAAGAATACAGCCCATCATCTTTTGGGTTTGTCAAACTCCAGTCCTGGAGGGCCGCAGTATCTGCAGGTTTAACTCCAGTCCTGGAGGGCCACAGTGTCTGCAGGTTTAACTGCAGTCCTGGAGGGCCGCAGTGTCTGCAGGTTTAACTGCAGTCCTGGAGGGCTGCAGTGTCTGCAGGTTTAACTCCAGTCCTGCAGGGCCGCAGTATCTGCAGGTTTAACTCCAGTCCTGGAGGGGGCAGTGTCTGCAGGTTTAACTCCAGTCCTGGAAGGCCTCAGTATCTGCAGGTTTAACTCAAGTCCTGGAGGGCCACAGTATCTGCAGGTTTAACTCTAGTGCTGGAGGGCCTCAGTATCTGCAGGTTTAACTCCAGTCCTGGAGGGCCGCAGTATCTGCAGGTTTAACTCCAGTCCTGGAGGGCCACAGTGTCTGCAGGTTTAACTCCAGTCCTGGAGGGCCGCAGTATCTGCAGTTTTAACTCCAGTCCTGGAGGGCTGCAGTATCTGCAGGTTTAACTCCAGTCCTGGAGGGCCACAGTGTCTGCAGGTTTAACTCCAGTCCTGGAGGGCCGCAGTATCTGCAGGTTTAACTCCAGTCCTGGAGGGCTGCAGTATCTGCAGGTTTAACTCCAGTCCTGGAGGGCCACAGTGTCTGCAGGTTTAACTCCAATCCTGGAGGGCTGCAGTATCTGCAGGTTTAACTCCAGTCCTGGAGGGCCACAGTGTCTGCAGGTTTAACTCCAGTCCTGGAGGGCCACAGTGTCTGCAGGTTTAACTCAAGTCCTGGAGGGCTGCAGTGTCTGCAGGTTCAACTTCAGTCCTGGAGGGCCGCAGTGTCTGCTAATGTTTGTATTTTCAGCGGTAACATCAATTTAGGCCTTGGAAACAAGGTATTTGGGTCTTTATCCAATCAAGGTCTTAAATTAAGTATTTGACCACTGAAACAAGCTGCAGGGTTCACCGCAACTCTCCAGGGCTGGAGTCAGGAGTCTGACGCCCCGGCCCTAAATTTCGGGCGCCGTGGCATAACGCGCAGTGCCCTTTGCTGTGGATTCTTGGCACAGCGACGGCGAGCAGAGGCAGCCAGCCAATCAGACGCCGGCTCACGCGCGGGGCTGAATAGGGGGC
>JAFBMS010001269.1:5000-15000 GCA_019788955.1 Albula glossodonta | reverse complement strand
CAGGTGATCAACGAGTCGACCCAGCACCATGACGACCTGGAGTGAAATGCATGGACCAGCTAACCCAAAGCAGCAATAAAAGAGAGACAGAGAGAGAGAGAGAGAAAGAGAAAGTGAGAGAGAGAGAGAGAGAGGGAGAGAGATAGAGAAATGAAGCCATCTTTTCTATGTGACAAAAAAAACTGAAAACAGCTTTTAAAAAAAGTGCCTTTCTTTGCGGTGAGAGGGAGGTGGGTGAAGGTGGATCAGTTTCTGTAGGAACACCAGGGGGAGCTCTAGGCTACTCCCCTTACCACAGTCTCTAGTTTACATCCAGACCACACGCCAAAAATAAAATTTAAACATACAACAGCAATACTTTTTATCTGTAGAAAACCAAACTCCAACCGCTTTTCTTTCTCCCTATATGACCTTTATGTGAGAAGAATAAAATCATAAGAACTGTCTTTGCTTCTGTACGTCAATAAATCTTTTCAAAAACACAAATGTGATGTCTGGTTTTTGCTGTACAGGTGTATGTTTATTACAATATAAAACCATAGGGAGGCTCATTTCTGAAGCCCAGCCAGTGTGAGTGTGTGTCTGTGTGAGTGTATGGATTATGCCTACTGTAGCAATGTGGCCAAGTGTATTGTACGTTTGTGTGTTTGTGATACAGGCAGCATATATGAGTGAATTATACCTACTGTATGAATGTGGTCATGGATATGTGTTTGAGTGCCCATTCGCTTTCTGAGTGTGCGTTTGAGATGGAGCTATAGGTGTGCGTCCTGGCTCGGCTCAGGGCCTGTTTCCACACTGCCTCTCTAACAGACAGCCATGCAGAGTCAGGCGACGTCCCGACAGCTGAATCACTCTCAGTCATCACTCTCGCTTACTGTCTCATGGAAAACCAGCTTCCTGTTTTTCTGTGTGTCACATCCGTGGTTACCATGGTGAGCAGCATCCGCGGTGGGCTGTGGTGATGGCGCGTGCTCTGGGGAAGGAAGTCGTTGCTGAGTTTCAGTTAGGCCTGTGGTGACTCACAGCTGCCTGCCACCGCACCCTGAAAACCCCCACCCCCCCCACCTTGGCAACACTGTGGCAACACATTGTCATGGCAACCTAGGGCCATGGCGGTAGTTTCACCTCTGCCACATGCCCTGCCAGCCTGCCTGGCTGGGGAACATGGGAGACTGGCCAAACGGCCCTAAAAAACCAACCCCCCATTGCTTAGTTGCACACAGGTTAGTCCTATATTTGAGACTGCATGGTAAACACCTTTGCTCTTAAACAACTGGGCTTTTATGATAGCCTCACTCCTAAAGTCTCATAATTATGACATCATAACCATGAGCCTGATTGACTTCTCTCTGGTACAGTATCATAATTATGACATCATAACCATGAGTCTGATTGACTTCTCTCTGGTACTTCCCAAGCCTTTTTCTGCCAGTTTCGTGTTTATCACTGATGTGAGACAATTCAGCTGTTCTGCGTAGCTTCAGTGTTTCAGAGTTTATGACCTCTGTGGTGGTCAGGAAAGGCTTTGAGAGTAGGGTGTCTAAGTTTGTAGAACTATGGTTTCAGAGAGGAGTTACTAAACTGGTGGAGAGGTTACTAAATGTACTGAATTCAAAAAATGATTGGTTGACACTGTAAGGGGACTGTAAGGTCATTGGTTGACATGGTCAGGAGCGGCGGATCCTGTAAGGTGATTGTTGCCACTATCAGGGGGCAGGACCTTTAAGCTGATTGATTGACAGTGTCAGGGGGCGGATCCTGTAAGGTCACTGGGTGCCACAATCGGGTTTCTCCCTGGCAGAGGGGACTGCAGGGCTAATCCTGGGTCGTAATGCCCCGGATCTCGGCCTGCCGTCTCTGGAGCAGTGCCAGCTCATGAGCGCTATCTCCTCTGATCACCTCTCCCCCTCCATCCCCGCCCCTCTGCCCTCCACAAAGCCCCACCCCCGCTTCAGCTTATGGGACGCCGGTTACCCCCATCGGTCAGGGGAGCTCACACGGATTACAGCTGATCCCTGGACAGTCGCCGCCTGACAGGGTAAAACTTTTCCAGGGGTGTGGCTTAGCTGGGCCGAAGCCCCTGGGACCACAGGCAAGCCCGGGAGAGGGCGGGGCCATGTGGGAGGGTCGTTACAACTTCAGCTTCACTTCCTGGTTAGTCATTTTCAGAGGATGCCCTGTTCCACTGTTCTGTGCAGGAAAAAATAACCTCTTACTCTCTCACAGACACTGTAAGAAAAATACACGGGGCTTGTGTGTATGTTTGTTAACAGATGATCCGTTAGTACCAATGGATCTCTACTGAAGCAGTAAGGGTTAAGTATGTGGCATAAGGAGCAATGTCCTTGCTGGTGATCAAATGTGCAACATCACAGTTACAAGCTAACCATAAGCCTGTATGCACAAATTCAGCCCCTATGTGAATCAGTTAATTAAGTTTTTATCAAAAATGCTGCATCATAAATTGTGTCTGTTGGCTTTCAGCCCGTACCTTTAGATTAGTTCCCTTTACTAACTAAAGTTCAATCGACAGACATTAAGCAAAGCCTTTTAAATCACTGACATAAATCATTAAGGTTTTTAAACTTTTCATTCATTTTTTAAATTTTGAATTAAGAACAAAACATTCTGCTGTTTGGATGGAAATTGTGCTGCAAGTCCTTACTTCATAATCCATTTACTGGATGAACATTGGGGATACTGTGTGCTTTTTAAATGAAAATAGATAAAACATATTATTAATGTAAATACAGTTATCTAAATATGTAAACATTCCAATGTAATTTCTCTGACAGGCACTACATGGTTGTAAGACTCAGTGACCCAAACTGATATCACTTTGCCGGTTTGGTGCTGATTGATTTTACAACATTGCCCTCTGTTGGTACATTTTAGTAAATGAAATGGAGTTACATTCAGAAACCAGAGCAGGGGATCTCGTGGGAGGATTTCGCCTGGAGAACTACACTCATGAAATGCAGTCAGTGATGATGCAAGACCAGTTGGAAAAACAACGCCATTTTACCTCACTCAGTAACTTTATGAACAGGACAGCCATATCACATCTGAAATATAATATTAATCATACATCATTGCCTGAATGTGATCTTTGCATGAGCAGGAAGTTTGTAAACTTGTGACCTGCGGCCCCAAAATTAACCACTAGATGGTGACATTGTACCAGGCAGTTTGAATTGTTCCTTTCTAGCTGTGAAACAAGGAATATAAAGAAAATAAGTGCAGAAGAGTTACAGAAGTCGTTCATAAATTAGTTCAAGAGCACAGCATTGTTGCCCCTGGCACTGACATGCTCAGCCTTCTGGTACATTATCCTCTACACCAGAGCTATGTTTTATTATTTCTTTGCCAGAGCTGCTGTTTTTTGTTTCTTTAAAATATGATTTGGTGTTGGCTGTTCATTCATTCATTCATTCATTCATTCATTCATTCATTCATTCATTCATTCATTCATTCATTCGTTCATTCATTCGTTCGTTCGTTCGTTCCAGAAAGCCAGCCCTTAGTCTCTTTAAGTGTATGTACAATTCAGTTAAAGCATGTGTCTTTTTAAAGGGGCACGTGCTATTCTGTTTTAAAATGAAAATAGCACAAAGTAAAGGTTATTTGTCTGAAAACACACAATTGCTGTCATGTATCTGTGTTTTGTATGGTTTGAATTCACTTACAGAGGCTACTTGCATTTGATTGGGCCCCGCCACAGTCAATAGAATTATGGAGTTGACCATCTGGTGGTTAAAAAGAATCATTGACAGAACATTCAGCAATAAGAATATAAAGCTGAGTGTCTAGTGTGTGTGTGTGTGTGTGTGTGTGTGTGTGTGTGTGTGTGTGTGCGCGTGTGTGTGTGTGTGTGTGTGTGTGTGTGTGTGTGAAATCTGTGATTTTGAGTGTAGCACGTACACTTATGCTCTTAACTGTTAGCAGCTGGGTGCAATTAAAGTCATCAAGAATGATTCCAGCACAAGAAACAGAGAGTTGACTCAGCATCTAACATGAGTAAAAGGGACAACAGACCCAGTGCTTTCCCCCTCACAAACTGGGCTGTAAAATTTTTCACAGTGCATCAATTTTCCGTGAATGTGGCAAGCTTTTCATTTCTGTTTACAATGTGCGTGTTTGCAAATGGAGGCGATTTTACACATCGGCAAATCACGCATCGATTCCATGCCGCGCTTTTATAAATGCGACAGACTTCAGAGGAAAAAACAATCTGCTCAGGCCATGTTAGTTTCCCGACGCTGTCGATAAAGCGATGCGCGAAGACTAATTAGGAACTGTAATTGCCGCTTTTTTTTTTTGCGTCAGTCAGACTGGCCTGCGGGAGTTGCTCTAACTGGGTGGAAAACTCAACTCGAACTTTGTTTGAGTGACGACATTCATTGTGGATAAAGGGAAGCGAAAGACGGCAGTGTTATTTGCTACAGACGAACCCAGCATTCTGACCATGCAGTGCTCTGCGGGTGACAGAGCAATAAGCATGAAGTAGAAGTCGCTAAACTGTCCGAAAACTCGCAGTACGGGAATATACGGGCTGAAGGCTTGGTGTACTCATTTGGGCAGCGTTTGCCACAATTGTCTCTAACAGAAATAATAGCTTCAACGTAACAACCAAACAAAATGAAATTTTACAAATGCGTGCCACACGGGTTACACTGACGAGGTTAAAGTTACATGCAGATACAATTCCAACTCCAACCGAGTTTCAACAGCAACAGAACCATTTCCTGCTAACTGCTGGACTCCGCGATGGGATCTGTGACATCCGCGTTGACTAAGACGAGGAACACCGTGGTGAAAGTGGGCTCGGAGCCGCAGCACGAGCCCGAGCGCAGCCAGTCCGCCCCGGAGTCGGTGCGCGGGAAGAGGAGAAGCCTTCGATCCAACGTGTTCCAGCGGAGCCGGCAGAGCACGCGCCAGTCGCTGTCCGAGGTGCTGAACGGGCAGGACAGCGGCGGCGCAGCCGGACACACTCCGAAAGCGTCCTCTGTTCCATCCGCCAGCCAGGGAACCAGTGAGTCCTCTTTTGTTAAATTGACCGAACGGATGATAAATAGGCATGTGCAACTAGCACTGTCATGATTTTTTTTATTGGTGGAATTTTAGTTGTGCATATGCTGCTCTTTTTCCCACGCAACATCTTACTTTTTTATGTTTGTTTTTTTTTTGTTTTTTTTTTTTTCTCATTTTCTCTCGTTTCTCAAATATTAATCTAAATAGTCATGATACACTTGTTAAAATGAATAATGATGCTATTGGCGAAATTTAAAGGAGGTTTTAAGGCGTTGTAACGTTTTATCTGATGGAATAAGAATGATGCTGGTTGAGATTGGAGATTGTTTTTGACCTTTGGATCCTCCTTTTTTTAAGTTTCCGTCCATATTCCAGCCTTTGATTTTGCATGCACACTGCACACTTCTATTCCGTCTTGGGCCAGGTGTGAGCACGTGCACGCTGAGAGCACCAAACTGGATTTCCATGTCTGTAATCAGCACAGTCCTGAACTTTACAGAGCTGGGAATCCTTGAGAAAACAATGTAAGGTCACATCAGCTACGTTCATGGATCAAATCTGACCCTACCTGACTAAATCCCACCGAAGTAGTCAATTAAATTTGTATCCAGTTCCCAAGTGACAATTCATCGGCACAATATAAATGTTTATTTGAATTAATAGTTTTAGCTTGTTTTGCAGTCCAAGCTCCTGCTCTTGGCCCTGCTCTGAAATTGTCTTGTACTCTTAGCCTGTCAGGAAGAGCAGTTTCTCCTGCATTTGGTGCAAAAGGAAATAGAGTTTCTCCTGCTCTTTGTCAAAATGGAAGAGGTCATTATCCTGCTCTCAGTCTGAAAGGAAGAGTTTTCTCCCATTCTTGCTGAGAGGGGAAGAACAGTCTCTTCTTGTTGTGAAGGGAAGAGGAGTGTCCCTCTGGAGCAGCCATAAATATCACCTGGAAGAGCCATACCTGACCCCCCACCCCCCCAAGGGCAGCCGTCACCATGGCCACCATGCTGCCCGCCCGCCGAGCTTCCCCTCAGTAGTTCCCACAGAGAGAGAGAGAGCTCCCCACACACACCTGCAGCCTGTCAACAGGAAAGACCTTTACACACACACATGCTATCTCTCTCTTTCTCTCTCTCTCTCACACACACACACACACACACACACACACACACAAGTCAGACATACTGATAGGTCTGTGTGTTAGACTCAGATAAATAGCCAGACAGACAGAGCTGTGCAATAGTCTCAGGTAAAAAGACAGACAGTCAGACAGAGCCGTGTGTTAGTGTCAGGTGAACAGGCAGTCAGACAGGGCCGTGTGTTAGTGTCAGGTGAACAGGCAGTCAGACAGGGCTGTGTGTTAGTGTCAGGTGAACAGGCAGTCAGACAGGGCTGTGTGTTAGTGTCAGGTGAACAGGCAGTCAGACAGGGCTGTGTGTTAGTGTCAGGTGAACAGGCAGTCAGACAGGGCTGTGTGTTAGTGTCAGGTGAACAGGCAGTCAGACAGGGCTGTGTGTTAGTGTCAGGTGAACAGGCAGTCAGACAGGGCTGTGTGTTAGTGTCAGGTGAACAGGCAGTCAGACAGGGCTGTGTGTTAGTGTCAGGTGAACAGGCAGTCAGACAGGGCTGTGTGTTAGTGTCAGGTGAACAGGCAGTCAGACAGGGCTGTATGTTAGTGTCAGGTGAACAGGCAGTCAGACAGAGCTGTGTGTTAGTGTCAGGTACACAGGCAGTCAGACAGAGCTGTGTGTCAGTCCCAGGGGTGGGGCCAGCACAGCTGTGTCTGTTCGCTCACTTCCTCTGTCACAGTGACCCCTTTACTGAGCGGCAGGTGTAATTACAGGAAGCAACTCTAATGAGGTAGACAGAGACCAGAGACCAGCACTAATTACACAGCTTCCCACAGCATCCGTTACTGACAGGGTCTGACTCTAACCCTCTCCCTCTCCCTCCCTCCCTCCCTCTCTCTCTCTCTCTCTCACACACACACATTTTAACAACACAAAAAGACACACTACACATGCATACTCATGGCACTTGTATGCAGACACACACACAAACATACACAAGCATTCACACACATACAACAGAAGTACACTCACACTAACACCAATACACTGTACTCATCTTTCCTTCCATCAAAATTCAAAAGAACTGACTCACATATTCCAGTATGCCATCTTTTCATTGGAAGTTTCTGAAGAGAAAAATGCCTTTGTGATATCACAATGTCACATGCATTGTTCCTTGTGATGAAATCTGTCTTTTTTCTTTGATTTGTTAAGTTTAGAATATCTTTTTTTGTTCTTCCATTGTTCATCCTACATGGCTAATGACATGCTGAGGTCATAATTAGGCCCTGCTAAGTGAAGTGAAGAGTTTATGAACAGAAAACAGGGGAGAGAGGAAGCCATTGAACCTCCTACTCAATTTGCAAGCCATATACCAGCCTATTTCATTGACCCTGTTTGGAGGCATTCCAGGTGTAATCGTCTGCGTAAATTTCATTACATAGGAAATTGTGTGTATTTGTATGTGTATGAGTCAGTGTGTGTGTGAGTGAGTGAGTGTGTGTATATGTGTGTGATTGTGTGTGTGTGTGCGTGTGTGTCTGTGCGCACGTGTGTTTTTGATCACATATATTAAATCAGTGGGGGGCTGGCACTGACACACTGATGTATGTTATTAACTGGCACAGAGAGGCAGATGGGTGATTTCTTTTTTCCCGGTGAAGAAAAAGTCATTTTGAAGTCACACGCCTCAGTGAGTCTCCATTTTGCCTCAGGGATTCTGGCACATGCCAGGGGCTTTTAAAAGATATTACCATTAGAAATAATAAATACAGACAAATTGATCTCTGTGATTTTACTTGAAATTTTCCTCCCGTCTCTCACTGATGTGTTTGTAAATGTCCGGATGGGCTGCAACTGGGCAGTCTCTAGATGGCAGCATGGAGCAGTTTCCTGAGGATTTTGGGATCTGGTTGAATATATGTAGGTTTGAACAATGAGGTGGAAAACTCCCTGAAAAATGCATCAATTTCAAAGAAAACCGATATGACATTTATCAAACAAACTCTATATGTGTCAGTGTCAGTGTTGTCACAATACAATCTGTGCTCTGCCAGTAAGTGTACAACCACTTGTTGCATTGTCCCCGCTGTTTATTCTGTCATGCATAGTTTTACACTGAAACTATTGGCTTATCATAGCTATTAGCCACAGTAAAGCAGGGTGTCATGTGCATGTAAAGTAAATATCGATCTTCATGATTTCATGCATTGACTGTGCCTCAGGAAGGCAGAACAGTGTTACTGTTTGGCCTGTCAGCCCCCAGGCTTCTGGGATGCCCACATTGTCCAGGTTACACCCAAACCTCGGACTCCTCCCTTTGATATGGGGGTGTTAACCCCCCACCAGCACCCCCCACCCACCCGTACACTGTCTGACGACACCAACAGGAAACAACCCAGCAATGGAGAATTCAAGTCCTATACTAATACACACCCACTGAAGACAAAACGAAGGTTCTGAATGCACAGATCAAACAAACTCAATGTATTGTTTTACCTGCAATCAGGCTGGTTTTGCGACTTGGGTGGTGAAATTTTTATCATGTTTTATATTTTTGTCTTTCTGAAAGGAGACATAAATAAAAGCTGTTTGCTATAGTTTTCTGTGTTATACCAGGGAGGGTTCACTGGTTTTTTTTTTTTCCATTTGATTTTTCACAGCAGTGCACATTGGTTGAACTTAAGCCCACTGGCCCTTGATGGCTTTGCACATACTAAAAGCAAACCCATCCAGCTGTGTGTGTGTGTGTGTGTGTGTGTGTGTGAGAGAGAGAGTGTGTGTTTAATCTGGTCCCATCAGCTGTGTCAGGTTGCAAACACCAAGCAGAGATTACCTTAAATGTCCCTCTAATGAGGGCTCCCGTGGGGACCGTCCCAAACCCCCAGCTGCAATCCGCACCTTAATTACGTCGCCCGTCTCCATGGGAACAGCGCAGAGGATCACACTGTTCTGGGGGGTGTTCTGCATGTCCAGGAACACACTTTAATGAGGCTGTTTTTGTATATATAATATAAACAAATTCATATACTACTCTTATTCATTTTTATTTACCAGGGAAGAAAAAGATATTTTTCACAGTTCTGAACCTATGACCACCTAGTGATCGGCCAGTCGCTATGACGACTGCTTCTGCAGTCCCAGCTTTCCCTACAACACCTTTTCCAAGGTCTGAGTAAGGAGAGGGGGCCACATCATTAGAGGAATATCAGTGTGTGTTTGTGGAACTGCATCTGTGCATCAAACCCAGGTGACCTGCCCTCTAGTGTTCACATACAACCATTGCATTAAGCTCGCTAGTTTTCCAGTCCTTACATTGATGAGAGCATGTGTGTGTGTGTGTATGTATGTGTGTGTGAGTGTGTGTGAGTGTGTCAGTGTGCCTGTATGTTTTGCATGTGGGCAAAAAGGGGAAGGGTTCATTAGATACACAAATGGATAAAAACTGAAGTTTTTGTTCCTACAGGTCGGTCAGTGATTTTTTTTTTTTTTAAATGCTGTTTATCTGGCTCCTCCATAAGCCCATTTCCTAAAGTCTCTGTTGAGGGATTTCACAATATATTAGAACTACATGTCCCATGAGTCCTGGCTTTTTGTCTCACCCCGGTATCTGGGTAAATTCAGAGCATGTTCAGAATGTGTGTTGTGCGCTCTCAGAGAATTTGGATTGCGCTCCAAATGCTCCAGTTGAGGAGCAGATACACTCGAGCTCTCTACTTCATTTACATGTTACCACCTGCTGGCTTGCCCCATTTAATGATAATTATATTAGATATATTTTAACAGTTTTTGTAGCAACTGCAGCTATCATCATGACTTTTCTTATGTTTGCAATATGCAAATCATAACCATTATCCTAACACAGAATATCCATAACTCATATCCCATACCATATTGTGTATCTTAAT
>JAFBMS010001269.1:0-2500 GCA_019788955.1 Albula glossodonta | reverse complement strand
AAAGACAGTGCAATTAAATGCTTTTTGCTATATGCTTAATGGCTCTTCTGTACATGGATTCGGAAGCACACAGCTGTTTGCTCTGGACTGTTAAGCCAATTAAAATCTGAATTTGAATTTGTGACACTTCTTGGAAAGAAAATCAGAAGACATAGAGAAGACAGAGAGTGGAAGAGAGACAAAACAAAGGGAGGGTGGAAGAAAGAAAAAAACGGGGCTCTGTGTTAATCTGGTTCAGTTGTGACCCAGGCGAGGGTTACATCATGTTTTAGGGGTAGAGGCTTGTTTTGGAGGTGCAGAGAGAAGCTGGGAGCAGAATGTGATGTGTGTGGGGGTGGTGGGGGGGCACAGTGAGTGAAGGGGGGTCAGAGACTGCTGCCGATCACACTCGGCACTTCAGCCTCAAACTTCCCCTACCCCCCCCCCCTTCCCGCTGCTACCCCTCCTCCTCATACTAACAACAAAGACACACCACGCCAGCCAGCGAAGGGGAAAAACAGAAAAAAGGAAATAAAAAAAGAGATGGAGCCGACCAGCAGCGCCAGGAAGCAGATATTTAAAAAAGGGAGAAGCGCCACTTTCAACATCGACGGGTTCAGCTTCACCATCGGTAAGAGGGAGCGAGGGAAAGAGTGTGCAAGGACAGAGTGAAGGAGTGTGCAAGACAAAGGGAGAGAGTGTGCGAGACAGTGTGAGGGAGTGCGCAAGACAAAGGGAGAGAGTGTGCAAGACAGAGTGAGGGAGTGTGCAAGACAAAGGGAGTGAGTGTGCAAGACAGAGTGAGGGAGTGCGCAAGACAAAGGGAGAGAGTGTGCAAGACAGAGTGAAGGTGTGTGCAAGACAAAGGGAGTGAGTGTGCAAGACAGAGTGAGGGAGTGTGCAAGATAAAGGGAGAGAGTGTGCAAGACAGAGTGAGGGAGTGTGCAAGACAAAGGGAGAGAGTGTGCAAGACAGAGTGAGGGAGTGCGCAAGACAAAGGGAGTGAGTGTGCAAGACAGAGTGAGGGAGTGCGCAAGACAAAGGGAGAGAGTGTGCAAGACAGAGTGAAGGTGTGTGCAAGACAAAGGGAGAGAGTGTGCAAGACAGAGTGAGGGAGTATGCAAAATAAAGGGAGAGAGTGCGCATGATAGAGTGAGGGAGTGTGCAAGACAAAGGGAGAGAGTGTGCAAGACAGAGTGAGGGAGTGTGCAAGACAAAGGGAGTGAGTGTGCAAGACAGAGTAAAGGAGTGTACAAGACAAAGGGAAGAAGTCCACAAGGATAGAGTGAGTGTGTAAAGAGAGGGTGAATATCTGTGTGAGGACTGGGGGAGTGGGTGTGTAAGAGAGAGAGTGAGTGTGTAACGAGAGAGTGGGACTGTGAAGAGAGAGAGAGTGCATTTGTAAAGACATTGAGAGAGAGAGTTTGTAGAGAGAGAGAGAGAGTGTGAGTGTGTAGAGTGAGTTGGACTATGTAAAGAAAAGAGTGTGTGTAAAGAAAGGGTAGATAAGTGAGTGTGTGAGTGTGCAAAGAGAGAGGTGGACATTTATTAATGACACAGGGGCTGGTGCAGGCATAGACTGACTGTGACTGTGGCTGTGTCTGTGACAGAAACTGTGACTGTGACATATAATGACTGTGACTGTGAAAGAGTCTGGTTGTGACAGAGACCCAGACTGTGACTTTGACTGTGTCCTTGACTATGAAAGAGACTGTGTCTGTGACATATACTGACTGTGACTGTGACAGAGACTGACTGTGACAGAGACCGAGACTGTGACTGTGTCTGTGACTGTGATAGAGACTGTGACATATACTGACTGTGACTGACAGAGACTGACTGTGACAGAGACTGTGACTGTGACATATACTGACTGTGACTGTGACTGACAGAGACTGACTATGACTGTCTGTGACTGTGACTGACTGTGACAGATTCCGACTGTGACTATGACAGAGATTGACTGTGACTGTCACAGATTCTGACTGTGACTGTGACAGAGATTGACTGTGACTGTGACAGAGATTGACTGTGACTGTAATCTGTGATCTGTGATTGAACAATGGGTCCTGCCTCTTCAGATTTGATTTTGCCCACCCCTGGTGTGAGGAGCGGTCTTATAGTAGGGAAATACTGAATTTATCCCAGATCAGAATCTCGTTATAGAGGAGTACATTACTTATACTTAGTGACTCAGATACTTAGCCAAATATGTGGCCTCCTGTCATAAACTGAGGGGCAACCAGTGAAGCACCATTTCCTCTTTTATATTAGCTGCAGTGTATTTCATATTTCTGTATTTGTCATGCATTTTTAAATATAGTATTTATTTTATTTTTTATTTATTAACTATATTATGTATGTTTTCAATGTGTGACTTAAATGTTTAATTGTTTTAGCTTTGGCAACATTGCTTGTATGCAGTCATGCCAATAAAGCATTATTAAACTGAAATTGAAATTGAGAGGGAGGGAGAGAGAGAGAGACAGAGAGAGAGAGAGAGAGAGAGAGAGAGAGGGAG
>JAFBMS010001268.1:12500-44336 GCA_019788955.1 Albula glossodonta | reverse complement strand
TCCCCGCCATTGTGCTGGTTCTCGTTCAGAACAAATAACGTCTGGAGTCAGTCGGCCGTTCGGCGACCTCTGTGTATTCTCACTAATGCTACTAAACAGCTGAAAAACAATATCGGGGCCAGCTTTTCTTTCTCTCCCCTACTCCCTCCCTCCCTCCCTCCCTCCCATTCTCCATCAATAGTATTTGCTCCACTCAATAAAGCATTAGAGATGCACTGTTCCAGCAGACATGCGTGTGGTGTGGGTATGGATTTTATGTATTTCTATTTTCACGCTTTAGGTTGTGAAATGTGTTGTGGACGTGGCGGAGAGGGGGCAGGGACACTGGGCTGTGTCCTTGTGCAGAAGGGAAACAGCACCGTAGGAACAGAAATAAAGACCTGCACTCTTTAACGTTCAGATTATCTGGGCAAACAAAAAAACAAAAGGAAAGGAAAAAACAGAATAAATTTGGAAAGCTCACCTTGTAGAGTACTGTATTCTGGTTTTTTGCCACATGTTTTATTATAGACGTAAAAGCTGAGGATAAGATTAAAACACATTTCTGTACATCAGCAACACATTCCTATGTGGTGATTAATACTTTCACTAAGCCCTTTTTTTCCCTGCCACCTGCATTCATGAATATATATACTGTCTATACTGTATTTTATAGCATTGCTTTTCTGTTTTCATACATTTAATTTTTCAGAGATTGTATGTATAGCTTTGTGCTGTTAATTGACTGAACAGTCAATGTAAAGCACTTGAGATTTTCTCTCTGAAATGAAAAGTGCTATACAAATAACATTATATTATATTATTATTATGAGCACTTTTGGTATTAGTTGTAGTACGAGTATTAGTATCTGAACAGTAGTAGTATGATCATTATATAAAGTACAGTTTTACGGGCATCTGTGTACAGGTTGTGTTTTTTTGTGACAGACAGGTTACTGTCAGGTGTGGAGAGGGTGTATGATCTTTGAGCTGTCTCGAGATGACAAAAGCCCAGAGAATAGCGGCAGGGTCCCTGATGGTCTCTCTCAATTCCCCTCAATATTTATTTATTTTTCTTCTTTTTTTTCTCCTTTTTTTGTCGTGAGTAAAACACAACAGGTTTCGCAGTCATGGGGCATCACGTTGGACTGTCAGAAGGTAGCTTGCCTCGGTGTCAGAGATCAGAGAGAACAGAACAAACAATTTATGCTGCGCAACGACCGTGACCGCACGTCTTGTAAGAAACGCCAGAAAAAAATTGACATGGGGGAAAAAAAAAACAGGGAGCAAAGAGAAGGAGCATTGTAAGATGCCAGGGAGGCTAACGTCTACAAACTACCGCGCTCTGCCCCCCCCCCCCCAAACGGCCCCCCTCCAGGCCTTAGGCCTGCTCTGAAGGCATTAATCAGTTCATTCCCCCCCCACCCGTCCGACCCCATCTCGCAGTGCTGGTTAATTCCTCTCCCATTCCCACAGGTGACGAATCGGATTGACCGGGGCTACCGAGTACATGTACAGGTACAGGCGACCAGGCAGGGTACCTGATATGAAAGCGTTTAGGGATTCAAAAGGGAGACACTTCCTTTGAATACCGGGAAAAAAAGAAAGCCGGGGGTGAGGAGGGATGATGTGATGGGGGGGGGGGGGGGTGGGGGGGGGTTAGTGAATGTGGGTAATTCTGAGCCACCCTTGCCCCTCCCCCCCCTTCCTCCATCCACCCACCCACTTATCCCCACCACAAATCACACATTTAGCCAGGGTGCATTTCCGGCACTGAGATGGGAGAGCTCAATAACTCCCCCAACAATGCGGAGAGAGAGAGACCGATGGCTAACAAATTCCCGGCCTTGACAGCGAACGAGTATCTTCAAAAAGATGTGGATGTCATTTGGCGTGATGAATGACGGACGAAAGCGTATGCACGCCGCCGCGTGTGGGTACGTACGTATACGCTGTAGGAGGGGTGACAGGGGGTGAATCTCTCCGCGTGCGCGGAGCGGTGAGCATGCGGGCCCGCCACTCAAAACGTTCCACCCGACAATATTTTTAGGATGAAATTCCTGCAGAATAAGCCAAGGTTAACAAGGAGACAAGCAAGAAAAAAATCACCCTGTGGCTCCACTTTAAGATCTAATAGTCGTGTTATTGAAAACTACTGCAGATAGGTTCACTGGAACACTTATTAAAGAATGCATTTTTTAAAAGAAACTCAGAAAAAAACATACCCCGTTGCCCCACTTTTTCTTTGAAAGTCTAATAATCATAATGTTTGAGAGCTTCTGTAAATAACTGGAGTGAAGTATTTCATGCCTTTTTAACAGGAAGAATTAAAGGATTGTCAAGAAGTAAAAAATGCAAAACAAGCATATTGTTTTTAAACTTTCACAGAAAGTTTGTGTACTCTGAGAAGACTGTATTTGTTCCTCACATTTAGAACCTAAAAGTGTTATGAAAAAAGACATAAATTCTCATGTGAATTATTATTTTTTTGAGAGTTTGACTTATGCCATTTATTAGCAGTTGTCAAAATGTATTCAGGCATTATAGATCTGCGTCTGCAAAGTGGTCTAATGGTGCTTTTGGTCACCATCCAAAGTTATTAAGGGGCCAATACTAAAGTCATTTAAATGTTTAATTTTGGACTGTATTTTTCGTTCCCCAAGGGCAGACAGCTCATTAGTGCTATGCTTATATCAGATTGATGGCAGGTCTCTCTTCGCTCGGTGTCTCCCACCCTCCACAGTGGGGGCATTTCCGCAGTGACATACCTGAGGGAGAGGGGATGTGCAGAAACGCAAAAAACACAGATCCCAAAAGACAGTCAGATACACTCCCTCTCTCAGGAACACACATACACACACTCACTGATACACACACACACACTCACACACATGTTACACACACACACACACTTTGTGAGCACACACTCACACATACTCACTGACACACACACACACATGCACACACACTCATACACACGTGCACACACACTCACTGACACACACACACACATATGTGCACACACACACACTCACTGATACACACATGCACACATATGTGCGCACAAACTCACACACACACTTACTGACACACACACACATGCACACACACTTACTGACACACATACACGTGCACACACACACTATGTGCACACACACTCACACACACACTTACTGACACACACACACGTGCACAAACACTTACTGACACACATACACATGTGCACACACACAATATATGCGCACACACTCACACGCACTCTCACTGACACACACACGTGCACACACATTCATACACACACATGCACACACACTAACACACACACACACGCACAGACACACACATGCCAGCTGTCGTCGTCTGTGAAGTTGAAACATTCTGTCGCCGTCGCTGAATCCCAGATTGTGTCTCCGTGGCCTGAAATGTAAATATCGGGTCTGTCTGAGTTGGCCTCCACTTGGCTTCCCTAATCGGCTTTGAAAAGACAGTGCAAAGTGGTGGGGAGTAATGGCGCTGTACCACAGTTAAAATGGCAGGCTTTTATAATAACAAGCTGCATTTGAAAAGAGGACGAAATGGTCGCTGCGTAAGCTTTGTTTTATATGCTCTGGATAAGTGGTGCTTCTGTGTGCCAGACTGAGGTCTCCTGTCAGCTCTGTGTTCTGCCTGTTTGTGTGTGCCTGCATGTGTGCGCGCGTGTCCTTCTAAAAAACACTTTTTCAAAAACCGAAGCATCTAGGATGGCCTTTTTTTAAATGGATTTTTTGGTCAAAATAATTCGGTCGGAATAATTCTGCATTCAGCACAGCTCTTCGACAATGTACTAATTACACTGATGATCTGTTAATTAATAATTATCTATTTTTATGCGGCCTGAAAATAATCCATCTCTCCAGGAATGAGTAACGGAAGGAAGAGAAGGACAGACAAAGAGCAGCCACGAATGAAGGCCACGAATGTTCCATTTTTACATAGCAGTGCATTATGGGGCAGCAGGACCCAGCGGAAGAGAGTTTGACCTCTATATATATATATATATATATATATATATTCCCCCACCTCCCCCACGCTGCATGCCTTGATTTCATTGGGCTGTTTTAGATGTTAGCGCTGGCGTCGTCCTCTCAGACCCGGGTGTCCTTCAGAAGGCAGTTCCGCCATACCTTGCTGCACTAATGGCGGGATGGTGAACCCGCTTGGGCGCGGCGCGTACGGATATCTCTCAGAAAGAGCTGATGCACATGCTTTTGCGGATGCTTCCTCTCTCTCTCTCTCTCTCTGCTAATGCACTACCTCTTTCCGAGGGGGCAGGAGACTTTTATATATTATGCAGGAAGGTGAAGGTCTCTGGCTATATATTATGTTTTAGATGGCTACCGGGAGCAATCTTCTCAACAATGGGACCAAAAAAAAGAGAATGAGAATGAGAGTGAGAAAAAAAAAAAAGCTAAAAAAAATTTCTTGGATCCGAAGTTGGGCCCTTGTTATTGATTTGTTAGAGGGGGCTCAAGGGGCGGGGCCCGGCGGTGTGGTAGTCAATTTCCATTTTAGTGCCTTCTGTCCCAGAAATTAGGCAAAGGCGTCCCAGAAGTTGTGCCCTCCCCCTACCCCTCATTTGTCTGCATTAGCTTCATGCGCGCCGTTTCCTCTCTGATAACTGGGACAGTTTTATATTTAGCCCCCTCCGTCCGCAAAGCACCTTGAAATGGGGTCGACCGTTCTCCTCGAACCCGGGGTCAAAGTCAAAAGCAGGGGCTTAAGTTTTTCCACTTGGCTTGAGGCTCTGTAGTGTGTGTCCTTTGCAGAGCACCTGAGTGTTTTAGTAAGGACAAAAGGAATAACAAGGATTTTTTTTTTTTGATGACGATAAGAGCAGGCTGCGTAGCAAAGCTAGGCTTTTCATTTTACCCTGCTGTTTCTGTGATTATCTGTCATTTGCTTGGAGCATATTCCAGTGCTGCCAATATGTGGCTGTGAGATACTTTGTATAAAATAATAAAACCAAATGTGTGTGTGTGTGTGTGTGTGTGTGTGTGTGTGTGTGTGTTTTGTGTGTGTGTGTGTGTGTGTGTTTGTGTGTGTGTGTGTGTGTGTGTGTGTGTGTGTGTGTGTGTGTGTGTGTGTGTGAGTGTGTGTGTGGTAGTGTGTCTGTGTGTTTGTGTGTGTGTGTGCGTGTGTGTGTGTGTGTTTGTGTGTGTGTTTGTGTGTATGTGCATGTGTGTGTGTGTGTGTGCATATGTGTGTGTGTGTGTATGTGTGTGTGTGTGTGTGTGTGTATGTGTGTTTGTGTGTAGAATGGGATACTGTGTGTTTTACAGATTTTTTTTAGAGGATGCCAGATCAACAGATCGTCATCTTCTATTCAATGGCTCCTCTAAAGAGCCTCATGCTTTGAGCTGGGCTGATTCAGTCTCAGACAGAAAGAGGTAGTCTTATTGTCAGCAAAAGAGAGCATGATGTCTCCCTGAAAAGGTCCAGTTTCCATTGCTTTTAAACACAGAGGAGCGATGGAAACTTCAAAGAAAGAGAGAAATATCACAGACACCACAGAATTTCATTCATTGTGTACCTGCAGACACAGAATCTAATTCTTGTGACTGGAAGACTATAATTGACCTGTCGATGTGGTTTGTAGCCAGCCACATGAGGAAGCTCTTGCATGGAGATAATTAAGTAATAAAGGTGCATGCCAGCTTTTAGTGTTGAAACTGTTCGCTAACCATTGCAAGTCAATAACCAGTCGGCCAAGTTCTGATGTATTTCTCTCCTGTGTTGCAACCCCTGGTATAAAACTCAAGATATTAATTGCCCTCTGTTGTGAAAAATCAATGTCAATTACAGTGTTGGGACGTCCAGGCAGTAAAGAGTAGTTATCTGACAGTGTGAACTCGCTTGTTTTGGAGATACGATTCCATCAGAGGATGCAGTGACCCTAAAGGGAACGTCAATATTTTTGCGGCAGGTTTTTGTTTGTGACACGGAAGTTGTGAGGCACTATTTCCCATCCCTGGCTAATGGGAATGATCCCCTCTATTTAGAGCCGTTCCCAGCGCTCTGATATAATGGAACTCCCAAGAGAGAGAAAGACAGACGCGAGAAGGAATGGCATTCCTCCCTCCATTTTGTTTCACTTATGCTGGAAATTTCCAGCATTCCCTGCCAATTGTGAAGGGCAGTGTGTGTTGTCATGGCGTTTTGTCAATGATGGGATGGATGAAATGACCTATGGTTTCGGATTACATCACCTGAATGAAACGGTTGTTTGCAGATATGGATTAAGGGGGCACATTTTTTTTTTTCTTTTTTCTTTTCTATTGTTATTGATTTCTTTCTTCTGTTGGCCGCTAGACTCTCAGTACCTTTTTTCGTATTTTTTTTTTTACATGTTTTTGCAAAGAATTTCTCACGGAGGCTCTTCGTGCCCCCCCATGAAGCTTATACACATGTTTCTCATTCCCTGATTTGCTTTTAATTTATTCATCACCAGGGAACATCAGGGATGTGTTTAAGTGGAGCGAGAATTAGTGGGTGAGACTGTTGCATGATGGGAAAGATAGCAGGCTTTCACGCATGGGCTTCCTTTTCCCGCCTTCCGTGATGCAGAGGACAGCGTTGCCCCTCCCTGGCATGCACTGTCTCACTGCGATCGCCCACATGCCACGCCACGCGATCCCGTTGTGTCTTTTTGCTCCTTCCTCTTCTTCTTCTTTAATTGCATGCTGTCATTATCGATCCTCAGAGCCTGGTCTTTCAGGGAGAGATTCGGCATAAATAAATGATGGCGTGTTCGTGGGTTTGCGGGCGCTGTCTCCCTGCATGTGGAGGTGGTAAGGGGCAGCCGCAGGGGGTGGGACAGTGAAGGCAGTAAGCATGCTATTACCCCCGCCCTCCCACTACCACCAGCACCACGCCTCAACGCCCCCGTGCCCCCGAACACGTGCCTCATACTGGGGGGGCTCTGTAACAGACAGGAGATCTGTGCAACTGCTTCTCTAGTGTCAGCCTCCCGCTGGTCTCCACTCTGTCTCTGACACAGTGTCCCGGTTAACCCGTTAACTTTTCTGTCCCTGGGTCCCTGCGATCTGATTGGTGGCTGTGAATGGCAGTGACGTTGACTCGTTGTGGGATTGGTCAGAGGTAGTAACTGCTTGTCAGCAAAGGTTGGAAGTTGGGTGCAGATGAGAACACCATAGTGGAGTGGGAAACTGATCAGGCCTTTAGTTATGATGTCATAATTATGTGCCAAATAAGTGAGGCTAAGCTCTCACCAAACCGGCCTATGATTAATGAGCACCAGATGAAGGTGAAAACACAGATCTCTGCTTTGTCCTTTTTCTCTAAAGAGCCTGATAACTGCCCTTGCCATTTTTTTTCTCCAAACACATGGTGCCGCAAATGTAAACACATATAGACGCTTAAACAGACACATGCACATATACACACACCACCACAGTCTCTGTGAGGTATTTGGATGTTAAGTGATGTGGGGTATTTGGAGTTTACTGTAGTGGTGAGGGATACTTGTGTTTGTACTTTAGTGGTTTGGGGTATTTGGTTGAGCTCACTTGTTAAGTATTTTGTTGTTTAGCAGTTTTGTGTATTTTGGTGTGCTGTAGTGTGTTTGTAGTGTGGGGTATCAGGGTGTTTAGCAGTGTGGGGTAGTTACATGTTTTCTGTAGCAAAATTGGGTATCTTGTTGTCTGCTGTAGCGGTGTGGGGTATTTAGAGGTTTACTGTAGCGGTGTGGGGTATTTAGAGGTTTGCTGTAGCAGTGTGGGGTATTTAGAGGTTTACTGTGTAGCAGTGTGGGGTATTTAGAGGTTTACTGTAGCGGTGTGGGGTATTTAGAGGTTTACTGTAGCAGTGTGGGGTTTTTAGAGGCTTGCTGTAGCAGTGTGGGGTATTTAGAGGTTTACTGTAGCGGTGTGGGGTATTTAGAGGTTTACTGTGTAGCAGTGTGGGGTATTTAGAGGTTTACTGTGTAGCAGTGTGGGGTATTTAGAGCTGTACTGTGTAGCAGTGTGGGGTATTTAGAGGTTTACTGTAGCGGTGTGGGGTATTTAGAGGTTTACTGTGTAGCGGTGTGGGGTATTTAGAGGTTTACTGTGTAGCAGTGTGGGGTATTTAGAGCTGTACTGTGTAGCAGTGTGGGTATTTAGAGGTTTACTGTGTAGCAGTGTGGGGTATTTAGAGGTTTACTGTAGCAGTGTTGGGTATTTAGAGGTTTACTGTTGCGGTGTGGGGTATTTAGAGGTTTACTGTAGCGATGTGGGGTATTTAGATGTTTACTGTAGCGGTGTGGGGTATTTAGAGGTTTACTGTAGCAGTGTGGGGTTTTTAGAGGTTTACTGTAGCGGTGTGGGGTATTTAGAGGTTTACTGTGTAGCGGTGTGGGGTATTTAGAGGTTTACTGTAGCGGTGTGGGGTATTTAGAGGTTTACTGTGTAGTGGTGTGGGGTATTTAGAGGTTTACTGTAGCAGTGTGGGGTTTTTAGAGGTTTACTGTGTAGCGGTGTGGGGTATTTAGAGGTTTACTGTAGCGGTGTGGGGTATTCAGAGGTTTACTGTAGCGATGTGGGGTATTTAGAAGTTTACTGTAGCAGTGTGGGGTTTTTAGAGGTTTACTGTGTAGCGGTGTGGGGTATTTAGAGGTTTACTGTGTAGCAGTGTGGGGTTTTTAGAGGTTTGCTGTAGTGGTGTGGGGTATTTTAGAGGCATTCATCTCTTTAGCGGTGCAAGGTTTTTGTCTGTGTAAGACAGTGGCTCAGTGGGCCAGGCAGGGCGGAGGATCCACAGTGACAGACTCTCCATTTTCCATTTTCAATCTCACTGTACATGCTTTTGTTTATTGTCTTTTCCTCTCTTGGACACTCATTCACTTTCTTGGCTCTGTGGAGATTCTGAGAAGTCAAGTGCAATAAATATTTAATCGCGGGATATGCGACTGAAGAAACTAGTTTAGCTACAATCTTTAAAATGAATGATTGCTAGAGGGCAAGTGCTACTTTAAATCACAATGTGAAATATTCCAGGCCTTGTGCTTTCGTGAAAAAAATAGTAAACCAATGTTTTCGTAATGCATCAAGTGTTTGGAGCTCAGAGTCGTGTGAAAAGGACTGTCACAGTCAGGCGATGGGATGTGGAAATCATTCGGGGAATAAATGTGTTCTCACAGAACACAAATTGAAAAGTCCCAACCGGTTTTACAGGAAAAACCCTAACAATTAAAAGTGAGTCCTCTCCAAATAGTCACAATGAAGCCATGAGCCTGAACTTACATGCTGTTTGCAACCCAAGGGTTTTATTTAGTGATGAAAAAAAATCAATTATTATTCTGATGCATTTAAAATAGTCCACGTCTGCATCTGTACGGTGTTGTCCCTCATACCTCATACCTCTAACCATGTACAGAGTAACTACTCATAGCAATTTATATTTTGTGCAGGCATTTGATTTGTTTGAATATATGCACATAGTGTATATATATACATATATACATACATACAGTATATATGTATTATTAAGGGGACTCAGCTGTTTGACTTAATCACATACGTCTTTAAGGGGACTCAGCTGTTTGACTGAATCACATACGTCTTTAAGGGGACTGAGCTGTTTCACTGAATCACATACGTCTTTAAGGGGACTGAGCTGTTTGACTGAATCACATACGTCTTTAAGGGGACTGAGCTGTTTGACTGAATCACATACGTCTTTAAGGGGACTGAGCTGTTTGACTGAATCACATACGTCTTTAAGGGGACTGAGCTGTTTGACTGAATCACATACGTCTTTAAGGGGACTGAGCTGTTTCACTGAATCACATACGTCTTTAAGGGGACTGAGCTGTTTGACTGAATCACATACGTCTTTAAGGGGACTGAGCTGTTTGACTGAATCACATACGTCTTTAAGGGGACTCAGCTGTTTGACTGAATCACATACGTCTTTAAGGGGACTGAGCTGTTTCACTGAATCACATACGTCTTTAAGGGGACTGAGCTGTTTCACTGAATCACATACGTCTTTAAGGGGACTGAGCTGTTTGACTGAATCACATACGTCTTTAAGGGGACTGAGCTGTTTCACTGAATCACATACGTCTTTAAGGGGACTGAGCTGTTTCACTGAATCACATACGTCTTTAAGGGGACTCAGCTGTTTCACTGAATCACATACGTCTTTAAGGGGACTGAGCTGTTTGACTGAATCACATACGTCTTTAAGGGGACTGAGCTGTTTCACTGAATCACATACGTCTTTAAGGGGACTGAGCTGTTTCACTGAATCACATACGTCTTTAAGGGGACTCAGCTGTTTCACTGAATCACATACGTCTTTAAGGGGACTGAGCTGTTTCACTGAATCACATACGTCTTTAAGGGGACTGAGCTGTTTCACTGAATCACATACGTCTTTAAGGGGACTGAGCTGTTTGACTGAATCACATACGTCTTTAAGGGGACTGAGCTGTTTCACTGAATCTTGCCCTGGATCTGAAGGCTGTGCAGAGAAGCTGAAAGGCCCTGCTCAGAACCATGGCGTACCGCACGCGCTCAGTGGCATGATGCTGGCATGGGAGAGACGATGTCGCTCCCTCCACAGCGACGCTGGCACCCTCCTGCCGGCTCCTTCTGTCGCCCACGCCGACGCGGCCAGGCTTGCCGTACGGTGGCCTTCTCGTCCAAAATTCCCCGTTTGGACAAAAGGCTCGGGGCCCGGCGTGCAGCTTGGCCGGAGTCCACCTGGCACAGATGGGCGTGAAACGCCATGGGCTCCGGCGGCAGCAAGCTGACCAATCACAAGATGACCTTGGAGAGAGGGAGCTCTGGCCAACCAATCACAAAACAGGCCGAGAAAAGGAAACCTGGGCAACCAATCACGAAACAAAAATCCGTCATCGCTGTGTTTGGGGTTGGGGGGGTGTGGTAGAAGCTGGCAGAGATGACGGCGCCTGTCGCTGTCGGATACCCATGCATTCCCGTGGCGACGGAGCAGGGACTGTAACGTAATTGATTCTGCCCCGCGTGGGGTCATGGGGAGGCGTACAGACAGGCCCATGTGGAGGGCCATTTGGCCGTTTCCGCCCTCCTGAACCCCAGCAGTGAGCACCATGTTTTTGGCTTGCCCACATTCCTCCTGCTCGAACCCTGAAAACAGGGCTTTTTCTGCTCTTTTTGGGACCCCTGCCCCACCCCCCCTCCGATGTGAAAGGAAAGTGTGCTGCAGGTGTGCTGGAATGAAAGGTACCCTCCCGTTACCTGTTAGGCCTGGATTACAGGTGTGTGACACTGTGTCAAACCCAATCCTCTGTATCATTGTATCATTTTCTGCTTCAGAATGATAATATATGTGCTCAACTCCTGCGTGAGAGAGGGGAGAAAAACAGGGGGATAGAGAGAAAGAGAGAGGAAGAGTATGGAGACAGAGAAAGAGAGATTCTGAGGGAGAGAGAATTATGAAAGGAGGAGAGAGAGGGGGAGAGAGGGAATGGAAGAAAGAGAGGGAGCTGAGGGAAAGGAGAGCAGGAGAAGGAGAGAGAGAGTGAGTGGAGAGAGAGAGAGCAAAAGAAAGACAGGAAGTAGGGAGGGAGGGATAGTGGGGGAGATTGACAAAGAGAGAGAGGGGAAGTGGGAATGAGGGAGGGAGAGGGAGAAAGGAGAGAGAGAGGGGGGGAAGAAAGAGAGGGGGGGAGGGAGAGGGAGAGCGGGGAGTGGGAGAAAGAGAGGGAGGAGGGAGAATGGAGAGAGAGAGAGGGAGTGGAGAGAGAGAGCAAATGGAAAGACAGGAAGCAAGGAGGGAGGGAGAGGGAGAAAGGAGAGAGAGAGGGAGTGGAAGAGGGAGAGGGAGAAAGGAGAGAGAGGGAGTGGAAGAAAGAGGGAGGGAGATAGAGGGAGTGGAAAAAAGAGAGGGAGGGAGGGAGAGGGAGAAAGGAGAGAGACAGGGAGTAGAAGAAAGAGAGGGAGAGAGAAGGAGGGAGAAAGGAGAGAGAGAGAGGGAGTGGAAGAAAGAGAGGGAGAGAGAGGGAGTCGAAGAAAGAGAGGGAGGGAGGGAGAGGGAGAGAGAGGGCGGTGTGAGCACCAGGCAGGATAAATTGCAGAGGCAGAAGCACTTGAGCATAAAATTAGATTTTACAAATGTGTTGTTACCTGACAGTTATTTGACAGAAAAGATATTAGAGCGTTATAGGCTATATGTGTATTAGTAATCATATCAAATAAATAGGAATGGATCAGAACATTGTGGTTTAAGCCCCAGATTCTGCCGCAACTCAAGAGCAAATTGGTGAAAAACATAACTTAATTACGGCTAAGCCCATTTTCTTATTATGGACTTAAATGTAAGAATTATCACAGAATGCAATTTATATGATAATGTGAAATTCTCTGTAACATGTAAAAGCCTTTATTTATTCCAGCCTGCCCTTTAAGTGGTTTCAGGTATACCGCGCCAGCTGGAGAAATGCAGAACGTGATTTTTCCACTCGAGTTCACAGACGATTATGATAAATTTCTGAGATGCTGCAGACTGGTATTGTCGTGGGAGATTTAAATTTACGTTATATAAATATATTTATAAATTGTATTTCCCTTTAGAGGCCCTTGACATTATTTGACATTCATAAAGATTACAAAATTGTCTTAATAGTCAACATATACCACTTTAATGAAAATGGAAATTCAGCTAAAGGGCCATGACCTGTTTTAATGAGAGAGTTTGATTGTTTTCTAAATCGGTGTAAAGCGAGCAATTGCTGGTATGTTTCTGTAGAGACGTTTATAAACTTAAAGATATCCCAAATTGTGATTTTTTTTACTTCATTATCAAATTAAGCCTGAATGTTGATTTTATGAATATTAAATAATTTATTTTTTTTCAGAAACAAATTATTTGATCAGAATGACCCATACTCATTTGCACTTTCAAAAAAAATACAAATTTCAAATAATTTTTACTCTGGCTTCTCAAGAGTTATAAACTTCAACATGGCTCATTTTTTTCTTTGCAATATTGCTTATTTTGTATTATTATGTACAGGAAATAATGCTAATTAAAACACAGAAATCATACCTGTACTTGCATAATAAAAATCCATAGGTTCAACTAAACACCACCATGCAGTGTTTTCTCTTTATAATAATGTTTCATAAGGGAATGGTGAATTGCATGCAGACAATTTGTTTATTCTGCTGAGCTAGATACTCTGTTGTTGATATTATCAATATTTATGCTGTTATTCGTCACAGGGAGCACGCTCCCATCATTGATGAACTTCAGTCTCGACCCGTTTTTCTTTGTCACATACAATATCCTCACTCTTTTTCTCTCACACGCTGAGAAAACGGTTCCACATATCTCACAATAGTAATATGTTTTTTTTTTCTGTAATTGCATCTACGTCATTGGAGACTGTCAAATTAAAAAAAAAAAAAAAAATTATAACAATAATAATAATAATAAAAAATCATTTGTCAGAATTCCAAATTATTAACGAGCGGGAAGATGGTTGTAATTGTTTTGTGCTTTTGTAATTTCCTTTCTATAATTGCTGCAGATTCATTGGTGGTCAGGGAATGCTACCAGATAAAGCAAAGCAGAAAATTACCCCTTCCAAATAGTCTATACTGTGTTGCTTTATATCACTCCACTGGGAGATGGTAGTAATGCGGATTTGGATGCACTGTCACCCTCCCTGTCAGAGCATCCGCAAAACCGAGCAACGGACTGCGGATTTGCTGGCCAGGTGATGGACAGGGGTATTTGAGAGGGGGAATAATCTGTCTGGAACGGAGTATCTTGTTTACCTGGTCCAGAAAATGGAGGGATTATATAACAATTCCAGAGGTGCGTTCAAAATAGCAAACAAAGGCAAACGTCCGCGAACGTTTCCAAACAGTTTTTCGTTTGCTTCGGTTTCACTTCAAACGTTTGCGATCACACGGTCTGAGGATGTAGTTCTTCTCAAACGAACATGGACACTGGACGAAGGGAGATGCGTGCCCAGGTTGGGGTTATCCCTGAAAACATGCTTAAGTATTTGATTTTATTTAATCTTCTTACAATAATTCAAGTGCTGTCAGTTATGTTGGAACTTTTTCTGAAAGCCTCTTTTTTGTGAACAATCATTATCAATCCAATTTGGAATGCTTACGCAAAAACGTTCAAATTGAAAAGTTCAAACGTCCGCAGTTTTCCGAATTTGAACATGCCTCTAGTTTCAGTTTTCCAGTCTTCATTCATTCTAAGATTCTGGCGAGGAGAATCTTGTGTTTGCACCCTAAAGAGTAAGCAGGTTGTGCGGTCTGTGAAAGCTGGCAGCTCTGTAAGGTGAGAGAGTGCCTAAATCAGGCTAAGGACTTCTGCTCTCCAATCGGATTTCCTGCCTGTTTAAAGCATATAAAAAACCCATTCAGCCGAGCCTGTAAACATGAAACAACCTTGCTGATGTGGGACAGGAAATGGTCTGAATTTGACAGGAAATTGGACATTAGCCTTCCTCAGACAGGGTGGTTACACACCTTGCTTTGAATTCAAACTTTTTTCAAAAGTGCTGTGAATCTGTCGATTTGTTTTTCTTAATTTTGGTGTGTAGGCCTGTAGCAGAGGTTCTGGTTCCAAAACGACTTAAAGAAGTGAATATGGGTATACAGAAAGGTTAGAGCAGAGACGATACCGAGTTATCAGTATGATAACCAAACATAAGGCCTCTTAGCCTATTAAAGACCATATACTGTTCAGCCAGAGGGAATTCAGTGTATTCCTATGTGACAAGGAAAGGAACACATTCAAAAGAATGTATGTCCATGTCCCTAATACAGACATAGCAGACAGGAGGTAAGTGTTGCTGAGGTGTAAAGTCTGTTTGGTTGAATTACATAAGCCTTTAATTGGACTAAGTCTGTTTGGTTGAATTACGTATGCCTTTAATTGGACCAAGTCCGTTTGGTTGAACTACGTATGCCTTTAATTGGACTAAGTCTGTTTGGTTGAATTACGTATGCCTTTAATTGGACTAAGTCTGTTTGGTTGAATTACGTATGCCTTTAATTGGACTAAGACTGTTTGGTTGAATTACGTATGCCTTTAATTGGACCAAGTCCGTTTGGTTGAACTACGTATGCCTTTAATTGGACTAAGTCTGTTTGGTTGAATTACGTATGCCTTTAATTGGACTAAGTCTGTTTGTTTGAATTACGTATGCCTTTAATAGGACCAAGTCCGTTTGGTTGAATTATGCCATAATTTTCCATTTGTTCGTGTTCGGGGCTGAAAGACGGGGGCTCGGTGTCGCGACGATGTTTACTGCGGTCTTTACCCGCTGCGGTTAAAAACATCAGCTGCCAATGCTCTCACTCGTGATCTACGAGATAATGAAAGAAGGCAGCAGTAATTAGCGCGTTTTTCTGCAATAGCGGTGGACTCCAGAGATTAATTAGCAGCCTTTGTAATGTAGACTACTAACATGGAGCCCGATAAACCCAGCCGCCGCCTGATGCTCCCATGTAAAATCCCCAATCAAAACCTCGCAATTCATTTCTGTAATCTGGCTTTTTGTTATCAGAGTCCATGATGGAGAGGAAGGAGAGAAACATCGATAACATTTTGAGCTGGAAACAGAAACTCAATTTTTTTTTTGGGGGGGTAGGTTGGGGGGTGGTTGGGGGGTGCGGGTTGGGAGAAGGAAGATTAATATACAACATTAATGTGCTTTTATCTGCTTCATGGAGACTCGTGTTTAAAACTGAATGGTTATTCCCCATTGTTTGATGTAGACCAAAAAATCGTAATGTATTAATCCCAGTAATATGCTTATGGCGCGCTCCTGAGAGGCAATGCAAATTATTCCCGGATTTCCGAGGAGCGGGAGGGTCTTGTTTATTGAATTTGTTAAAGTGCTTCCGAGCTGTGCACATTTTATCCTCTTAACAGTCAAATTAGTATATACTCCAGCAATTACTTAATGTACTCTAATGAGATTCCCCATGAAACAGCAGGATTCATTTATTTTAATGTGCTTTCTTCTCTTGAGTTTATGCTCCATGTCCCTAGGAACCGGGAGCCTTGAGTTATAAATAGTGAAACATGCATTGCTCCCTCTCTCTCTCGCTCACTCTCTCTCTTCTCCTCTCTCACTCTCTCTCCTTCTCTCTCTCTTTCTCACTCACTCACTCTCTCCTCCTCTCTCCTTCTCTCTGTCTTTCTCACTCACTCTCTCCGTCTCTCACTCATTCACTCTCTCCTCCTCTCTCCTTCTCTCTGTCTTTCTCACTCACTCTCTCCTTCTCTCTCTCACTCACTCTATCCTTCTCTCCCTCCCTCACTATCTCCTCTCTCTGGCACACACTCTCTTCTTTCTTTCTCTCTCTCTCACTCACTCACTCACTCACTCACTGTCTTCTTCTCTCTCTCACTCTCCCCCCTCTCTCTTTGCCTCTCCTTATCAATTCAAATTCAAGTTCAAACTGACATATCTATATTCAGCCTTACTGCTATGACAAATGCAATATATTGTACTGCCAAAGAGAACTAGACCTAGAATTAAAATACCATTGTCTTCATCATCCGAAACAGCAATAATAGTAACAAGGATATATGTTAACGTTAAGAAGTGCTAAAAGACTGTAAAACACAATAAAAAAATAATAACAATGGTAATAACTATAGAACAACAACAGTATAAACAAGCCTACTCTAGAGACAAGGCTGTGCTGTATTGGGCAGCTCACAGGCCCTCAGGTGAGGGTAGGCTACAACATACCATGTAAAAAGGGTTAGGCAGTAACTAGTTTTGATTACTTGACCAGGTTACAAATTATTAAGTAACTGTAATCAGGTCATTTACTTTGCATGCAATGTGATCACAGTCCTTTCCCCATGCTTAGCTCTGGGCCTTCTCCTAGTTCACAATATTTACAATGTGCCATGAATTTCTGGACTCATTTATGAACGTGCATAGTCGAATGGAGTCAGCCTAATTGGCAATACCATTTAAGGCATGCGATTGCCTTTGCAGTGAAGATGATGACATTTCAGAGCAGTTCAGTCTCTTTATTGGATTTAGCACTCTTTTATTTCAATGCATTTACTGCCATGCAAAAAGTCCTCGGTGTGCTGACTGTCAAACTAGGTAGGTGTAGTTTAAGGTGACATTCTAGGACGGCGCTGCCCAGGGTACTGTGTTACTTATTTTCCTGATATGTGAATTTTTTTTTTTTTAGGAAGATCATTATTTGGGCCTTCTTTAAGCCCACTGCCAGGGCCCAGATCTGACAGTGCTGCTCCAGCAGAGGCAGGTTCTGCTGCAATCCTTTCACTGTGGGAGACAGCAGAACCAGGTCATCGTCATAAAGAAGAAATTTGACTGCTCCGTCATGTAGTGTGACTACCAGGGGCCACAGACTGCAAAGTTAACTCATTAATGCGGACGTGGAACAGGGCCTGACTTTGGCTGGAGTTCTGTTTAACACCCTCGGCCCGTTTGAAGTACTCCATCGCTTCATTACTGATTCTAGCTGTGCACTTATTTTCCATGTTCTGTGGTTTCTAAAATCATAAACTTTATCCCCTAAACCAATTAGGGGAAGGTTTATGCTTTAGTCATTCTTGTCAAATAAAATCAAATTCTCTTTTTTAAATCAATGATTCCGGAAAACTTTTTCTCCCATTTTTATTGTTAGTGGATGCCTTTATTTATTAGGCTGGAACACAATCAAGCACATTCTTTACAGTTGTATGCAATTCAGTCAAAATGGACTTCAGTGTCTTTTAAGGGCATGTAAAATTCTATTGTACAATGCAAAGAACACATTTTACTCTCCGGTGAGGCTGAAAATACCCCTAGAAGCTTGTGTTTTGACTGTGTAGCACATGTCCCTAAAGAGAGTAAGGGTGTTTGATTGAGCTCTGGTCTTGTACAGGGTGTAAATATGAAAGATAGCGCTGTGGTGTTGATGGCTGGCCATTTTGACTCTTACTCTGGACATTATGCTTTTTAAGGAAGGCTAATAATCTTTCATTAAACACAAAGCAGACAAACGGCTCCTGACTCCTGCCTTGCAGAGATGCTTCGGTAAGTCACTGGGGTCCAATGTACCTCCTCTTTCATAGGTTTGGCGTTGTAAGCCCTGGGCTCCAGGTATCGGGGGAGAAGCCAGAAGTCAGTAACAGGTTGAATTATTTAACACAGCCCTCTGAAGCTCAGGGGTGCTGTTCTTTCGCACCACAGCCTCGAAGCTGCCAGTCTCCTCTGGATTTCAAAGACTCTACTTCTTCTCCCAACTCTCGTAATGAAACGGGCTGTTCAGTGAGTTTTATTATCTTTAAGTGGTTCACGCGCCTCTGATTGGCTCATAATGACATCTGGTAAACATTCAGCACAGCAAGTGGATCTCCTTATGAACATTACCAAAATATTGTTTATTTGTGTCTGCATCCTGTGTCTGCTCTGGGCAGCAGTGCTCAAACCTCTCCACGCTCGATGGAGAAGGAAGATGCAAGATGGCTGGTCTCTCTCCCTCATACTCTGCTACACAATATCACCCTCTCTCCCTCTCCCTTCTTCTGTTTGTTATTCTTTCCCTCTCTGTTACTCTCCCTCCTGAACTGTCTCTCTTCTTCTTTGTTGCTATCTTTCCTCCTCCATCCTGTCTCTAACTTTTTTGTTCTTTTTTCACTCTCTTCCTTTTATCTCTCTTCCCTCCACTCTTTCCCTTTCCCTCTATCTGTTTATTACTCTCTCATACATTCTCTCTCTCTCTTTCTCTCTCATATCCTTCTCCTTCTGTCTCTCTCTCTCCCTCCCTCCATCCTGAGCAAGCTGTATTTGCGTAGACAGATCTTGGCGGTTTTTCAGGGCTGAGGTGTCATACCGCCACAGGTAGTGTTTTGACCTCAGTGAGACATTCTGTGGGCAGGAGGTCTGAAATATTGATGGGGAAGTTATCGATTGAGGTTACGCTGGCCAGATAAAGATCCTATCGCATGATTAGCCAAGCTGTCTGAGTTCTGACTTCTTACATATCTCAGTCCTCCTCTCCAACCCGCCCTGCCCCCAGCCCACTCCAATCTCTCCCCCATTTTAAGGCCTGCCGTCACTTCTTGGTGGACTGTAACTTTTCCTGCTGTCTGTTTTCATATCCAAAAAGTTCATTTTACTGCATATGTCCTTCTAAAACATTCTGAAAGTTACCTAGCAGAACCTTTTTTTTTCCGTATAGCTTTAAGCTTTTACACAGAAATTAAATTATTTGATAATGGTTGAGTTTATTTAGCACATGGCAACACAACATTCACAATGCATGCCTGTTGCAAATTCATGGCATGTTTGAATTGGCCAATCAGGATTGAGCCTGGTGAACATGTGACGGTGCTTCATATAGTGTACAATTCTCAACTGACACATTTCCCGTTTTAATGCTCTGGTTCGCTGAGATTTAAGCAATTGCTGAAAACTAGCAAAAGTCCTGCTGGGAAACTATAAAAAGCATAGTAATGAAGCAGTAAATGAATATCACTGTAGCCCTTTTGAGATTTATGCTTGGCATTTGACTGCCTTTTTTCACACGTGGTTAGTGATGCCATGACACAGACAAATCTTTCAGTATTTCATACCCTTATTTTAAAAAAAGCATGAATTTTTTTATTCATTAATGTTCACCTTGTGTATGTTACAGAATCACATGCCATCACACTTACCTCACAGAGTAATTTACATGCCACTATTTGCATACATGTACTTTCGGACAATTTGCATTTGATTCACATGTGAAATCCTTCTAATTACATTTTATGCTGATAACATGGATGATGCCGCACTTTCACATGGCGCAGCTTTAGCGTTGATGCATTGAGATGAATGTGATCCTGGATCAGTCTTAAGGTTGTGACATGGTGTAGCTTTAGCGTTGATGCATTGAGATGAATGTGATCCTGGATCAGTCTTAAGGTTGTGACATGGTGCAGCTTTAGCGTTGACGCATTGAGATGAATGTGATCCTGGATCAGTCTTAAGGTTGTGACATGGTGCAGCTTTAGCGTTGACGCATTGAGATGAATGTAATCCTGGATCAGTGTTAAGGTTGTGATTTCACACCTGAGGGGGCTGTTCGCTCAGTATGCAGATTTGTTTGGCCTTAATGTTCATGTACAAATGAAGTGTCATCTTTGGCCGTAACTCATACAGTATATCTGATTTATGTTGGGCAGTTATCCCCTGGCCCAGGAGGGCCAGTTTGTTAGGCAGCTTAAACAGATGTACTGTACCTCTGGATGAAGTCCCAAACCCCCATCCAGCCATCCAGGCCAGCGCTGATTTGCAAAAATGCACCACACACATTTTGCGCATTGTTGTTGGGAACCCGATGAAAAGGGCTCCAGTCACCTGCTGCAGGTACAGCCAGCTGGATGCTGCTCAGGGCTATTGTTTCGTGTGCCAGTAAAGGACACAAACACAGAGTGACACACACACACACACACACACACTCAAACATGCACAAATACAATACGGTAAAGGACACAAACACAGAGTGACACACACACACACACACACACACTCAAACATGCACAAATACAATACGGTAAAGGACACAAACACAGAGTGACACACACACACACACACACACACTCAAACATGCACAAATACAATACGGTAAAGGACACAAACACAGAGTGACACACACACACACACACACACACTCAAACATGCACAAATACAATACGGTAAAGGACACAAACACAGAGTGACACACACACACACACACACACACTCAAACATGCACAAATACAATACGGTAAAGGACACAAACACAGAGTGACACACACACACACACACACACACTCAAACATGCACAAATACAATACGGTAAAGGACACAAACACAGAGTGACACACACACACACACACACACACTCAAACATGCACAAATACAATACGGTAAAGGACACAAACACAGAGTGACACACACACACACACACACACACTCAAACATGCACAAATACAATACGGTAAAGGACACAAACACAGAGTGACACACACACACACACACACACACTCAAACATGCACAGATACAATACGGTAAAGGACACAAACACAGAGTGACACACACACACACACACACACACTCAAACATGCACAAATACAATACGGTAAAGGACACAAACACAGAGAGACACACACACACACACACACACACTCAAACATGCACAAATACAATACGGTAAAGGACACAAACACAGAGAGACACACACACACACACACACACGCTCAAACATGCACAAATACAATACGGTAAAGGACACAAACACAGAGTGACACACACACACACACACACACTCAAACATGCACAAATACAATACGGTAAAGGACACAAACACAGAGTGACACACACACACACACACACACACACACTCAAACATGCACAGATACAATACGGTAAAGGACACAAACACAGAGTGACACACACACACACACACACACACTCAAACATGCACAGATACAATACGGTAAAGGACACAAACACAGAGTGACACACACACACACACACACACACTCAAACATGCACAGATACAATACGGTAAAGGACACAAACACAGAGTGACACACACACACACACACACACACACAAACATGCACAAATACAATACGGTAAAGGACACAAACACAGAGTGACACACACACACACACACACTCAAACATGCACAAATACAATATGGTAAAGGACACAAACACAGAGTGACACACACACACACACACACACACACGCTCAAACATGCACAAATACAATACGGTAAAGGACACAAACACAGAGTGACACACACACACACACACACACACACTCAAACATGCACAGATACAATACGGTAAAGGACACAAACACAGAGTGACACACACACACACACACTCAAACATGCACAGATACAATACGGTAAAGGACACAAACACAGAGTGACACACATACACACACACACACACACACACAAACACAGTTGCAAACATTTATTCATTCACTGTTTTGAAAGTCATTCCAATGTTTTTCTTATGTCTTATCATGTCAAGTCCTCTTTTGGAATATTCATCTATTAAGATACATCAATTTCCACCTGCTTTTTCTAGTCTTTGACCTTTAGCTTTAACCTCTGGGGGCGAATGCCTCTCTCTGCACCTGTCTGTCTGTCTGGCTGTCTGTCAGTCAGTCTGTGAAAGGGGTAAATGGAACTGAATGTTTTCCTGTGAAAGGGCTAAATGGAGCTCTGTGAATTAGCTGCCTCTGAGATACAGAAGAGGTTATTTGTGTTTTTAGTGCAGTAGAGATTATTTGTGTTTTTTAGTGCAGTTGATGTTATTTGTGTTTTGTAGCGCAGTTGGGGTTATTTGTGTTTTTTAGTGCAGTTGAAGTTATTTGTGTTTTTTAGTGCAGTTGATGTTATTTGTGTTTTTAGCCCAGTTGAGGTTATTTGTGTTTTTAGTGCATTAATGTTATTTGTGTTTTTTAGCGCAGTTGAGGTTATTTGTGTTTTTAGCGCAGTCAAGGTTATTTGTGTGTTTTCAGCTGTCATGGGTGATGTTGCTACCCAGAGCCATGTGCCACACTGTACTTATTCAGTATTTTCCAGCTCGTCACAGACCAGTCTGCAGCAAAGTCTCTTATCTGTTTATGTTCTGCCTTTTGGCCATGCCTGCTAGAAAATGACCATCTCTGCAGGTTCTCCAGATTCTGGGCACAGACGTGCCTCTTAAGCCCTTTTCTCCCTCTTATCTCAGCTATCCCATGGATCTCTAGGGTTGTGGACTGTGGCGAGGCTGACCTAAATGAGGCAGAGGGCATTCTGGGAGATGGGGGAGTGGTGAGGAAGGGGGGAGAGTGAGGGGTCGGGGGTCAAAGTTCAACGCTTTGCCCTCTGCCTGGTGGTGACAGTGTGGACCAATCGTAATCAGTTACTGTGCTCTCCTCCAATTGGATCACTCAATGTACACTGCTACAGGCAGCTTTTGGTGGAGACGTTCCAGTTTTGAGCTCTTAAAAGATTTTAAAAAATATAAAAATATTATAACCCCCTTTCTGCTTACTTTTTTAAAGGGCCTGCTCGCTTTCTGGGCCCATTACTGACAAACTGCAACAACCGTCCTTCATGCTGAGATTACAGACAGCGCAAGCACAGAATTTCAAGGTTCCGTGTTTACGGCTCATTGTTGAAAAAAATAAAAAAGAAAAAAAAATAAATAAAGCGCAAACATGCGAGGTCGCACTGCTCATGTTTTTTTCCCTGGACATGCTTTACTCCCTTTGAGAGATTGTACAACTTATTTAGGTAGTGGTGCTGGGGAAGGGTGCGGTTTGGGGGAGCTGAAGGACCTACATGCTAATGGACACATTTTCCGTGTCTGTTTTTTTTTTCCTTTCCTATTCCTCCTAACAGTTCCATTAGGATCTTTGTATTCAGCGCATCCTCCATTGCACGCAGAGCGATGCATCTGAGCTTATTTACGCAGGAAACCTGCTGCAGGTCGTAACCGCTGTAGCACAGGGTCTCATGGGCTCAGACAGGGGCGATGAATGTGTGACTGAGCCTCTCCACGCCATCCCCATAAATACATAAATCAGTACAGGTGGATCGTTTATTGACCTTGAAGGGAGTTTGCTTTACACATGAGCGGCCCAGAAAGGCAAGTTACACCATAAAAATGCTTAAAAACGTCTGACTGCAACATCAGCACGCTGCGCGGTGTTTACCAGAACTGTCTGAAATCTTTTTTTTTATTTCTCTGGCGGTTTTTGTTTTTCGCAGGAGGGATTTTCGAGCAAACGGAGGGACCGGTCCCCATCGTCAGCGCGGAGGAGCAGGCTTTCAAATTCGCCGTTAATAACATCAACAGAAACAGGACTCTGTTGCCCAACACGACGTTAACGTACGACATCCAGAGGATAAACATCTACGACAGCTTTGAGGCATCTCGAAAAGGTGAGCGATGCTGGATCATGGGCTCCACACAGAGAGCTTTGCACCGGGCTTGAGTTTGCCAGCAGCAACAATACCTAAATACCAGATCTTTGTGGTGGGGCTCCCCACTGTACACCGCTGTTGCTGTAACTTAGTTACAGTCCAACATTGTTGGTTGGAGAAATGAAAATTTAAATTGATCCAGCTGGGAGAAACTGCCAAGCCTCAGAGTTCCTAATCTACTCTGCTCACAGCTGCATGTTCCACAGATGGACTGAGCCTGGTGTATGTTGTTTATTAACAAATACATTATAAAACACATGTAAATAAACACATTTGTCTCCAGGAAACAGTCGGAAATGCGGTAAGCTTCGCTGAATGTTCTAACTCTGCATTTTTAAGTACAGAAATCCCACTGCCTAATGAAGGAACCGTCATACCAATGAGGCAAAATGAAATTCATGGGGATACAGAAATGTAGAATTACAACAACACACAAAAAGTGCAGCTGTCGCGTGCTGAATGATTCTGTGTTCAGTAATCACAGACTGAGGAGGATGGGTGTGAACGTGGTCTGACATGATGTTCAATTCTGTGTTTGTCACAAGTAAGGTGGTGCCACTGGCACTGTTCTGTCACAGGATTCCCAATTCCAACACTTTCAAATGCACATAGTCTCTGTAAGGGTATACGCTGCTACGTTTTGGAATAAAAATAATTTATTCTAAAGGCATATTTGCTTGTATCAAGGAAATTGTAACACATACACAAAGAAAACAATGTTGTAATGTCTGTTTTGATTGAACTGCAAATACCCTCGAAGAGTCTAAGCGTGTTCGATTGAGTCAAGCTCTGTGTGTTTTGTTTTGTTCACAACACAAATAAAACAAATATGTTGTGTGAAGTCCGGCCCACACCAAGAGAGATTTTTGCCATCACATTCACTCAGGCCAAACATCACAGTGTGCTATGTTCTGTGTTAACCTGAGAGCAATTGTACCTGCCAAAGCCAAAGCTTTTTATTGTATCCGCCAAAAGGGACGATTCCTTTCACTGGAGCATGCCTTACCATTATCAACCTCATAACCTTTATCATGTAAAGAGTGCGTCTTCTGTATTAAAGAGATGCATAATCACAAATTAAAAAAACATGTTCAATATTTCAGTCATGACTGAATGTTTAAGTGAATGTTTTTCATCTGAATTGAAACCTTCATGACAGCTTATTAATCTATTCTCCACAAAGGGGAAAGTTGAGGAGTTAAAACTGAATGAAAGTTTTGTTTGGTATGGGCTACTGTATATTTCCTGTGCTGTGGGCTTTGTTATTAAATATGACACATCAGATATGAGACAGATAAGAGACTAGACTCAATATAATTAACTTCAGATGCAATTCAATTAAAACAGACAGCACATTACAGAACAACTGTCTTTGATTATTTTCTATTTTATTGGAGACAAGTCCTTTGGAGTCAGTTCTTTTCTGACTAAAATAGAATAATATAAACTCTTAACGAGACTTCAGCCTGTTTTCATTCAATTGTATATGCCCTTAAAGAAACTGAGTTTGTTTTACTGGGTTGTGGGCAGCAGGTTTTGAGAATTGCTTTTGTTTTTTATTTTAATTTTTTTTTTGGTTATGTAAAATGATATGGATACATGTTATCCCCTAAGGTACCATAAAGACAAAATAAGACGAGGGTAAATGTAACCTGGACTTTGTCACAGTTCCCTTGTGATGTGGTTGTTGACCTTTTCCCGGAGGTTTTAATTCTTTGCTGTTCCCGCCATAGCCTGCGATCAGCTGTCTCTGGGCGTGGTGGCCATTTTCGGGCCGTCCCACAGCTCCTCGTCCAATGCGGTGCAGTCCATTTGCAATGCGCTGGAGGTGCCCCACATCCAAGTGCGGTGGAAGCACCACCCCGTCGACAACAGGGACACCTTCTACGCCAACCTGTACCCCGACTACTCCTCGCTGAGCTACGCCATCCTGGACCTTGTACAGTTCCTCAAATGGAAGACCGCTACAGTCGTCTACGATGACAGCACGGGTGAGAGACATCGATGATAATAATAATAATAATAATAATAATTTGCATTTATATATTCAAACATAGCATCTTTCCATCCCTCTCTGTTTGTATGAAACCTTATCAATGTTCCCTTGTCTCCTCTTTGGCCAGCATACTCAACACCTTTGGCAATAGTACCCCCCCCCTCCCCAAAATACATTTTCTGCCCCACAATGCAAAATGGTCACTGTTGTGTAGCATCCACCTTGGTGATACATGATGGCCATTTTGCTGCTGGTGGTTGAACGCTCACTCACATTAAATTGCCGTTATTTATGTGACACTTTTATCCAGATCGACTCACAGTTTATTGGACCGACCAAAGGGGCCAGTTCCCCTGGGAACAATTTGGGGCAAAAGGCCTTGCTAAAGGGCCCGACAGCTGTGCTGATCTTATTGCTGCCATGCTGGGGCTTGAGCTACCGACCTTCCAGTCAAGCGCCTTAGTCACGAGGCTAAAGGACGCCCAGCTTCACATCAGCTGCTGTGAAGACAGGGAGGGGTCCCCCAAAAACAATGCTGCCACTCTGTCAGGGCGCTGTCCCCCCCCCCCACTCCTCCCCTACTTTAAATGCAGCGCAAGTTCAACTGATGCAAATGCGTAACATTAGCCTCTGAACTCTGTCAAAGCCAAGCTAGGCCAACATTCCACAGCCTGTTTTAATTCAGCGCAAATCTCACTGTGGCGTCCTCAAGGTTATGAGTGATCTTAATGTTAAATATCGAGATTTACCGTTGGTAACCAAGACAACACTCTTCAGCTAAGGCAAAAAAATAAAAAAATAATTAAAAAAAAACTATATCTGTAATTTCTGCTGTACAGATAGCATCTTTAATTAAGTTAGAATTGTATTTTCCCTTCAGCAGAATTTTATAAAAATATAAAAAAGCTCTATATAATATGTGAATTAAAATGTAAAAAAATAGTAAGAAACAAAGTAGACACACTGTGATTTTGAGAGATGACACTTGTGTTTTGCTAATGTAGTTAGCTCTCTGACTTTTTTTTCCCTCAAGGTCTAATTAGACTATAGAGAAACACTGAAAAACTGTATGTGTGAATTAGAAGTTTAGAAAAGATTAAAAAAGCAACATGTGGTTTTGAATGTACTAGCAGGAGATGTTGTGCTTGTTGCATTGTGTAGTATAGAATTAGCCCTCTTACTTTAGGTCCCACAAGGTGTACTTCAAATCCAGTGATTAAACACAGAAATAGAACTCAATAAAGTATGTTAATTAAAATGTTTAAAAAGATAAAATGTGCATTGACATCATGTGACATCATATTAATGCAGTAATTGGAGATGTGGATTGCATTGTGCTAAGTTAGCATTAGCTCTCTGACGTTTGTTTTCTTCAAGGTCTTATCAGACTACAGGAACTGATAATGGCCCCTTCAAGGTACAGTATCAGGTTAAAAATCCGCCAGCTCCCCATGGACACCGACGACACCAGGCCGCTCCTCAAAGAGATGAAGAGGGGCAGAGAGTTTCGGATAATCTTCGACTGCAGCCACACCATGGCTGCTCAGATCCTGAAGCAGGTGAGTTTGCTTCGGCTGTGTCGTGCGACTCAGTGTTATGTCTTTGGTCATCCATGCCATGGCTTGTTCTTTCCATAGTCTATTCAAATTTAAATTCCCACGAGGATTTTATAATAATGTATTTCTTTGCTAATATCTTTTTTCAAATTTTACATATCCATTTGCGTGCAAAATATTTGGGTAGGGGGGGATCAATCACATTGATATGTAAAAAAAATAACAAAATGATTTGTACAAACATAAAATTGACACGTTATATAATTTTACATTATGTAGTCATAACAAAGCAGAAAAACATCATACTGAAGGGCGACATTGTAAATGGTTCCTGTTACAGCACTATGAAAGGTACTTCAAACACACGTTTACCACAGGCAAGCTGGCGTTACTGTCCGGTACTATTTTATCTGTCTGAGTGTTGTTATTAAACTCAGGCATGCTATGTGCTTGCAACAGTTCTTCTGGAGCAGGTAGTCATCACTGTGGGACTGACATTTCAGCCAAGGAGAGGGCATTTCAGTAAAACTGCTGTGAAATGCTTACCATTTCACACCGTTGTGCTGGAAGACGTTGTGTGGATGGCATCACTTTCATCACTCCCACTCTCATTCCTGTGATCTATGTAAATGCTTTGTGACAAAGTCCTTGTATATAAAAAAAGTGCTGCACAAATAAAAATTAAATTCAACTGAATTGAATTACTTGACAGCCCTAGGTTCCAGCCAAGCACAGACTAGTGGCCCAGCGCGTTTGTAAAGAACAGAATGAAATATGCCATCACACAAATTTGTGTGTAAAAGAGTGCCATTTTATCGCTGAAGACCTTGGATGTGGGCCATTGTTGGCTAAAGGCTCATTGATCGCTAAACATGTGATTTATCTGGCTATGCAAATCAGGAGGCAGCTGTATGTAAATACATACATATGTACTGTACGTATTTATGTAAAACACTCTTTCAATTATAAGTAAAAGTTAAGAGTGTATGTTGAATAAATCCATACCTGAGTCAACTTAAGGGCATGTGAGATTCAATCAAAGTATACTTACGTCTAATTCAGGGCAAATGATGTTCTGTTTTATTAAAAGCACATTTCATAGGAAGTGTTTGCTTGTCACCAGTAAGATAGATAAAGCTCTAGGAAATATTGTGTTTTGGTATGAAGTCTGATTTGATTGCATTGCACATGCCCTGAAGGAGACTAAGTGCGTTTGATTGAATCTCACCCACTGTGTTTGTAGTGTAGATGCAATCAGACTACCTAAAGTGACTGGGGGCGGGGGCGCAGTGAGAAAATGAAACCCCAGACATAAATGCGGACACAGGAGATAGATAAGTGACACGTGTAATGCCATGTCAGCTTATGCACCTTTATTATCCCTTATGGGAAAATTCAATTGGTTTTCTTTCCATGCCATACCAAAAAAGAGCAATTTCACAAACATTTAACATCTTTATAGCACATAATCATAAAAAGAACAGAGGCAGAAATGCTGCTGTACTGTAATTTCAGCACTGAGAGAAGGTGTTGACCTGTCCATAAAAGCACAGTATAATGAAAAAAATAAAACAGAGAAATAAGCAGCAAAAATGAAATTCTTTCTCAACCAATTCTGCGTTGATACACTCGTATCTTTGGGGTTCTGGCAGAGTGAGAGTGAGTGTGTACATGTGTGTGCACGCATGCATGCGTGCATGCATGCATGCATGAGTGTGTGTTCATGAGAGTATGTGTGTGTGTGTGTGTGGGCACCAACATAAATACACTGGAAGTGCAGACTGAAACCACCAATCTTGAAATGTTGTGTGACAAGATAAAGCATTGCCCCTATTTGCTAACGTAAGTGTACAAGCTTTCAATACGCGATAAAACAGGAAAGCACCAATAACACTGGATTTATCGATCGCTTTTCTACCCCTTATAGCAATGACGGGAAAACATAACGCTAGGTGAGGTGACTTTTCTGGTGCTCTGTGATTGGTGGGAGGAGCAGTGGGAGGCGGCTTTGGAAAATGCACTCCATCCCATTTGCATAACCTTGGGTATTCTTCTCAACAGATGGCGCAATTAAAAATGAAACATCGTCACCATGGGAAAAGGCAGCATTTGAATGCAGATTGTGTGGAACAATGGGGGGTTAGGAGATTAGGCCTCACTTTGATTAAAAGACCTTATCGCCAGGGAGACGGGGGATGGTCACATGACTCCCTTGCCATCGTGCGCCGTTTATGCACTCTGCGGGAGAGCAGAGGGCCAAACGCTCCCTTCCCCCCCCCCCCCCCCGAATATTTTTTTGCCCCCTTCTTTTTTCTTCGCAGATCACAAGCAGGTTTTCATATCGATGAAAGATTACACAGAATGAAATTTAAGTGAAAAAAAAAAACAGGCAAAGCAAACATGGCTGCTGCAGAAGGCTGTTTTCTGTCTCGGTGAGGCCTTGTCACATTTCGTTTATACAGTCGCCCTTTGTTGTCTGTTGTCCGAGGCCTGACATTCTGGTTGTAAATTAGGAATTGTGATTAGGCGGTGACCTTTCTGCTCATCGTTGTCTCCCCTGTTCTCTCCCCCCCCCCACAGGCTCTGGCGATGGGGATGATGACAGAATATTACCACTACATCTTCACAACTCTGGTAAGCTAACTCCCACCCCCAATCCCCCACCCCCCCTCGCCGCTCATGCTAACGTCCATCCCATCAGCTTTCATCCAGCCCGTTTGATAAGCTGATAAGGGTTTTGGATAAGGTCCACGATCTCTCTCTTGCATGAGAGAGACAACAATTAAAAAAATAAACAACAAACAGCAGCATCATTCAGATTCCAGTATTCTGGCGTGGTGTGTAAAAATTCTTCTCCCTTCATCTTAAAAGTCACCATGAGCCTTTGTAAAATGTGAAGCCTTCGTGTTGTGCCCTCTTGTCTGGATTGTTCAGCCACTCAGTAGCTTAGCGGAGGTCAAAATGCTAATAAATTTACACTGAGTGACTTTGAAACCCTCATATTCCTAAGAAGTTGGTAATTGAGTGTGAACGGTCCCAGACCGTGGGCATCCGCACACTGCCTTAACCTGGAAATGGACACATTGGTGCCAGTGATGGCTGCTTCCGCTGATAAATAGGGCCTGTTGGTCCTACTTTTTTCCCTTTACTTTGTGTTTCAGGTTAAATCAACCCCCCCTCAACTTTTTCATTGAGCACCAGTTATCACCAACGTCATATGAAATGACATACAAGTGTTTCACCAGCAGTCATGTCAGTGGTGAAATACAGTTTTATACATATACATATATATGTTTATGTATATGTACATATATAAATATATGTTGTCCTATGTGACACTTTCAATATCCAAAGTCACATAGTTAATATCCAAAGTCAGCGTGCAGTGTACGTGCACGGGCGATGGAGAGGGTGCGTATTTCTAAGATAAGCGCGGCAATATTGCTGTCCGCGATTGGTCAGCCATCACGGAATACAGATGGGATATGTGTTTGCATTGTAGTGTGAGATGACAGGGGCTGGAGAGGAAATGTTGACACCTAATTTCCTCCTCAAACAAATGTTGTGCCCCCCCCCAAACAAAACCTTGCCCGGAAGGCTGCGACCTGTGTTTGCCTTGTCATTTCCGTCATCCGAGCGTGATCTCTGAAACCGCCTCACCAAAGCTGAGAAACTTTTCCCCTGGATGTAGGTTACGATGTGGACACCATCTAGAACTTTACTTCCAGTCCTCATTGCTGGTCCTGCTGTTCTTATATGTATACCGTTAGTTTTGCTGTGCGGATGAACCGTAGTGTGAGCTGGTCTGTGGTGTTTCTCAGCACCTACTGACCATTTTAAAAAGTAGATTAATCAGTGGATGTACACACAGTTGAGACACCTCAATGACTTTGTGGGGTCTGAACTGGTTTTTGGAATTTCAGTTGAAAACAAACACTAGCGTAATGTTCCTGGTCCAGGACCAGGATTGAGGATCCTGCCTTGATACCGTAGGTAGATGACAGGACTACTTAAGGCTGTATGTCCTGGTGATGTCATCATATGTTCTTATGCTACAGATCACAGTCTCTACAGTTGCACAGGGAGATGTCAACGCATGTGAAAGTGTGTCAGGTTATGTAGTAGAGGTGAGAGACCCGCAGGGTGTTCAGGACCAGGCTGGACACAGTGCTGGATGCTCTGGATGTAAACCACGAGCTTGGATGGGGCGGAATGGCCCGTTTCCGTCATTATACATTCTTGTTCTTAGTCTCGCTGGGAACTCTTGACAGTGTTAGACCCCTCCCTGCAGAGTACGAGGGATGG
>JAFBMS010001268.1:0-5000 GCA_019788955.1 Albula glossodonta | reverse complement strand
TCAACTCCCTGCAGTGCCACCGCCACAAGCCCTGGCGCTTCGGCGGGCGCTTCATGAGCTTCATCAAGGAGGTAACGTCACGGTCGCCATGGGAAACTCACATTTAACTCAATGTCCACATGTCATGACATCACACCCACGGTCGCCATGACTACACATGCAGGGTCGTCATGACTTCACATTCATGGTCATCGTGACTACACATCCAGAGTCATCACAACGTCACATCCAGGGTTGTAATGGCATCACATCCAGGGTTGTCAAGGCTTCACATCCAGGGTTGTCATGACATCACATCCAGGGTTGTCAAGGCTTCACATGCAGGGTTGGCATGACTTCAGAATGTTTGGCTTTCTGTACAGCTGGCTGCCCTCACCATGCCCAGCTGTAAGGCCTAAATAAATACAACACAATAAATACAATTGAGCAGTCCCAAAGAAGTCCTACTCCACACTGAGATTCTAACATTCTGGGTCTGTTTTGAGACAGAGAGCACAACTGGTCTATCATCACAATAATGGCCAAAAGCATAATTTATGGTATGTAAATAATTTCTATGTACATATATATATATATATATATATATATATAATGAAAAAAAAACTACGTCCCTGGATATTTTGAGAACTAAAAAATGCCCATTCTAAGTAGTGAGCAGCATCGAGCGCTGTAACTCTAGTTATATATACTAGAGTTACATCAGAGTGTCTAAAGCCTGTTTTTATATGCTCAATGCCAGCATCGAGCGCTGGCATTGAGCATATAAAAACAGGCTTTAGACACTTTAAAGGCATGCAAATGCAATACAGTCATGATGTTTGCTTGTCTCCAATGAAACAAAACACTCTCAAAGAATTTTATATTTTTAATGAAAAGTCTGTTTTAATTGAATCATATATACTTAAAGTGCATTTGATGAATATAGCTCATCATATTTTTATGAATTCATGAGCATTTTCACATCTAAACATTTGTTAAACATTCAGCATTTACTGATTGATAATTGTTTAATGTACACAGAATTTCTATACTGAGTGTTTGTACAGTGTTTTCTTATTTTCTTACTGAATGTAAACAGAAGGCTTCTGTAAAAACATTTCTATGAAGATCAGGGTCACAACAGACCATTCTTGTTCACCCCATTGACTTAAATGACGGGGGATACCATTCACATGTGCGTTCACAAATCCTAAAAACTGTTATTCTCAGAGTAAATAAAAAGCTGTGGGGGAAATGAATAGGGAGAATGACGCAAATTGAAAGGACACAGTTCCAGAGCTTGTTTGCCGAGGTTAGCCGTGCTATTGAGCCTCAACCAAGTGTCAATATTACGAAAAGGAGGCTAATTGTGCCCAATATGCACTCTTTGTACGAACTGTAAAAGGGTTTACTCGATGCCAAGCCAGCTATGACTCCCTCTATCCTAATTTCTTCATGTCGGGCAATAGAGACAAAAAGTCCTCTCTATGCTGGGGGGTGCTGGGGGGGGTACACCAACAAAATAAAGAGCGTAGAGATGATAAATTAGAGAATCAGCTCCTATGCGGTGTACAGATAGGGCCTCTGACGGTGCGTCGGTGGCAGATTTGGGGCGTTAGATCGCGGTGCGTCAAGCTCAGGGTGCGGAGACAACCACCCCACCTCACCCCCACCCCCACCCCCACCCCCCACTCCCTTCCTGATATCGAGGGAGATGATGAGCCTCGTTTTCCACAAGTGTGAATGTAACAGAAACCCTTATTAACACCCCCACCTGCCCCATCCTGAACCCTGCGGGCCCCCCACCCCACCCCATGTGGAAGACTGTAATCGCTGCAATCGGCCGCTTGCTTGTAATGGCTTTTTTTTCTCTTTCCCTCTTTTTGCCAGAGGAACAATGAAAGAGACGGTTGTTAATTAATCACGGTCCGGCGGGAGGCGTTTTAGATGTAAATTGTAATTAAAAAGGAGAAGGGGAGGGGGGGCGGTGATCGAGGGGTGGATTCTGTTGGTGGTGGCGGTGGAGCGGAGGAAGAGTGTCGATTGGCTGAGACGTGAGCAGGGCCTTGTGTCTCAGGCGGCACACTGGTTTGGGACCGGGACTGAAATGTACACCAGCTAAGTGCTGGCTGCTTTTTCCTTTGGCTGGTAAATAACATTGTCATAGTTTACTGGGAATACATTGATTGGCTCTGGAAATTATTTCATTCAGAGTCACATTGGCTGATGAACAAAAAGTTAATTTTGGACTCTGTTTTAGGATGTGTGCAGGTGGATGGTTGTGCAGGAGGAGGTGGGTAACAATGTAATAATGGATAGGGAATCAGGCTAGTGACTGAGCGGCTGCAGGTTCAAGCCCAACTTGGGGCAGAGCCACAGTTGCCTTGAGTATGACAGCCTTGCTATATTAATATACTCTGTGTAAACACCCATGGGCTGCATGTGTTGGTCTGGATAAGAGTGCTTTTTTGGCTTGCTGGTGTGACAGGGGATCTTTGCTGTCTCTCTGCAGTCACACTGGGACGGTCTAACGGGGCGTCTGGTGTTCAATCGGACCAGCGGCCTGAGGACCGACTTCGACCTGGACATCATCAGTCTGAAAGAGGAAGGGCTGGAGAAGGTAGGCTTCAGATACCTCTGAACAGGGAAAGCTGAGAGGGTGCCTTATCTGATCATGTGACTTATTTCACAGAATAATGCTCAGATGTTTCATTTGGCTGGAGCAGAGAATGAATGAAGCTTGAAGGATTTCAGTCCCCCTAATAAACACAGCTGGCTCGCAAATATTATGTTTTTTTTTCTTTTCTCCGACACAGCTCTGCACTCAGAGAAATACAGGAAAAGAGATAAAATTAAAAGAGAGTGCTGAATGAAAAAACCAAAAGTCACAGAGTAGTCAATGCATTTCTGATTGTGCACTTCACTCTGGCAAAGTCATGACAGGTTGAGTTATTAAAACTGTGGCAAGAGAGGTAAAAAGATGAAAAAATATATTTATTTATGAATAATTTCTGATGCCCACATACATAATCAGTATGTTTTAACCAGACACTGAATGTCAAACAGCAATGGACGATAATGAGTTATGAATGTTGAAAGAACATAAAGAAGCCATAAGCTTCAGGTTGTCTGTATGCCAAACCATACATCTTCCTTTTTTAGGTATCCACCTTTTGAGGATTATTTGTTTTCATAGCTAATAATGTATGCTCATTTTAAGTCTTCAGAAGGCACAGTCTACTCTATCTGAGTTCAGTCATACTGAAGATAATGCAAAATTATATATTAATTTTGGCTGAGCTTTAGCATCATGCTAACGTGCTGAAGGGGAGCAGTTATGTATGGTGGCTACAGACAGGTACAATCTCAACCTAATCATTAAGATATATATTATTTTACAAAATGAACGTAAATAAATGTCTGACACGTTGCGGGGCAGCCACTCGTCGCGGATTCTGAGAGCTCTTTTTTAGACAGCAGAAGGTTAAACTCGAGTCAGTGAGATATAAATCACGAGGGCCTGTCATCACTCAGGTCTGTCAGACACACAATGTCACACGCTGACATTGCAACATGAAAAATAATTGTGGCAGGAAATGGGTTTTTTTTATTATTATTATTAAGTGAAACCAGTTACTTTTAATGTACCTGCTCACTGAACCGTACTGTAAGAAACATCTTTAATTTGAGATTGTTGGTGGTGTTCCTCTTTTATATGTATTGATGACAGCATAAGTCATAAATAGATGTAAGTTTTTCTGCGCTACAGAAAAAGTTAATGAAGTATGTTTTATTTATTTTATGTCTGTACTTTGGTCAAATAAAATTTCCACTAGCCTTTGTCCTTGTCCAAAAAAGTAGTACACTTGCCAGTATAATCAAATTGTAATTACACGAAAGCACATGTATTGTAATTTGAAAAAGGGACTCGGGATCATGGTCTGTGTTATTTCCTTTCGACACTTTGTCAGGTGACACCATAAGAGTATAGTTTTGCAGAGCGTGTGTATGTAATCTCTCCTACAGCATAGCCCTCCAATGAGCTAAGGATGCCAGTGCAAGGCGTCCTGAAAATGAACACTCTTGCTTTCAAAGCACTACATTCTACCTAAAGTGACAGAAACGCTCGTTTTATTGACGTTTCCTTTTTATTTAATCAGGGAAACCCACAGAGATCTTTTTTTTAAAGGACGCCTGACATACACACACAGTTACAATGGCAATACCAGAATGACAAAGCACCTAAACAGGCCCTAAGGCAATTTATGGATGTATATCATGGGTAAAGAAAAAGAAATATGCACTTCCCATTTACAATAGCTGTGTTGGTTTTGCACTGAAATTTGGGTGGAAACCTGCAAAAACGGTACACATTACTGGTCTCAAGGAACGATTAACTTTTTTTTTCCACTGGAGAACAGAAAGGTACCATAATTGTACCTTGTTTTTTTTAGGGTTTTGGAACCTGCAGAGCTGTGTTTTGTGGTAGCAGTGTGATGATACACAAAACACTCATTTCTTTTACAGTATCTTCCTGGCTTAGTGCATTGTCGATACAGTGAAATCCATATTTGAAAGTATAATTTATCTCCTAACAAGGGAGCCAATGGGCTGTTTAACCATAACCATAAGTTACTGGGTAATAAAACAAATTGGATTAGATCACTCTGATGTTAATTGCGGCCTGTGTTAATGACAATCTGAGGTTATGCAGTAGATGATTTTTTTATTTATTTTATTTATTTATTAATTTTTTTTTCTGGTAATTGAGTGTTTCGCACTGGTTTGCCAATCGTCTTTAGTAAGAAGGGGGGCAAGAAACCTTCATTGAACAAACGTAAAAAAAAAGAAACTAGTGATACATAAAAAATGGAATCTGGAGTCTTTCCCGGAATGGCCTGGTGCTAGTGGCCATTGACAGGAACATCATGGCGACCCTCGGTGGGCCTACTTAACAGAAGGTTGTTATTCAGCCCAGACACATAAATGACAAATAAACATGCTATTATGACACCCATAAG
>JAFBMS010001267.1:0-44346 GCA_019788955.1 Albula glossodonta | reverse complement strand
TGCAACAGGAGAGGAAGGCACTTCATACTCACACAGGTGCACAGGTGGAGACAAATGTGACGATGTACTCTGATGAGGACAGGTACTGCGGGTGCAGGAGAGATTTTTGAAAGCTCAGATGAAGCCTGGAAGTAATAATAGTTGACTTATCAGCCAACCAAAGACTTAAATAAACAACTGCGGTCTGACTCCCTCCAAAGAGAGCCGGGTTTGAGGGAGCCTCACATGGTCCATGATGGGGGAAATAGCTGCCGAGTTGACCGGCCTCTCTGTCTTGAAGGTCTTGATGTGATCCAATGAGGTGGAGTCAAACAGCTGCAGAGACAACCAATGAGCAAATCAGCATAGACCAGTCAACGCTGGTAACCAATCACATCCTGGGAGGGTGAATCAGGAAAGGTGGTCTTTTGTTACTGCATTTCACAAAAACAGAAAAACGTAATGCTCAGAGGAATATCACTGTACCTGACATATCCTCCTCTATATCATATTTTAATACTTTTGTGAAAAACTGTGGTCACAGTCACACTGCTTGTTGTCCTGTCCCTTCAATTGAGTGGTACCAGAGTGCAGGTCACCAATGTATTTTGGTGGTGTTATGCCGCCAGGCCTCATGGGGGCGCTACAGACCTTGGCTGTGTTGTCTTTGGAGGCACTGATGACCATGGTCAGGTCCACGGAGGACTGTATGTCGTTGATCTGCTTCGTATGCTCCTTGGCGTTCTTCAGCACCTCCCCTGACTGTGAGAAACGGACAGACGGAGACAGAAAACTGAGAGAAGGGGGCAGGCTTAAACCGAGGGTAGCGATGGGAGAATGAGGTGTACTAACACCAAAACTGCATGGGCCAATATTCAACTGTGAATTACCAATTTGTTTGAACCAAGGTTTTGGACTCCACAATCAAGCTTGATTGGTTTAAAAAACACTGACTGGTAGCACACATAGCACTGAACTGGTTGATGATAATGTACACCTGTCGTACAGGTAAGCTTCTGTACCTCGTTAGTGAACTGGTTCAGGTGTAGCTCTAGTACAGGCAAGCTTCCATACCTTGGCGCTGAACTGGTTGATCTCGCCGTTCTCATGGCCTGCGATGACAAACTCTCCCAGTGGACCCCACACGGCGCTGGTGATCTTAGACTCACTGCATGGCACGGATATGTAGGGCTGGTTCTCCTCTGGAGGGAGGGAGAGAAGTGGGGGAAGCCATTGAGGACAGGAGGAGGGAGAGAGATGAAAAGAAAGAGGGAGGGAGGAGGGAGGGAGGGCTGTCATGCTGTGAATCGGTTGGGTCACATGTCATGGCATCCAGCTTCCATCAACAAACGGAAGTTGCTGTGCTGGACTTAACAGTCCTACTGAATTTGGTGTGGAGCCAAAAAGGGGTAAATTCCTCCCCAAAAAAACTTAGGTGCATTTCTAAAGCAGACTGCTGAAGAGTTAAGGCCCTTCCCTACCCATAATCCCACAAAACTCTGGAGATAATCCCTGAGGGCGGGGCCATCTGGCCCCTAAAATCCTGAGCATGGGGATGGAGAGGGGTTATTACCGATCTGCTGGGGGTCCCTGAGGTCGTAGTAGTTCAGGAAGCACTGGTATCCCATCTGCTTGTCTGTGGAGAACATGATGATGTTCCCGCTGAAGTCGAAGCCACACGTCCTGACCGCTGAGCTGGTCTTCAGCAGAGCCAGCTGTTTACCTGCAGGGACCAGATCGACCGATAACCAGCGCAGTTTTAGCTTTGCCTTTTTCTGGACTCTCATTAAAACTGTGTCTCCTTTGCTTTTTAATGACATGCTTGAGCAATTTTACCTGGATATGATGTCTCACTACTTTCACCTTTTTCACAATTCTGGCCAGCTTGTTCCTAATTTTGTTCACACTGGCACTGTATGTTGAGCAGACACTATCAGACAGAGACCGATCCAGAGTCTGGAGTGGCAGGCAGCGTTTTCCAGCTGCAGCGCTCCTTACCGGTTTCACAGTCCCAGAGTCGGCAGGAGTTGTCCGCTGACCCTGTTAGCACGTTCTTGGTGTCCCCTATGCTGCTGGTTAAGGAGCAAGCCTAACTTACCAGGATACATATCGTACTTGTCACTAAACGACTGAGTGGAAAAAATTCTGGCAGTCAGTAATATGAATGCAAGGGATGGAGGGAAAATGATACAATGATGTACTGCAATGGTATATTTCTTGACAAATTAACTTTTGGCTGTATTTTTTTTTACCTGAGTAACAGTTGGCAACACTTTAAACAAAATATCCCCATAATGACATGAACACATTTTGGTACAAAGTTAAATTACACATTGCAGTATATTTTAGTGCAATTAAGGTGAAGAACTCTGCAGTCTGTAACAGTTAAATGAAGATACTTGTTTCACAATATTTATATAATGGCGGAATCGCAACGCTCGCCGTCAGAAGGATACAGTCCACATCCACGCACCACACGGCCCCGGTGTGACCGTTGTAAGTGCCCAGCCTCTCCCCGTTCACAGAGTACCATACATTTACCACCTGCGAACAGACCACAGACATCCCAGCGAGAACATGTGCACAAGGGATGAGAAACGGAAGTCAATAAAGGGGTGCGTGAAAACGACAGGCATTCTCCCCACCTACATTTATTATCAACCGATAAATAGTATATGCATTAATAGACCACATGCAGAATGTAAAGTATAACGTTTAGGGATCGTCTTTAAATCGGCTCTGAGGATTACTGGTTAGGACAAGGAGGGTCGCATTAAAGAGAAACGGACTGATGCCTTACCGTGTCTTTAGCCACAGAGAAGAGCAGGTCGCCCTCGCGGTTGTATTTGATCTGCGTGATGGACCGCTCATGGCCCTGTAAGAGTATGGGTCTCTGCGGAGAAAAAGCCACGTTTCAACCACGCTGCTGTTATTTCTAACACGCCGTTAGGAGCTGGTTTTCACCAGCTTCAGTAATTTGGAAACGGCTTATACACATTATTAAACAGTAAATACGAGCCAATACACGACCAATAACATTCCTTTATCTGCTTTATTACAAGAAGGATTATGTCAGTCATTCTTTACTGCCTAATATAAACTAATTAGGCTATCCAGCTAGATGTTAATAACAACCTTATTGTTCATAAAAATTAGATACCTAAATTAAATTTTCTGCAATTTGTAGACATGCCATATCATGCGATTGGGATTGTGCTTTAGTTTTCATGTTAATATTACACCAACGAATGGAACTCTTCCAACACTGTAACACTCATATAATGACGCAAGCAGACCGCCTCACACGTCAACATTACCATGACGCTATACCTGAGTTACAGGCTACAGCTAGCTGCAGCATCAAGGAAACATGTTCAAAACAGAGTTGTTCGAGTGCGCAGTAGGTTTCCAGGCCAAATGAGCCGTCATAAAATTATAAATACATTTATAAATTCAACAACTAAAACATCAGAAAATTTAGTTTAAGTTGTATTAGATTACATGATCTGTTAACTTATGAATAATATCTGAAATGCGCTAACTGGCACGTGTAAGTATTAATTAATGAACAGCTAGTTACTCACCATAATTAACAGAGTATTTCTGCGTTGTGTTTTGTGGGCAGTTTGTTCAACAAAAACAAAATCAGATGACAGAACCTTCTGGCATTACAGGCGGCGTGGAAAAGCACTGTAGAGTTAAAAACAACAAATTGAAAGGAGGATAATTATTTCCGGGGTCACTGATATAATCGGAAACAGTTTAGGTGACCCTATGACGTCTTCTGTTGCCGGTAGTAATGGTGTCTTTGAGTAAGTAGCTGCTACCGACTGCTTATACATCATGCTAAATGACATTTAGAAAAAAATGTTTGCACTTTAACATTTGAAACCTTCATCTCTAAGTGGCCAGATAAATCTGCACGTTTATCAATCTTAACGTGTCCTAGCTAACTATACTTACCTCTGAAAAAATATTTTAACCGCTGTACCATATGTAGGTTTTCTTTCTAGCTATCAAAGATAAAAATAGAATAAAAAGTTGTGGGCATTGACAACAATGAATGTATTCACGATTGCTTTGGCTTGTAAAAGAGGTTTAAATGGTTGCTGATGGTTCACTAAAGATTTAGAAATCGACTACATATACCCGATCGACTATGGTGCCACGATTGAATAAATTCCAAACTTAGTGTGACTTTAAACGTGCATTTTAACAAGTTGCAGTGTAAAGACCCCAGTGTTATTCTCATTCATACTGTTTTCGCAGCGGAGGTGTTGTGCCTCGTGGTCGTGGCCGCCCTATGGGGAGGCACGAACCCTTTCCTGAGAAAGGGCACGGAGGGGATTGAGGAGGTGAAAAAGAGCAACTTCGTAATGCAATTTTTGGGGGAGGTGAAGTTTCTGTTCCTCAACGTAAAGGTAAATATCCTGCCAACAACTTCAGCAAGACTTTCTTCTGATCAGGGTAAACATATTTCCATTTGAAAAGCTCTCCCACTTTCTTGTTGAGCCTGAACGAATAGGTGCTGGTTCATTTATCTCCAAGCCTAGAGTGTTTCATGGTCATATCACACCATCAGTCCTTATCAGTGATTGCGAGGTAGATACTGAGTTGGGTCATTTTGTTCTGAAGGTGAAAGGCAAGGTGAAGTGTCCTAATCTGATAGATTGTGGTCTGTTTCTGTTGAGGCTGTTGTTGACTCATAATTATGTCGTAATTTCAAACCTTTATGGAGCAAAACTCGGCTCATGCTCCAGGGATGTGATTCTGTAGTAAAGTAAAGGTCAGTTGATTTCTTCTGACAAATCTAAACAAATAGAAAGATGGGTAGATAGATGGATAAATAAAAGTGGGTATGTACAATGATAAACGACATAAAACAACCAAATCCATCATCACGCTTGTGTTTGCACCAATCAGATTTCAGGAAGCCCAAGACAGAAAAGTTAATTGAGTTGTGAGAAACTGAGTCCCTGCATCGGAGTGCGGTGTGAGTCTGACTCGTGTCTCTGGTCCTGCCTTGTCTCCTGCAGTACATGGTGCCTTTCCTGCTAAATCAGAGTGGATCGCTGGTGTATTACCTCACACTCGCTAGCACAGGTGAGCTGCTCTCAGGTATATCGGAATATTCATGTCAGGATTGATTCTTTTTAGACAGAGAGTTGTGCATATGTAGATTGATTGTGAGGTCATGCAGTAGAGGCAGAGACTTTGTGGCATTAGATCCGGGCTTGAAGCAGTGTTGGACACTCTCTGGACCACATTGGACCATGTTGAACTACAGTACAGTCAGTGCAGACAATCTCAAAAGCCAATGATATGACAGTCCAGTGATAAAGCCACAGTGAACAGAACTGGAAAACAGCTAAAACTCAGGTACTTGGTTCTCTCTTTGTCTACCCCCATGTCCTGTAGATCTCTCCTTGGCTGTACCTGTGGCCAACTCCCTCACCTTCCTGTTCACCCTCCTGACAGGGAAACTGCTGGGAGAGGATATCGGAGGCAAAAGTAAGTTTGTCAGTTGCTGCAATGGGTGCAAATGAAAGAGCACAAAAACCACATCGATTTTTTCCCATTGGAATACATGCAATTTGACAGTCATTCTATGATGTTGAGCAAGGAAACCAAGACATACAAGACGAAGAAGTTGCTCAAAAAAATCAAAAGAGAAAAAATACATACAGAAAAATAGACAGAAGAAAATTTTGGCAAGCTATTAGAAACAATAGTTTTCTATGTTAGGAACTAGTTAACGAACAGGTTTACTGGGGCATACAGAGGTTTGGGCCATCTCTATAAATGTCAGTATGAACATTGTAGAAAATCAATTGAGATTTCATTTGGCATTGCCTTCTCCTGAAGAACTTTTCTATTTGTGTAAAATCCTGTCAAACCTGACTGGGCCTAAGAGAATAACATTTTCTGGGTTTTGTTCAAACCCACATCACACACCATTTAAATCAGCGGGGTATTGGCCTGTGGCGTCTTGTTGCTAGGGGAAGTCAAATGACAACATGATTTCACAACATTAGATACGTTCGAAATTTTGGCATTTAGCATTTTTTACACAGAGATGACTTACAAAGTCATACATTTATACGCACATATAAAGGTTTGGGCAACGGACAGTTATCAATATCAAGTTATCAGTGTGATGACTGACATTAATAGTCTTGTCATTATCCTGTAATGTAATGTTAAGTTTGATTGTAGGTTGAGGGTATGGCTCTTTTAGTAGCAAATGGATTTGAGGCTTTGACAGTTAGTGTATTCAGCCCAGAATAAATGCTGAGAGCTGAAAGTCTGTCGAATAGGTTGTGCGTCACCCGGACGCCGAAATGCGCTGTCCCTCTTCGCAATGACGCACACCTCCCTCTGTCTCCTAGGAGCCGTCCTGGGAATGTGCCTGACCACTCTGGGAGTCACACTGTGCGTCCTCAGCTCCATCAGCGAGGACGCTGCCGCTGCCACCGCGTAGGGTTCCCACAATGCCCCAGTAACCACCAGTCACATCACGGTGCCATACGCCATGTTTTCAAGTCACTGCCCACCCTCTGCTTGTCATGGCTGAATTGAGCTGTAGAGCAGGGCAGACTTCTGCACCAGGGCCCAGTCCTGGAGGGCCGCAGGCTGCAGTGTCTGCAGGTATTGGCTTCAGCCACACATTACACCACAGGATTTCACTAATTGCACATGCATGTAAATTCATTCATGAAATCAGATAGTGTTGCCAAGTTACCACACCACAGCAGCTGAGAATGAAATGGACCAGTCCTATAGTCCTATTTGACTGTACAATGGACCAGTCCTATTGTATCTGGCTATAAAATGGGCCAGTTCTATAGTCTCATCTGACTTTAAAATGGGCCAGTCTTTTAGTCTTATCTGACTGTAAAATGGGCCAGTCCTATACTCTTATCTGATTGTAAAATGGGCCAGTCCTATAGTCTTATCTGACTGTAAAATGGGCTAGTTCTGTAGTCTTATCTGACTGTAAAATGGGCCAGTCCTATAGTCTTATCTGACTGTAAAATGGGCCAGTCCTATAGTCTTATCTGACTGTAAAATGGGCCAGTTCTGTAGTCTTATCTGACTGTAAAATGGGCCAGTCCTATAGTCTTATCTGACTGTAAAATGGGCCAGTGCTATAGTGTTATCTGACTGTAAAATGGGAAAAGACCCATGTTAATTCTCACAATTTTCAACGAAAGGAAATCTGACTGTGCTTTACATCTCTATGTTGTTGATCCTAATTTCTGCAAGGTCAGATTCTTACAGGTAATTGTAAGGACTGTTACTTGTTTGGAGGTGGGGGTGGGGATGCGGGTGGGGGGGGGGGGGGTTCAGGAACTTCACGATTCAAAAGCTTACTGCATTCTGCCTGTTCATTAACACTGAAAACAGGCAGCCACCAGGGTACCTCTTTAGCCAAGTCAGAGAGAGAAAACAAAATGGCGGTCTGCTAATGATTAGCAGCCCAGAGTTAATCCATTTTGCAACCCCCCCCCCCCCCCATGCTAATGGCTACAGAGGCTGTGGTTGGAATGGACAAACCACAGTCCTCTTAATGAATGAATTGTTTTGCTGTAACCCCAAAGATACAGAATGTATGACCTGTTGTCATGGGATACAGACAGTGAATGGATGTCAAGAACACTTGTTGCTCTCCTTTGAAATGGAAATGTTTTTTTCCCCCTCAATTTAAAAAGGAAATCTAATTCAAAAGCCATACAGAGCTGCAAAATATTTTTAATCAACAAAAACCAAGTTGACTTGAGCCTTAAGGACTGCATTCATTGTAGTATGATATGGCATTATAGTTGGTATTGCTCTTTGTACTGCTTTGCAGGTTAGCTTTATTTTTATACAACATTTTATCAAGTGTAAATAGAAAATAGATCAGGTATAAAGCCCAGTATTTTGATGTGTAAATGTAAGACCAAATTACCTGTACTGTACATAGTAACCAGTTGTCTACAGAATTAGATTATTTGTTACAAGTACAAATGTATTGAATATTTATATTGAATTGAATTGTAAATAAAAATGTGAAAGTTGTCTTTGTTTTATGTTGTTCACTCAGATGTGAGCCTATTGATTTAAAGTATACTACACATTCAACTACTCAATGCTGTATTTACATAAAGTTACAATCAATTTCAGACCTTTCTTTGACATATAATTTAATTAGGGAAAATGACAGTTTCTGATTGAAAATTGAAAATCTGAGAATATCATATTGGCTCACATGGAAAAATAAAAAGATTTTGAAACATGCTTTATAAGTTTCCATTTAAATATCTGTCTTCACTCTGAAAATACAGACCTTTATGAAATGTATTTGTAAAGGACTGGGTCTGGTCTTTAATGCAGGGTAACCAGTTATTCAGGATTCACAGTTTGCGTGAAAAAGCACTGCTGATAAGGCCTAGTGTGTCACCCCCCTGAAAGAACATCTACCCTTGCTCCGCTTTAAGCCGCCAGTTCACTGGCCGACACGTGGCTTGCCGGACGATTCTTATCCGCCGTCTCTGTCTCCTGATAGCTGCTGTATGTTAAAGACTCCTCCGTGGATTCACGGGGTAGTGGCTCCTGCATTGAGACAACAGATGTTTTATTTGCATCTATTCTTATTAGCCTGTAAAAAGTGAAAATGTACAAGACACCTATGAAGAAAAACCAGTGTGTGACAGACAAGACACCCATCTGGCATATACAATTACCTGCACTTAAATTGTACCACATTATTACTATTATCTGCTTTATGTAAATAACACAATCAAAATACATTTGCGCAAGTGTGAAAGACAGAGTATGACTGGGTTCTTCTGAAGCGTAGTTAACCAGTGCATTTGGATCGATCATTTTCACCTCTGGCTCCTGTGAGTGCTCTTGGTGTGCGCCTTCCTGTTTCGCCTCTTCAAAATCCCTGGGGCCGTGGTTGTCTGAGGATCCAGGTCTCGAGTCTTGAGGAGCAAGCTCCTTAAGGAAAGATAAAAGCAGATAGGATGTGGTTAAATGGTTCAAGCAACCCAACAGAATTGCAGAAAGCATTGGTATTTTTCTTCACGTATCTTCTACTTGAACATCAGTTAAGAATAAGGAAAGCCTTGGATTTTGTTGGCATATTAAGCAAGCGGTGTTTTCACAATGAAACTTTCTTGTGCTCCTTGTGTCTCTTGTTGTTTCTTTACCTCATGTTTTTCATCAGCAGAAGCTGGGTCGGATGTACCATCGTCTTCTCTGCTGGTGGTAGGTGGGCTTCTGTTTGCTGCATGTCCAGCTTCTGGTTCTGGAGAAGTTTTCCCCTTCAGTCAATAAATCAATGAATTATGTTTTACACAAGTGGGTGCCCCTGAAGCTGGTATCTGAATGTTATGTTGCTGCAGTTCGCCTGTGTTAGCACACGTGTGAATGTGAGCGATCATTGCTGTGTGGTCTTACATTTGTATGCACCAGGTCAGGGCTGTCTCTGGGCGATTGAAAGTTGTCTTTTTCATCGAGCTCCTCGTCCTCCACAGTTTCTGCCACTCTCTGAGAGGCGGGGAATAAATCACTGGTCAGCTTTTCATTAGCATCAACAACAAAATGCCCTGCATCCTCTAAAAGACTAACACGTTTCAGCCAAGGGGTGTTTTTGATGAAATCTGCCGTAGGGTCATGAAACATTGACACCTCACAACTGCTGATACAAGCCTTTTGTCATTAATGAAACTCAGAAATGGTGGAGGTTGAGATACAAATGTAACATGGGTGGTGCACGGTCTCATTTGGACTGATATGGAATCTATTTTATGAGAAAGAAGGGGTGGGAGTACCTGGTCGACAGGGAGTTCCACGGCCGTGTCTTCATCCTCCTCCACCTCCTCAGCTCCCAGCATCTCCTCCCTCTTCTTCCTCACATTCCCTCTGAACACACTGGGGTGTGCTGTGCAGTGAAAAGGTTGACAAACTAAAATATAAACCAGCGTGCTGTGCAGTTCTGCAGGACTAGGAATGAGGACAACTGCAGGTGACTCTGTGTGCTTGTGAGGGTCAGGCCTACTCACCGTTTCCTCTCTGGGGTCGTGTAGGTCTTGGCCCAGCCCTGTTCACATGGACCTTCGCGGGTTTGGCGAAGAAGAGTGACTCCACTTCTTTTGGCGCCCTCACCTTTTTCTTTGGGGCCCCATGCGTGTGGGTTGGGCCCCCGGCCTCATCGCCCGTGGATTTTACCCTGCGGCCGTCCGACTGTCCCAGTAATCAGACAAAACAAAGATCCCGCCTTTCAGTCTTTAGCCTCTGCTATTAAACCGCGTCATCCAAACCACATTTACACGTTTTATTATGTCCTCCACCTCGGGAGCCCCTCAGGCTAATTCAGTAAAGCATACCCTGGGTATGTGTGATTATGCCCCTGAAAGTCATATATCCCATTGTTCAAAAGACAGTCAATTATAAAGCATTTAAGCATGTGACTGAATGTTGCATTTTTATTTTATTTTATTTAATTTTAAAGGTTCCTCAAAGGTGTATTCTGCAAATATCACACAGAGGTGGAGCTGTCATGTGTTACCAACATCTTACTGATTTGAACCAATTGAACCAAATTTTTGTTTAGCAAATAATGGGACTGATTATCTGACCCAGAGCAGAGACTGGATTGAAAAGTGGCAAACACCACTGTACCTCTGGGGAGTCCAGCAGCGCAGAGTCACTGTATCGATCCTGTGGAACACTGACCGGCTTCCTGGTCTGACAGAGCACAGGAAATGATGTCATCACTACACAGAGGCTCAGGGATTGGCTAACATCCCATTTGAGTATCCTTAAGTAGCATTCTACTTCCTGCTCTCCTTCCCTTCTTTTGTAATTTCACTGATCTGAAGTGTCTACCGAATGACTGAATGCAGGGTTCCTGCCATGTTTGTTTCCTCTGGGTGTGCTTTATGGAACATGTGAAGGAGAGGCTCAGATTTAGCCTCAATAGGAGTGTAAATCTGACCTCACTATGATTTTATTTTTTTATGATTTATTAGGAATCAAGTCAATACAGAATTCATTTTTAATATACATTTTGAATATACAAATGTGATTTGAGGATCTGATTTACTCAGTGGAATATAGACAAACGAAGCAAAACACAAAGCTGTAAGTTAAGAGCACATACATTTTCAAGAAGGGCCATATTTCAATTTTCAGAAAAAATGTTCAATTTCAATAATGGCTAGCAATTCTAGCATTACAAATTGATGCAGTCTGTTTATCTGAGGTTTACATTGAACACCACCTTTTTCTGTCATATGAGATTGTCGTTCACATCAAGAGAACAGAATCATTTTACTTAAAGCTGTAATTCTACATATCGATGTTGTTTCATGTATCTTTCATATGCTGGTTGCAGTAAAAGAAAAACATCATGCCTATTGTAAAAAAAAAAGGCCCACCTCGTATCTTCTAGGCAGCCGGCTGTGTCCATACTGGTTTCTGTGAAACAGACATTTTAGTGATTTGTTTTCATTTCTGAAATTCTGCAATTACAGATTTCTGAAGGGACTGAAAACCCTGTGATTGGATGAAACAAGATAACCGATTTTACCTCCACCCATTTTTGGTGTCAGTATTCCTCATTCACTCATCACCAGTACACAACACATTATAATTAGATCTAGTAACCCAAACAGTTTTGGGGCAGTGGTAACCAGGAAACAAAATTGGGCTTCTAGGAATGTAGGTTTGGGTAAGTGCTCTCCACTAAGTCACATGGCCTTTGTGTCCTACCTGTGGCTGTGACCAGCTGGGGCTTTCGGGACGAGTAGCTCCACGTATGGAAGCTTCTTGAACCTCTCTGTTCCCACGGCGACGTAGTACTGTCCGCTCTGCAGCTCCTCCCCCGTGGCAACAGCCCCACCCTCCAGTGTGCACAGCCTAGGAGTTCAAAAGGTCAGGAGGTCAGGGGTCACAGGCTGGGATTGATGGGGAATAGATGGCTCAGCCTGTTCATGTGGGGGTTTATTGGTTATGGCTCACAGGTGGTTTGGTGAGATATAGAAGCTCAATTGAATCACCTGTGCGTGTATGTGGATGTGCGAGTGCATTTTTAAGATTTGTGTTCACATATATTGTCAACTGATTGGCTATCCACAGCTTGGTTGCTGCACAGGGGGTCTGGATAGTCACCTCGGGCTTCCTGTAATCTGACTGGGGCAACCAGATTACTGAGGTTGGATTTGGTTGGTTAGAGAGATTTTATTGTTTCACACACCCGCCCTATGGCTTGTGATTCATCACGAGTGGTAACTGCCCATTGAGTGTGTTAGGAAAGCACATTCCTGGAGGGCTGGCAGAGGTGAAACACACTCGGTTGAGATATTAGTGAGACTCATAGCTATGCGATGATGTCATCTGGTTATAACGCCTCCCCCTTCTCCCCATTGTAGAGAATGCATCCCTAGCGTAGTGCATCCAAACTGATTTTCAGGAGTCCAACTCACATTGAGAGGAAATACTTTTTACTGAGGTAAAATGATTTCATGATGGGGTAAAAAAAATTCACATTAATGTGCTGTGGTTAACCTCATCACAACAGAGGATTTCAATGATAAGCCTGAAACAATATGTTATCAGAACAATCCTTTAAGGTTTGAATGTAACATAGCTGTCAGTTTAGCGCCCTCTGCTGGACGATTGATGTACTGCGCTGCGGCGGAGTCCTCACCTGCGCACGGCGCCGGTTCTCAGGCTGGCTTTCTCAGAAACCATGGTGAGGATCTGCTCCAGGTCCTGCAGGGTGCTGCGGGGGATGATGAAACGCAGAGGAGGGCAAAGCAGGTCCCCATTCCGAAACACGCTGTGAAAGAGACCAGGGTCAGAGACTGCATGGACCACAGGGAACTGGAGTGTGTGTGTGTGTGTGTGTGTGTGTGCGTGTGTGTCATTGCATGGACTCACTTGTATTTGTCTGTATCTTTATGTGTGTTTTAGTTTAGTGTGTATGTATGTGTACATATATGAGACAGTGTGATGGTCTGTGTGTGTGTCTGCTTGAGTGTGTGTCTGCATGTTGTTTGTGTGTTGTGAAGGCAGGAGTGCAGTTATTTATCATGTTATTTAAACATAAACCCATCATAACTGCTGTCATTAATGTAATTGGGTGTGTGTGAGTGTGTGCGTGTGTGTGCGTGTGTGTGCTTCAGTTCAGTCACTCACTGAATGATACAGGGTAGGTGTATGGCCTTCCTCCATTTTGCTGAGACATTTGGCCTGTAGGCTCTTGCCTGGAACAGAAAGGAGTCATGCACTTACAATGGAAGGTCATGAATGGGAGTGAGTATCAGCCATTTAACCATACTTATTTTACAGGAAGACTAATTACGTTTCTCATGTGTTTTTTACAGTATTTGACTTTTGGAGTGTTTGACCGCATCTCCAACTGCTTGTCAGCATTCAACAGAGTTGTGTTGAGCCCACATGTTGCTTTTACCCCATTAAGATCGACTGTTTTCTTTTGCTAGGGGTATTTTTTCCCCTTTTTCCCATCCCAAAATCAGTTGAACAGTTTAATCAACCGCAGCAACCTCCTGACTCTTATGATAGATTATAAATTTTAAGATTTCTCCCCATTTTCGTAAATGTATATGAGTTTTATTGATGTATAAACACATGCAGGAGACTTCTCTTGGGCGGATTGTGTCTTTAAAAAGGAAAACAAAGTGACTTTATGAACCTGAACTGCAACAGAGTTGACATTATTTGCTGGTAGGCATGGAGCGGGCGGGCTAGTCTGGGCACGCTCAGAGCGCAGAGATAATTGGCAGGGTGGCCCTTGGCTTTGTTCTCAGTGAAGAATGGGCCAACTCACGCCGCGCCCCACAATGCACTGCTTCAGGGCAAGCCCACAGCAACAGATTACCGTGGCCGCCGCCAAACTCACTGTGTCTCGCAAACACACTATGTTCTCTTGTTTACTTAGGGGAGTGTAGGGGTATCCCACAATGCATTGAAGGGGATTTCCCACAATGCAGTTTGGGTAGTGGTTGGAATTGGTTACCATGGTGCTCTTTAACAAGCAGTGCTACATTTTGGAGTGGGGGAAACCTACGTGCCTATGTTGGTCAAACTGTTTATTTGAAATGCTTTAACTCATAACAAACTAGTGAAATTACTGCATATTACAGTGATTTTAAAAGAAAAATCTAGCTTTATTACTTTTTAGCGATACTCAGAACAAACATTTTTTATGCCTTGGTTAATGAAGAGCTTTGCTGAAGTCTTGCAGGCATGTTTTCAAATTTCACCTAAAAGAGATTAAGCATTTAAAATGTTTACCAGCTCTAGGTCTGTTCTGTATTTGTATAGATCAATTCACAATCAGGCAAAGCACCCCACAGCACCCCATTCAATTATAAATGTATTATGAGGTCAGGAGATTGTTCAAGCAGCACAGCTGAGTATTGCTCATCTTGGCTGCGCTGTCACTGACTCTGTCACTGAGCATTATTCTGTTACTTATAATTTTACTGTTTTACTGCTGCCCTCATCTAACCTATCTGAAGGCATTTACATTCTTCTGTCTGCCAAGTCCCAACTTTAATGTTATTTCATGTAATTTAAACTGAGACTCATGACACACTGAAGCTCAGTTTGTTACTGTCAGTGGAAAGCACACGGCCTCACTGGATTGGCCGCACTGGTAACAATGGGTGACAGTGACTGTCTTCCACCTGACACCTGAGCAATCAGGAGGTTCTTATGATCTCAGTCCAAACTTCCTCCCTGAAATTTAGCTGATAATCACAACACAATGGTGATTTCAGCTCCCCCCACTGAGCACTCAGTATCCCCTGAAGCCCCGCCCCACAGGGATGAAAGGGCTATTGTGATTGGACTATAAATCCTGAGGGCACTGTCATCGGGTCACTATGGAAACATGTAGATATGATTGACATTGGGTAGTGTGTGACAGAGGGAAATTCAGACAAGCTAAAATAGTTTTGTCCAGGGACAACCCGAAAACCCTGGACCACAGAACTGAAACTTAAAGCCTGACCAGCTGAAAAACCATCACACTCGATTGTAATGCTAGAGATGCCCAGAAAGTAAACACCACTTAAACCAATTTCAGTCAGGTGAATGACTGTGACCTGGAAATCTGATCACATTTGATATTGGATAATAGCGTACAATCCTTTATTTCCACTGAGAAGCATAAACACCGTCTACATAATTTAAAATCATATACATAAGATAAGTATGCCTTTTGGAGTCAGTGAGGAGTTGTACAAAAATATCTCCTCATTTTTCTGTTATTTTCCCCATCCTCATTTGTTCACTTTATGAACATTAGTTTTTTTTGGAGTTGAATTTGGAGTGTACTTAGAATTATAGCTAATCTATGTTCCATTATCGTGTTGGTATGGCGATTGATCAATGTATTTGATTGGCTCTGCCAGTGGTCTTAGGTTGACCTTTCTGTTGGGTATAACACAGGCACTCGACAACCTCCGCTTGTAGCTCCCCTCAAAGCTATGTGCTGAGGTCAACAGGTCATGTGACCTGAGAGTCCACACTTCAATAAAGCTCAAACAAGGCTGGAAGTAGAAAAATGGTAAGGAACATCTCTCTTCTGTTCTCTCTCTCTACCTCTTTCTCTCTATCTCTCTCACTTTTCCTGTCCTTTCCTCTTTCTCTCACTCACCCCTCTAATTATACCTCTCTCTCTCCCCAACCCTCTCTCTGTCCCCCTCCCTGCAAGCTCTGGGAATTTATAGCTCTTCCCCTTTCTGAGCTATCACCCAGCACATCCAAACACCATAAAAGTGAATTACTTCAGCTGGGCTACTGTACACAGAGAGGCAAAGCCGTTTTCAGAACAAGCTTTTTTTAAGTGACTGAACCTGACGGCAAAAAATACAGCTGTTCCAGACCTCTGCTCTCTCTCTCCCTCTCATTTCCACTTTCCCATTCAGATCACATCCTTTATCACCATCACCCAGTCTATTGGGGTTAAAAACATCTGAACTTTCTTCTGTTTTTCAGGGAACGTCATCCCTTCTCTTTACTGTTGGACTACTCTGTTTTCAAGTGGTTGTTTTCTTAGGTATTGGCAATGCAACTGATTTTAAAGTTAGCTCTGGCCGTGCAAAATCACATTCCACTTCCAAGCTGCCCATTCACTTCCACAATCAGTGACCAGAACTGGATTAATAAGTAATAAACTGTATCACATTCCTGAACAAGGAAAGCACCTACCTGAGCTCTTTCCCCACGGTTTGCGGGAGGTTTCAGCCCTGTGTTCATATAACTGCAAATGGGAAAAAAGAGAAAGAGAATTAATAAGAAACCATGCATGCCTGTACAGCCTTTTGTTTTTCAAAGACGGTTACGGGAAATCAAAATTTGATAGAGCCGACGAAGCACGACGGAACAGACTCAGAAAGAGGCAATTAAAAAGAAAGGATTATGTATGCAAACGTGCTTTTCTCCTAGGACTGAAGATTTTCTTCACATTTATGCCATGATCCAACAGCATATCACTGATATATTCTGTTCTAGAAGAGCAGAATGCCAGCACTTAAGAAAAGACAATCCTGGCACATACCGTACTAAATTCACAATACCTTACGTCTGCGTTCAGTTCACAGCGACATAACTCATTGCCTTACTGTAACAAGAGTGCATATCCAAAACATGTACAATTGTTTTCAGTCTCTTTCTCTTCTACCATACATCAATTTCAGCAGTGATTCAAAAACATAGATATGAGATCTAAAAACATCACAGCTCATTTTTTGAGAACAATATATGCCCACAAAAATGAATGTCAAAATCAAAAATGAATTTATCAGCTGCGAATGAATATTGGAAAGATTCTCTTTACGTTCTCTGATGCCATATCCCATAATGCCAGGTTGTTTAAGAAGTATATAGATATGAGATCTAAATAATCCAGACATCATTTTGAAGCACTAAACATGACTAATTTGAAACACTTTTTAGAAAACAGCTCTTTAGAAAAGACCTACATTACAAACTACTAAACATAAATGGATTCCACACACAATCTCTTTCCATTCTGTGATATTCCAATACCACAAGGCACAGTTGTGTTTTAGAAACGTTGGTTAATCAGAAAACCGATAAAACACCATCAGGGTTGCGCAACTGTGGCAGATCTCAGAGATCGCTGGGAAAAACGGGCGCTGCTCGGTACTCACTCCATTTTCTTGAAGCGCTCAAACCCGGCAGCAACGTACTGGGCTCCGGTGCAGAGGTCCTGCAGCTGGTGGACCCTGTGGCCCTGGCTGGGCGTGTAGAGGGCCCGCACGGCCGCCGGGGCCTGGATGCTCTGCGTGACGTCATTGAGAAAGGTCTCCAAGTTGGCCACCTGCCTATGGTTGACCACAAACCTGCGACCAGGGAAAAAGGGGTCACCATTCCGGTATACGGTCACGCTCTTCACTGGGGGTAGATTCGTCCCCTGGGTGGCCATCCTCCTTCTGGCCCCCTGACCTGCCCCCCCCCACACTCAAAAAAAAAAAATACCCCCAACTTTTTCACTCTTGAATTTCAGGGAACTGTCTTGTCTTGAGCGCCAGTTTTTCAGGGTGAAGCAGGTGGACTTCGAGGGTGTTAGGAAACAGGTAGTAGAGATCCTGGATGCCAGCTGTTCAGTGCTCTCCACGGCTCTCGCTCTCTCCCTCTCACACACACACTCACACGCCTGTGCACTCTGCGACTCTGCCGGGTATGAGTATTTCCTGGTTGCCATGGCAGCCAGGGCCTACGTTGACTGGCTGAGTGGGACAGGCCACCAACAGCAACAAAAACAAAAGAGAGAGAGAGAGAAGGAGAGAGAGGGAGAGTGGGGAAGAGTGAGAGTGCATGTTCTTGGCTGAGTAAATAAGATAAGGTTGACCTCCCCTTCCCTCTCAAACCATGTAGCATCAGAGAAGCCTAAATCACACAGTGCCATCCATTCAACCTGCTATCGGGCAAAAAAAAAAAAAACACTGTCAGGACAGAGAAGGTAAATTAACCCAGGAAATGATACGTGACAGAAAGCATCTTTTTCAAATGGGCTTCGACCCCTGAAACAAACTCAGCCATCATTAACTCCCCTGATCTGGGAGGGGGTGGGGTCATGATCAGCACCCCCCAATCTGGCTCTGGTGTGCTGGGAGCAACCCCTACCCCCACACCACCAACCAACACACACAGACGTGTAAAATGGGGATGGCAGGTTAACAAGGGGGATGCATTTGGGTCATTTTGCTAACAAGGAGGATGGCATCCCCCTTTCAAATTGCTTATAACCATAATAAAGATTCCTGATGTATGACAACAGGCTTTTTATTGAGTTTAATAAGGTCATTTCAGACATTATATGGTTTAAGGAGCAAGACAACCCTCAAGACATTGAACGTATCTAATTATTAGACAATTATCAGCCTGTAAGAATTCAGGGGCTGAAAGTGTGGCAGTAATGAAGACCAGCACACACGCAGGGGTCCCTGCATGACTGCCTTTGAGAACCTTTGGCACATGGACCAACCAGCAGCTGCCTCCTGGGGTAACAGAACTGTTGATGAACTAATGAAGCTCTAATTCTGAATACAATCCCTGGGAGTAAGACCACCTTATGGCAGACATTGTAGGGCAAATGGCCTATTAAATTTCATATACAGATTCCACAGATTAAACTGCATTTTAGCAACAAGATAAAAATGGTCAGGAGTGAGCCTATTTTTACCCTCAATATTAATAATCAATTTACTTTCTTTATTATGTTAGGGCTATACATTTGCATGAAAATAAACCCCATCAAGTTGGTGTGATGTGTTAACCAGGCTAAAGAGATTCATTTCCATAAGAGCACACAACCCAGAGTGGGTTAGTCCACTTGCAGAGCAGCAGTTGGCAACAGAAATAAACATTCGAATGCAATTAAGCAGAACAGATGAGACGCAATGTCATTGTTGTTGTCAAATTGTTCCTCTTCCGCTGTTATTTTTGGTTGTAAATTGAATATTTATTTGAAATAAGATGTTGAAAGGGTTTGCTTGCTCATTTAGATGAGCCTGAAGAGTATTAAGCCCACTATCACTGAATTGATTTTGCCGTGCATTATCGTTTCTCTGTTCAGTTACATAAAATAATCTACACCCTCTGGACCAATAAGAATTGAGTATTTATCCAAGCCACATTATAAAAGAGTATATGTATGGCTGTGTTTATACAGCATCGCTCAATGTTCAACACTGATTTGTTTTTCAAACCGTTTCTTTTTGGGAGGCTGCTCTCTCAAGTTCCCACATACGATTTAGACACGCTACTGGCTTGTGATCACTTGCTGGAATGGCTATATTTGTTTGCATTTTTGGCATCGAATTACGATGAAGTCACATGAAAAATGGTGAAAAATAACACTTAATGGCAAACCGTCTGATGAGTCAGACACAATTTGCATGGACAGGAAACAGATATGAATCACATTTGAACTATGTATTAATATGGTCCAAATTGAAACTGAAATTGGATTCCAATTCTGAATCTAGACATCCAGGTTAAAGTGACTCAGCTCTGATATTTTTCCATTTTGAGTTGCATCTCATCTTTTCCTTTAGGCCCCATTTGAGTCACTTCAAGTTGGCTGCTTGAAAGGAAGCCTAAATAGCCTGTTGAGGAGTCGTGACAGCTACACGTACGCATTTGGCCATGTTTTACGGAGCCTGGGAGCTCTGCATTTCCATTTCCGCATTTAATATCGGGATTTTCAGTTTTGCTGCAGCACAATGGCTTGATTATTGTCGATTGATTAATTGACTGTTAATCGGATATCAGATTCAGTCTCATCTTGCCCTCCCCCAGTTCCTGAGTCTAATTTAATGACGGGTTTTCAGCGATGCTGAACATTGATTACAAATCCTCAGTGCGGCTGCAATTAGATTATTCCTGGGTCAATATCCCAGAGGTGCGGCCATCAGCAACAGTCATTCAAATGTTACATTTTCACAGAAAAACACGAGACAGCAGGTTTTTATCAGAAAAATATTCATTAGTATTTATATACAAAATATACAGTGTTGTGAATCAAACAGTAAATAACAAAGCCATTACGAGATATAACATTTTTTCACATTTGGTGTGAAACTGAAGGGAGGGAGGGAGTATGGAGATCAGGTCTGCCCAGCTGTTTGACCCTGCGTAAGGACAGGGGCATGTGGGAACACGCCTCCTCTGGTTCAGAATCACCTGGCTTTTCCATGAGAGAGGCATGGGTGAACGGCATGGCGCCGCTTCACTGAGTTCATCCACACAGTAAGGACACCTCATCAAACGATCATGGGTGACTCATTTCATGTCTACACCAAAATTTGACATCTTGTCACCCACGATGCCAGATGTTTAAGCTTCCACATTTCTTCTGAACAAGATTTCCAACTTTCCACATTTATTCTCAGGCCTCTGTCAGATAAATGGGAGAAGCTTTGGTGTATAAGCAGATGACAGCCTCACTTTCAGCCCCAGCTTGAAAAAAAGAGCGCATCTCTGCCCCCACTGCTTGCCGGAGGTTGGGTCTGATTTGCATGTTGTGAGTCCCACAGTCATCAGGAATCTCTACCGTTCTGACACTCCCAGCCTCTGTTTCAGCACCAGATACTACAGGGAAGAGATAGAAAGACAGAGAAAAAACAGTGATACTCTATTGTCAATACTCAATAGAACCATTTCAAGCCTAATTCAGGACCTAACTGAAGTCCAGAAGATAATTTATTATTCCCTCTTGATTTTAATTCTTTGCTACATCAACTCTAACAAAGAATGACCTTACGTTGATCACGCCAATAAAATGTATTTGCAGTTACAGCCCTTCAAAAACATACCCCTGTTCACACACATGTTGCGCATTCATTCACACACACACACTCACACAGACACACACATATGCATAGACACACACTCACACATATATACATACGCACATGCCCGCACACAACACAAACCCACAGCTGAAGAACTAAACCTAGACAGTGGGCAGTTGTACCTTCTTCCTACTGGCGATGGCTTGCTGTAGCCACAGCAGCTCCATGGCCAGGTTGTTCCGATGCAGACGAAGGTCCTCCTGGGTCCTGGGCACTTCCTGGACCACGGAGCGGCGCGGAGATCCTGAGGAGGGCCAAGCAGAGAACCGAGAGGAACATCGCTAAATTACAGGCAAAGATCTTTGTTTCTATATCAATTTTAGTGTAAAACTCAGTTCTGCCTCTCAAAATGATGAAAGGCGCAAAAATTTAGTGCTAATTCTGTGTGTGTGTTGTGGGGCGCGTGGTTAGCGCCTCAGATGTAAGGTGAACCAGGAGTCTACCTCTCTGTAGAAAGCTGTAGCCTGTATCCACAGCAGTGCTGTCCCAGACTGATGTTTCCTCAGCAACGCTCACTGACTCCCCTAATTCAGGCGATGCCACTTTATGTTGACTCTCAGTGCTGGGACCAACTTCATGGGTGCGCTCTGTCTTATCATTATCGCCCTCTGCTGGCCTGGAGGCCTCTCTGTCCTGCATGGCAATTATGCTGCGGGAAGGTTCTTGGTGGTCACAGTCTTTCGTTGGTGTCAAGCAGTCAGTGGAGACTTGCACCGCCTCCGATGACACTTCTGCTCTCGGTTCTCCTGGTGCCTTGCGCAGTACTTCTCTGTCCTCTTCTGGATTCCCAAAATCTGAAGCACTGTATGGCTCCCCTGGATTCTCCTTTGACAGACTTTTCTGGCTCTGCCACAAAAAATCCTGCATGGGCGGGACACGCTAAAATCAGGCCTAGCGATTTGGATTATCTTGGAATTTTCCAACATAGCAATGATTACTATCCATTGTATGTCCCCGCTGACAATATTATCAATAATTTAGCACATACAGACTTTGCAGTCGTACAAATGTCACTGTTTCTTGGGGAATGAATGTACTTAAATTTTACAATGCACTCTCAAGTTTTCATTCGTCCAGCCATCATACAATGCTAATGTTCTTTAGCCGAGGACCAAAAACAAATTTCATTTTCCTCTTCAACAACACAAAAGGTGCCATTAACAGTGTTACATGCAACACAAAGGGTACTTGCATTTTGGATGAAATGAGGTTTCGGGATGATGGTTCCCCTCCAGTCCATTTGGTTTAGGTCTCCCTCAATCTCTCTCACTATGTCTTCATAGTCCTGGCGCACGCTGCTCAGCTCTTTCCTCACCAGAAATCGGCGAGCTTTTGCCTGACAGCAAAGAGACACACACAGTCACAAGCTATTACAACACTTCTTACACATTCGGCCCATCTCTCCAAATAACCAAGACTGTAGAAATCATACATCGATTTTCTGGTGAGCTATCTACTTAACGTTAGCAACACTATCTGTATCACCAGTGTGTGGTAATAGCTAACATGTTTTATTACCTAGATACGCAAAGATTTGCATTTGCCGACACAGTTAATATTTGATGTCTGTTCACAGAGAACATCTTGCATTGGTACATGTTTAACAGGTTAGCGAGCGATAACCCAAGCTAACTATATCAAAACTATCATGTCACGACTTGCATTTTCACTGGATTCATCTTACGTTGACTCGTTGAACGTTGTTAGATAACAAGCTGTACTGTAAACTGATCTAAACGAAACAATTATGAACTGTCAAGTCAAGGACCCCTGTGACATTCGTGGCTTGCATGTTTGTTTGCGTGCTAACTTACAAGGCTACCTGACATCCCCAGTGTTAACGATATACACATATACCTTGTAGCTTTTTCTAACTTTTCTCAGTTGATAGCAGTACAATTAGTAGTAGCGACCGCTTCTTATGAATTTAGCCAGACCTGAAAAAGAGTGATTCTTCTTTCTAAGTCTTCCCTCTCCATTTCAAAACTTCCACGCAGGAAGTCTGCTGTTGTGTGCTAACAGAAACTTCCTTAGCAACCCGTCAAACTTCCGCTTGTCATCCCCGCATTATTCCGTCGTTACGGCCCCACCTGCAGTCATCTCGAAGGCTCAGCCTTCATACAGATAACCCTCTATGATTAAACGGCAACATAAATTCAACGGACATCGGTGAATCTGTGCAGCGTCTGCTTTCAGCTTAAGAGTCAACGTGAAACAGGAGCCATTAAATGCAATGGTGACGGCCAATGTAATGAAGCTTCCGATGATCTATGGATTCATATAAAATGTAACAGCCTCTATTAAAATATTTATTGAAAATCTTAGTGGAGTTCAGGCATACCGTCATCATACAAGATAAATGTTGGAAAATTCCACAACAGATGTATATATGTACACGACCACTACTACTACTACTAATAATAATACTAATAGTGTTTTTTTATTATTTGACAGGTGTATACAGAATTTGGTTGAATCTGGATGGGGGAAAATACTGCAGAACAGCCTAATACAGAACGGAATAAGACTGCAGGAGGCAGTGGGGAGTGAGGACGTAACTAACATATTATAATAAAATGTCAATCTTCCCCTTCTCTAAACCAGTCACACAAAATTTGCTCTCAACAGTAACACGCAATGATTGGTTCAAATCAGTGACTGCAACATATGGTAGCTCCACCCCTTTTTGTTCTCATGACACTTCATTCTCTTTCATCGCCTGATTGCTACTGTGTGAATTATATGTATGGAGAGGGTCACCATGGCTTGAATCAGACAGTCATTGTTCATGATAATGGTTGAGGGCTTATAAACCGTTCCTGATAAATGCTTATGATGTGTCTTAATGTTCCATTCTTTTATTCCTGCCATTTTTGGGTATTTTAAAAAGGGAGATAATTTATCTGTATACTTCATATTCATTATTTCATCCCCTTCTGGCAATCTATTACCGTGTATTTTGGGTTGCACACTTTTGTATCACTATCAGTGCCGATGCATCACATGACTTTTCTATGCCTTTGTGTCACATCTGCTGCTGGTGACATCATGAATTCCCTGGATAAAAACAAGACAGACAAACAAGAAAATCAGTCTTTCCATAGATATGTATCTCTCTGTGCAGTGTTAAGGCAGCTTGGCTTGTAACCCAAACGTTTACGTTCTAGCAAAATATCCAGCTGTATAAATGGATAGTGGGTAAACCTGGAAAATAGTATCACTCTGGGTAACAGCACCTGCTGAATGCTTCCAATGTAATCTCTGTCTTTTTCTATGCAGTGATGCTCAAACCTGGCAGTGCTTGAGCTGACTGTGGTAAGAAGCTCAGTTGGTGATTTGTACAGACCTGTGGTTTTGCCCAGGGTGGGGCGGTTTAACATGGATGATCAGATACTCCTCCAGGGGCACTTGCTGTGTAGTCCTCTCACGCCGTAACTGTAGCAGCAAGGCCGGTTGCTACCCAACTATATCATAGTGCGTTTCTGAATGTCTGCTGTAGAGTATTTTTTGACAATCTGCACCAACAATTGGATAGAGCTACAATCCAATCAGCTGTGGTTCCCTGCAGGGTCTGGCACCAATTCCAAGGCCTGCAGGGTTTATCAGCTGTTGTACCCATATCATTCACTAAAAACACACATACGTAGACAATAGAAGATAGTGTGTTCTTATATTGAGTGTGTACAGGCACATTCCTATTTTTCCTGTGTATATTTTTAGTGACTGTGACCTCCTGCTATTTCGGCTGCTTCCACCTGGTGGACAATACAGGATGACAAAAGGGAAAACTTCCCCACCCAAATCTGCCTCTGTTGCTATGGCCATATCAGTAATCAACTCTATTGGCTGACTTATTTGCTACACAGGTTTCCTCTTTCCATGTAGAAAATGTCTTTTGTGGAACATTGTGACAATCGGATTGCATGACGATACTGTATAGGCTGAAGACCAAATGACTGGGCTCTGTTGAAAACTAAAATAAAAAAACCAAAAAAAACAAACAACCAGCATTAAAGAGGTCAGTTGTTTAATTGTATGAGAATAAATACAAAATTGCCCCAAGAGAGTTAAATGCAACATATAATCAATATGAAAGCATAAAATTAAACATCTGTACAAAGGTTAGAAGTTCTTTAACAAGAGATGCAGAAAAAACCTTTTAATCGTGAAAGGTTAGCTCTTCTCTACATTAGCAGTCTACTTATTCTAGAGGGAATAGGAAGTAGATTCTGTGTCTTAAGGATATCCTGCCCTCCTATTTCCTGTTTGAATTTCTGAGACCAAATACCAGTTATGTTTCACAGTACACTCCTGCATAAGCAAGCTATCACATTTTTCAAAACCCACAGTTACATGTTCATGTTGATTTCATGTTGATGTCATGAAAAAAGCACATTTCATACTGCAACCACTGCAATCAATGTAAAGCTTTTTTGACTTTTCTTGATGATCAATGCATTAGCTGCCGAGGTCATTTTTCCATTTTTGATCTTTCATGGTGCTGTCAAACTCCTGTTGGTGCCATTGTGGCTGACTGTGCTTATGTCATCTGAGCTGGATGTGTGCGAGTGCAACATAGCTGCCCTGGTAGGAATTACAATGCAAATCATTAATAGCTACATTCCTATTAAAACGCCAAGCTGCATTACTACATTAAATATATGATTTCTCTATTTCACAACAATTTCATTACCACAGTGTGGAAAATTAGTCAGATTCAGTTCTATAAAACTTGCCCTTCACTTCTTTATTAGTGCTGGTAAAAAGTAACAACCTTGTTTTGTTCATGCTTTTAAAAAACCCGTATTCTGCACAGCTGGGAGTTATGTTGTGTGTTTTTTCCTATCCCCCACATTTCACCCACCACAGTTCATGACAAGTCTGACGTCACAGCAACACTGTAAAATTGTTAGTCGCAGCTTCCAAGCTTGTGAAAAAGGTTGTGCATAAACATACACTGTGTGGTTACTAGTAATGGGAGAACAAGGCTTTGTAAACCAATTAATTCCAATGGAGGAGATACAATGGACTGACAATCACTTATTTGAACCAATCAAAAATTGTGCCTGTGACCAAAAAGCATAATGACTGGACCCAGTCAGGTGTGTCACTGATGATTTTTGGTTCAGCGATACCTACGCATAATCTCCCATTTCTAGTGACTGGAAATATCTGACCACAGGGGTAGGGCCTAGCTCTGCCTGGCCAAATGCCAGTCTATAAAAAGCCAAAGCAGATCAATATTTAACGTAGCACTGGCATGTCATATAAAACTGAACCTGCTGCAGTTTGCCATTATCAAAGCATTCCAGTCATGTAGACAAAATGTTTGTCTTTAAAAAGTCATAATTTTTTTAAGGAATTTCAAAACACACTGAGTTCTGCTCAACTGTTTTCTATGGATTCTCTATCCTATGGACTTCCCTACCATCACTATATATTTACTCAAAGCAAGAATAAGGGTGATTACCTCAAATACCCTTTTTCCACTTACAGTTCATTTTCTCTCTCTCTCTCTTTCTCTCACACACACACACACTTCTCTCACTATCAAACTTTGTGCGTTCCAACTAACTAGTTTCAAAGCGACAGGGCCACTCATGTTTTAATGTTCCCTGTCACTTGTAGGTGTATCCAGTACTTAAATTTGGGGGTACTGCTGTCATTGGCTTGTGCACATACAGATCAACAAAACCAAGGTACACACCGGGCCTCACTTCAAAACTTAAGGGATGCAGCAGAAGGACTATGGGTAAAATGTGCATGCGTGTAGCTGCTGAAACTGTGTGCTGCAGCTTCTCCGCCCTGAAGCTCACTGTAGCTGGTGGGGGGGGGGGGGGGGGGGGGGGGGGGGGGGGGGGGGGGGGGGGGGTAGGGTGGGTGCAAAGCAGTCCTGACATGGGTAGGCTGTGGTTTTGGGAGAGACTTACAGTGAGCTGGCACTGTGGAGCTGTGATATTGGGTGTGCTGCATAAGGCTGTTTGGGGACATAGTGCAGCAGGACGGCCAGCTGAGCCACAACTCACACCTGCATAAGTCTGCAGTCTGAAGGAGGAAGGAGGGAATGGTGAGGGGAGAGACCGACCACACACATACACTCAATCAACCCCTCAAATTCAACAGGAGAACAATGAAACACAACCAGGGGTCGTAGGACTTTTCAGGGAGTACTTTTACAGAGATAAAAATGTGTAGAAAAGTAGGCCTGGTTGCAGGGGAGAGACAGAGACCCTTTGAGGGGGTGTTCAGACCCTGGTTTGAAGCAGTGCTAGATGCCCTCTGGACTGCAGGAAAATGGCTTGCAATCAGCCTTATGAATTCCTATGCTCTTCAAACAAACTGGTGTGCGCTCACACACACACACACACACACACACACACACACACACACACACACACACACACACTCACACACACACACATACACATACACACACACACACACACACACATACAGAGGAAGGCATTTTATGACAGCTGTAAATTTACAGTAGCTACACTGCTGTAAACAATGAGCAGGAAACTGCAGAGTAACAAAAGATAGTTTTCAGTCCTGTGATTTTCATTTTTCTTTAAAACATTCCATATTTAAACTGCGCTGGTCATATGCACCAGAGTTGTGACGTCTCGTCACAGAGTTAATGATCAGATTTTCACCTCAGGGTGAAAACACCTTGTGAGCAGAACAAATGTGTGCTTTAGCTGAGCTTTTGATTGAGGATTTGTACCATTTATGGTTCAGAGATAGCTTAGTTTTTTTTTGTCCTTGCCATTGAAGCATTTCCACGGTAACTTTTAGTCCCTGTCTCAACAGAACATTGGTTTCCACATCCTCTGGTCCTTTAGCCAGGTCAGGATTGGGTCGCACCAAGTCTCTTCTTCAGGGAGCAGACGTCTTCGGAAGGTCTTGGTTTTCTGCCAAGTGCAATTTCTGTCTGGAAATAATCTATATTAAGGATCAGACCAGAGTAAGCCCGAGGAACGAGCTAAAAACACAGCCCCTCACAGGAGCATAAAAACGATTCGGTCAAGGTAATGGGAACAGGGAGGGGGATGAGAGGGGATACAGACATCACAGAGCAGAGGCTATCAAAACCCAATTAACGGAGCTGGCTGGGCTCTCACTGAAAAGGATACATTGAACTGCTAAGCTCCTCCAGCTGTAAATAAAGTGGAAAAAAAGCATGCCATTAGATGACAGAAATGGATCATATTCACCACTAACATGCTAATTACATTATTGACAAAGTAGCACCATAATTATGTTATTCATCCTGACAAAATACACACGGCAGACTCAAATGCCCTCTGCCATCGCCTGTTGTGGCACACTTCCAGAATTAACACACAAAAAAAATTTACTGGGCCCATTACTAGACAAAACATAACATAATTTCATTATTGCTAAACCCTTTCTATTCCAAAGAGCTCTGCTCCTTTGTTGCTGCCATGGCAACAGGGTATCCTTGGCATTTGTGTCTCTATAGTGACAAAGGCTCTTTCACAGCACCCTCTCACATTCCACAGCAGTGGTCAGTGGGAGCCGAGGTTAGCAGCAGCACTCAAATAGAAACACACTCAATAATGCACAAGTATCACTGCTCTGCACTTACTGCCCTGAGCCAGAATAGCAAAATGAGACTCTGAGAGCGATCAGCTGATTTATGTGGATAACATTATTAAACGTGATTTTTTTCCCCATTCTTTTAAATCACTCCAGTGATCTTGGAACACAGAAGGACTTCAGAGATATTGGAGTGATAGACCCAGAGGCAGAGAATTAAACTTTACCCATATACAGCAACTTATTATCACTGATGCAAAAAGGCAAGCATTAAATGAGAAAAATGGTGCATCCTAGCAATATTGCTAAAGAATAAAAACACCCTGGCAGAAATAGCATCACTGAAAAAGAGATGTATTTTTGGGAAAACTGACGGTAAAGGGAAAAAACAAGATTGTTCAGATGAGATCTTGATTACTGATGGAGTGCTTGTTGGTTCACCCATATTACGGTTTATGACTCAAAAATCAGGAGCCTATTTAAACACATGAAATGACAGTAATGCAAGTAGCAATTTCAATCAAGAAAGGATTCAAAATAGTTAAATAGCTGTGTTGTGACATATTTTCTATCTCATGACTCATAAGCATCCCTGGGCCAGCACATCAGTTAAAAAAAGACTTCAAAATAATTGGGCAACACCAAAGTGAACAGCCAATCAGGCTGTGGGGGGCGGGCCTATGGTGCATTCTTAAAGACATCACATGACATGCTTGCCAAACTGATGTGCTCCATCTATGTGCCAAACTGATTTTCCATTCAGCAGCTATAAATAATACGTGCCTTTGTTCTGTGCTCATGGCTGACATAGATTTAAACAGCTGTGCCCTAACTGCAAACCCCAGCTGATAACCTTCCCAGGGAGCTGCTTCCTCTGTGCTCCCAAAGCAGCAGGGTGGACAGGAAGCCAGGGTTCGAGTGGGACTGGACAAGGCTAATGCCATCTCCTGAGCGATCAAGGTGACCCAGTTACGGTCAAGCCTTCCTACTGCAAAGTAGGTGCTCCAATTTACGGTCGAGATGTAAGGTTTACGGTCAAGATCATTAATCAAAGAGAGTGGTTGCCCCATATTACCCTACCCAACAGGTGCTCCAAGTTACACTTCAACTGTCAGGCAATTTGATTTATCTATTTAACCTCTTATTTAACGATAAGAGCAACTCAAAAACTTCTTCGCTGACTACCTGCGCAGTCAGAGTGCATAGAGAAAGAAAGGAAGTGCAGATATCAGATATAGGGGATGCTGAGGTGGCCAAACATAGAGGTACATTTTTCATGGGATCTCGACCCATAAAGGTGGTGGTCAGGTCAAAATCTCAGTCTACGGTCCTGATTTTACACCATACAACAGGTGCACCAGGATACGGCTGAAAAGTCAGGTAATGGCCAAGGTCCTAATTTACGGACCAGACCAGGTGATCCACACTACAGTTGAGCTGTCCTGTTGCAAAGGTAACTCGGGTGTAAGGGTCTTACATCACTGTCGCTGCAGGTGCATAAGAATCCAGATAAAACCTTACACCATATAGCAGCTGTGCCAGGCTACAGTCGAGATGTTTGGCTGCAGTCCAGATCTTACGTTGCAGAGAAGGTTACAGTCGCGATATCAGGTTGCCGCCAAGATCTTAAAACTGCAGAACAGCTTATGTTCAAGATGTTAGGCTATGATCCAGATCTTGGTTCAGGAGAAAAGCACATTATGTTCGACATGTCAGGCTATGGTCAATAATTTTCACATCAGACTGCAGTCCACATCCCTTTACAATGCAGACAAGTTTCTGTTTAAGATGTTAGGCTACGGTCCAGGTCTTACATTGCAGAGCAGATGCTCCAGGTTGCGGTCGGACGCAGCCTTCCTCTGGTCCTCGGACAGCTCCTCTACGTGGCTGTCCAGACTGAAGTGCAGCCGGGCCAACTTCTCCTGCATCTCCCTAACATGCTCCAGCTGCTCGAACGAACACACCTTCCCTGAGAACAGAGCACGAAACGCAGCCGGTCAGGGGGGGCCACAGGCTACATTACACACCTTCCCTGAGAGCAGAGCATGTAACGCAGCCGGTCGGGGGGGCCACAGGCTACATTACACACCTTCCCTGAGAACAGAGCATGTAACGCAGCCGGTCGGGGGGGCCACAGGCTACATTACACACCTTCCCTGAGAACAGAGCACGAAACGCAGCCGGTCAGGGGGGGCCACAGGCTACATTACACACCTTCCCTGAGAACAGAGCATGTAACACAGCCTTTCGGGGGGGCCACAGGCTACATTACACACCTTCCCTGAGAACAGAGCACGCAGCCGATCGGGGGGGCCACAGGCTACATTACACACCTTCCCTGAGAACAGAGCATGTAACACAGCCGGTCGGGGGGGCCACAGGCTACATTACACACCTTCCCTGAGAACAGAGCATGTAACACAGCCGGTCGGGGGGCCACAGGCTACATTACACACCTTCCCTGAGAACAGAGCATGTAACACAGCCGGTCGGGGGGGCCACAGGCTACATTACACACCTTCCCTGAGAACAGAGCATGTAACACAGCCGGTCGGGGGGGCCACAGGCTACATTACACACCTTCCCTGAGAACAGAGCATGTAACACAGCCGGGGGGGGGCCACAGGCTACATTACACACCTTCCCTGAGAACAGAGCATGTAACACAGCCGGTCGGGGGGGCCACAGGCTACATTACACACCTTCCCTGAGAACAGAGCATGTAACACAGCCGGTCGGGGGGGCCACAGGCTACATTACACACCTTCCCTGAGAACAGAGCACGCAGCCGATCAGGGGGGGCCACAGGCTACATTACACACCTTCCCTGAGAACAGAGCATGTAACACAGCCGGTCGGGGGGGCCACAGGCTACATTACACACCTTCCCTGAGAACAGAGCATGTAACACAGCCGGTCGGGGGGGCCACAGGCTACATTACACACCTTCCCTGAGAACAGAGCACGCAGCCGATCGGGGGGGGCACAGGGTGGAACCACAAACACTGCGCTCTGCCCTATGAAAACACATGTCATATTCAAAACATTTTGACTACTCTGATTTTTTTCTACTCCTCTTATTACTTTTTAGGCAGGGTGCCAATATATTTTAGAGCATAAAATCGTATTCAAGCTAAATTCTATATTTTTAGAAGGGATGGAATCTTATACCGTGGTCACTAAACACAAATTAGTACAAATAAACACACACACACATACACACACACTTGGGAGCAAAGTTCATTCCGTTCCATTATATAAAAAGTTGTTTTGCACACGTGTATGAACTTGGGTTCATACACGTGTGCAAAAATCTTGTGTTAAAAAAAAAAAATCTTGTGTTAACAAATTAATAATGCAAAATAGGAAAATAACAGCCACACACTGCTATTACACCGCTAAAAGATTTGAACAAATGCCTGATAAAATGGAATATTATAGGAAGCATAACAGGACTGTTCTGGAATTCCTTTCTGATTCTTTCTTTATTGTAGCACAAGCAGGTTGTGGTTGTGGCACAGGAGAGAGCAGAGGTAGACAGTAGTCCAGCACAAAACACTTTTTTAAACGTCTTCCTTAAATAAATATGAATCACAAAGGTGAAGTAGGAGGCTGGATCGATGGGGAGTCATTTTACATGAGAAAATAAAACCATGAGAACATGACTAATCGGCCTGTTCCACCACCTTCCCACAAACACAGCACAGCCGAACAGAACTGCATCTACAGGGCAGCCGGCCAGAACAGGCTATAGAGACTCAGCACTGATCAGAGATCTCAGCTATTCTACTGCTGGCTTAGTGACGGCACTTCATGTCACAGTGAAAAGTTTTCACTGCTATCCCAGGTGAAAAAGGGGCAAACTCCATGGGCTAACTGCACATCGCAAAAAACATAGCATCTGTCCCGATGTTTCAGTGCTTCTTGTTTATCCAATTCTGTTTGTTTTTTCCCCCAATAAAACCATGATGCCAAATTCACTGGCTGAGGTCTAAATATCCATGGGTTTTAGGAAGGTGCACTATAGTTAAAATTCATTATTATTACTATTCCTCTAAGTGTTGTTGATGTTGTATTACATTCTCTAACAAGATGTTTAACCTTTGACCTTATCAAGAGCAACTTATAATGTGAGAGAACATGAGTGTGTCTGTAAGAGTGAAGAAGCTAAGTGTTAGCAAACCAGCCACCACTGTGACAAGACAAATGCATAAGTGACCCACTGTCCCCTGACTTTGTGGGCTTCCCATGATGCAGTGCTGGCATACCGAAAGCCTGCAGCTTGCCGGAGTGGAAGTCGTTGAGCAAGTTGAGGAGCCCCCCCTCCATCTCCCGCACGTCGGACACGTCTGTGAGAAAGGAGTGCTGCAGGGGGGAGGACTGGGCCACTTTACTGGGGCCTGCAGGCTGGGGGGCCCGCGGCTTCTCTTTGTGAGGCCTGGGGGAGGGAGACAGGGGGGTGGAGAGGGGGAAAGAGAGAGAGAGAGGAGGAGACAGAGATTAAGAGGGAGAGAAGGGTAGACATGGAGAATGAGAGGAGATAGAGAAATATAGAGAGAGAAAGGTTTGAGGAGAGATGGAGGAGGTTTGAGAGACAGTGAGAGAGGGAAGGAAAAGAGAGAGAGAAGGGAGGATGAGGAGAAGTGGTGAAGAATGTGTTGGGGAGAAAAACAGGTGCAGAAAAGAGAGAGAGAGGTGGGAGGAGAGAGGGAGGGAGGGAGATAGAGGTGAAGAGGAGAGCAAAGGGAGGTAGAGGACAGGATGGAGAGGGAGAGAGAGAAAGAGGAGTGGGAGAGACAGGGGGGTGGGAAGGAGGGGGTTGGAGAAAACGAAAGAGAGATGTTAATGACTGCAGTGCAGTACACCTTGGAGCAGCACTTTTGGACAGCCCTACACTCAGCACAGTGTGACAGAGCAGACCCAAAGCACCTGACGGGACTGGAGCCAAGCAGAGGCACCATCACAGCAACACTGAACATCTACTCACACAACAATGACATACATTCACTCTCATGCAAAAGCAATATACTTTCACCTTCAATGAATGTACATTTCATCTGACAGAATTATTCAGACATATTCACTTTCAAAGCGTGAGTCACATACATTCAGCCTCAAAAGAATAAGGAAGATATGTGTTATTTTTTCAGAGGGAATAAATGTACTATCGAAGAATGAAGGCGATATATCCGCTTTTCAAAGATTAAAGGAGGTGTATTTATTCATTCTGAAATAATATGGCAGGTACTTTCAGTCTGAAAGAACAAAGAAAATGTGCTCTGGGTTGGAGTGTGACATCACTGCAGAACTTTGTGTGGTGTGATAATATGGGGGTGGGGAGGGGGGGGGTGTTTGTGACCTCACAAACCTTGTGTTCCGCGGGGGCACGGCAGCCACACTGAGCACCTCCCTGGACTGTCCCGTCGCACCCACTGACCTTTTCAGCTTGCCCCGGGGTTTCGGGGAGGGGGGCTGGGGCAGGCCCAGGGAGAAGGTGGCGCTCTTGCTGGAGGGGAGGACCGAGAGCTTGCGGGGGTTGACTGGGGGAGGGGGGGGCTGGGGGAGGGACACTTTGGGGCTCCTCTTCTTGCGCTTGTCCTCCATTGCGTCTTTCTGTCCGTCTGAGCCAAGGGAGGGGTAAGCTTCAAGGAACAAGGCAGATAAATTCAGAACTCACACCCACCTGTGCCTTCAGATTGAGAGAGAAAGACAGACACATGCATCCTTCATTTCAAAGATTAGGAAAAATCATTAATAATATTCAAAGGGCCCAAAGCCTCACAAGCATTTGTAATAATGTATTCATATATTTTTTTTTTTTTTACAATGGCTGACATCAGTTTATAAGTATTAAATAAGGTATTAAGCTTTACTTCAAAACTTATGCCATTTTAAGTTTTGACTATGTAAATGCGTTTGAGGTAGAGAGAGGTGAGATAGGAAACAGTCTTTCGAACAACACAAACAAACATGGTCACCACCGTCAAGAACATTACCAAAACCTCCCTCCGCTCCTCCCTCATTGCTGGTCAATTCATTGTACGCAAACCCCAAACCAAAGCCAGAAAGAGAAAGTGATAGTGTGTTTGTCAGCTTGTGAGCGAGAAAGCGAGTACAAAAGACGGGAAACAGCTTAATTAATGTACGTACATCGTGGTACCACAAAAATAATTGGGGTTGCTACGCAGTTTGCGGACATTATGTCACGTGGTTCATGTTACGAATACTGAAATACAGTACAACTCAATAGGTATCAAGGTCTTCAACTACAATATTTCACTGTTTATCTTTACTTTTCTACTTTGATGCTTTTTCGGTTTTGAGTGCTTGTCTTTCTCCCGTTTTGATTTTTGTGGACCACCTCTTCATTTGTGGAGTTTGAAACTAATTTTTCATATTATTCTCTTCATTAACACTTTAAGTTAATCAATACAATTAATTCTAGGATGGCTGTTTCAGCTTTGGACAAACTAATGATGGTGATGAGATGACCTCACTGCACGTAATGAGTACTCCTGCCTACAATCATAAATAATTTACAGTAAAGTATACACTCTTCAATAAATAAATTAAAAAACCCGCCATTGTCTTATTTGTATGTCACTTAGTACTCGCAGTCAAAAACAAAAGTCATCTGCTTCAGATAGATCGGTCCATAATGTATGCTTTGAATAATGTGGGTCAAACTCGATCGTGTTAAGCAGAGCATCAGGATTCAGAAATAGCACGATGCTCTAGAATGTGTCACTGTCTAATATCCGAAACAGAGTCGTTAACTTCATACATTCAGGTCAGCAGAACCTTATAATTCCATTTAATTTCTATATGCAACATCGGTCCACGTTTTAAGATACACGGTAATAACATTGCTGCACTATAGGAGCTTTTGATTAGTTACTCAAGACGGTAAAATCTATTTACACCATGGTATGAATCAAACTGAAAATCACATTAAGCTAAAACCACTGAGCTGGATTTTAAGCCTAGCTTGTTAGCTTCACTATCTGAGCGCAACCCGCTTACTTACAATGTATAAAACACGATAAGCAAAAAAAAAAAAAACATACAGATAACCAAGATCTAAACGCATTCGCAAGGCTTTGTAATGTTCGGCACATAAATGCTTCTTACTCGAATACATCAGTAAACAAAACATATCTTTCCTTACCGTAAAGACTGGTGCACAAAACGTCAAAATATTAAATCGGAACGCCGCATTAATATTGCCCGGTTTATTCTAGCCACATTCAACTCAGATTTCTTCCTTTTCTTTGATTTAGTTCAGAAATGAGCGGTTGGAGCCTCCGTAACTCCGGGATGTACGAAGCCCTTGTTTATTGACCATAGATGCTAATAAATCCCAAGAGCGGAGCGTCAGAAGCGAGGCGAACGGAAGGTCTTCTTTACTTTTAAAGAGACAGTCACACTATTATCCAGGCATGAGGGCGCAACGTATCTGCGCGTTCCTGAAAGCAGCGGCGTTGGCGCCTAATATAATTTCTTTCAACGAAATTACATTTTACTCTTAAAAATCTGATAACCATGTTTACTCGTTAAAGTGTTTCTTATGTAGATTTTTTTTTTTGGTTTTGCTTTCAGTGAAAGAATTTTACCTGCACGTCATACAGACAAGAAATATGACCACATCAATGATGGTTTCACACACTGATGAGTTCTAATGGTTCTTTAATGGTGTGGAGAGCATTTTCCTGGCAGACCAATAATAGCCCAGGCCAGTGTTTGTCATTACTTAACATTTCAAACTTGGTCCTGCGGGACCCCTGTGTGTGTGTGCCAGTTTTGGTTCTTACCACAACTATAGCCTCTAAATTGTTACAACCCGTCAACTGTCCTTAATCAGACATTTTATCCTGCAGGACAATTCGCCCTCTTTAGCCACATTTGGTCTGAAATGCATTACAATGCTATTGTAAATATCCTATATTCGCATAAATAGACTTTTCATTCCCCTGATCTATGCATGCATTTGTATAAAAAAACAAACACAAAAACACAAACACACACACACACGCACACCCACACACACACACACACACACACACACACACACACACCCACACACACACACACACACACACACACACACACACACACACACACACACACAGCCCTTCAGTGGCTCAGCGTTGCTCCAATCGGTTAGGAGAGCCAAAAGAACATTCAATACTTTCAATCAGATTAAAAACACTAAAGGGAATTACCTGTACGTTTACAACATATCCATTACAACTGAATGTTGTTAGACCCATTACTAAGGCACTACTGAATGTGGTTAGACCCATTACTAAGGCATTACTGAATGTGGTTAGACCCATTACTAAGGCACTACTGAATGTGGTTAGACCCATTACTAAGGCATTACTGAATGTGGTTAGACCCATTACTAAGGCACTACTGAATGTGGTTAAACCCATTACTAAGGCATTACTGAATGTGGTTAGACCCATTACTAAGGCACCACTGAATGTGGTTAGACCCATTACTAAGGCACCACTGAATGTGGTTAGACCCATTACTAAGGCACTACTGAATGTGGTTAGACCCATTACTAAGGCACTACTGAATGTGGTTAAACCCATTACTAAGGCACTACTGAATGTGGTTAGACCCATTACTAAGGCACTACTGAATGTGGTTAGACCCATTACTAAGGCACTACTGAATGTGGTTAGACCCATTACTAAGGCACTACTGAATGTGGTTAGACCCATTACTAAGGCACTACTGAATGTGGTTAGACCCATTACTAAGGCACTACTGAATGTGGTTAGACCCATTACTAAGGCACTACTGAATGTGGTTAGACCATTACTAAGGCACCACTGAATGTTGTTAGACCCATTACTAAGGCACTACTGAATGTGGTTAGACCCATTACTAAGGCACCACTGAATGTGGTTAGACCCATTACTAAGGCACTACTGAATGAACTTGCCCTCTCAGAATGCTTTCTGCCCAGTCCACTAACCCAGAGCTAGGTTTGCTCCCAGCATATTCAAATTTTAAAATAAGATCCTTTCTGCAATGTTGAGTAGCTGCTGCTCAGACCAAACACAGTGTCGTCATGGACAAGGGGACCCGTGGATGATATTGTTAATTGGAAACTTCAGACATTTTAAGACACAGGGGGCCACAGAGGACTTTATCAGTTTCTGGAAACTTTTACATTAATTACATTTATTAGACGCTCTTATCCAGAGCGACTTACAAGGCAATGTGCATAAGAATGGTGCAAAAAGTGAAAAGATAACCCTAGAGAGGGGTAAAGTCCCAAGTGCCAAAGGTGACAGAATAGATCAGGGCTCCCCCATAGACTAATCTAGTAAAAGAGAAAATTAAATGAACAACCCAGGTTAAAAACAAAACACAGTATTTGCTTGATAAGTGCCATCATTTCCACACTGTGACATTTCAGCCACTTTTATTTATAAGCTCATAAATGACAGCGGACAACTGTTCCTGTGTCCCTCAAGTACATTAAACCTTTTTCTTGGGTGGAATAGACAAAGAACCAGCCCTATGTGTCCACAGTGAGTTAGATAATTCAGCCAGGTAAACTGGTGGACACAAACGCCAGCATACATACCTGCCCTCCCAGAATGCACTTGGATGCAAGCTGATGCAACTCTTTTGTTGTTCTCTGTAATCATGACACGAAAACCACAATATTATCGTTATCCTTTATTACTGCAGGAGCAGCAGCCTCACTGAGCAGACTCAAAGTCTCTGCCACGGATGGATATCGGAGTCGGCTTGGCTACGCCCAGCCTCCAGTGGGACTCATCCCATCAGACTCTCCTCCCCACGTGCTTCAGGGCGATCGCACTTAAGGGTGAATCTGCTCCCATGCAAGTCTCAAAAATAGCCTGTTTTCCCCCGTGCTGCAGTGTCTGTCACCACACAAGGGCCGCCTTAGACTCCCTCATTGCCTTTTTACTGGGCTGTTAAACTCTCAGCAGACGCTCACTGAGTGAGTTCATCTGGGGACAAATGTCTTCAGATATATAACATCACTTCCTGTGGCCCTGTTCATAATCATGTGACCTTATACCTTACACCTTATTATACCATATTCAGCTGGTTGGCAAGGAATATGCTGTTCCTCTTTGACATGGGTAACACACTGTTGTACTGTTTTTGGTACACAGCCTGTTGGAATGATTTAATCATTTTATTTCTATTCTTTTCTTTTCTAATCAGGGACTGTGCACAATTAAAACGTCATCGTCATGAATTGTGCAAATATAGATTACCTATCTGTAGAGACCTTGCTCTCTGTGTAAGAGAGAGCCACACCACATAGTCACACAGGTGTGGTCGAATTTACTGAAAAAATGTATCATTAGGAATGTGTGCACACCTGCATGTTAGCTTGTTTTTCTAGAATGTGTTATAGTGATGAATCCTCATCAGCAACACTGCACTTAGCCCCAAGCCTTCTCATATTCACTTAGAGAAGGGTGCATGGCTACCCTCATCTTTTATTCAGAGGGAGCAAAGTGCAGTGAAGTCTGACTTACTTTATGATCAGATGTTGGAATTTGACAGGTTTCCTTCCTGTAACGTGCGGTGGTCGTAGGCCCAACCCATCTCTGCAACCTGCCTTCTAATGCCTTCAGTGATTCTTTTTGAAACATCTCGTCCTTTCTTCAGTAGAAAGATGGCTTTTAATCATAAGGCACCTGGCCATGGAACATCCTGCAAAAGCAAATAAAGATTCATATGCAACTCTGGGTGAATCCAAATATCTTCTTCAATACATTGTGATACTGGTGTATACGCATGCTTTTAACAATCAAAAGCCATGACTTGAAAGTTTGTGCTTTCTTTGCATTTCATTTGTTTTGCTAAAACAGATGTATTGTATGCTGCCTCTTCCCCATTACACCCCTGAGAGATATTAATCTCAACAGGACTTTGCTAGTAAAACAAAGGATGAACAAAGATTTTAAAACAGGTCTTCCTCTATCACTCCACGAGACTGCAGGGAGTGATATGCTTTCTGCTGCAGGTCTCCCCTGCTGCCTCCCTCTCCCTCTATGCGGTCTACACTTCCCAGGCAGCTGGCACAGGCAGGCTGCAGGTGACAGATCACCCCAGAGAAGGCAGGGCGACACCAGCCTGCTGGTTCTGCTCTCTGCCTGGCACCAGTCCAGACCACACGGGCTCCCCCTCTCGAGCTGGGATCTGCAGAAGGACCGGTCCTGTTAGCCAGAGTGTTTTTCCTTACCATCCCTCAAGGAGGATGTGATGCAATTCTAATTCCACTTTGTTTCTTTATATAAGCATATGAAACAAATGGAACTGAACTGCATACAAAATCCAACTACACCCAAAACAGGAAAGTGCTTTAGCAACACATGCTCAGTGACAGCTCTGTTTTCACCTGACCTCCAAAGATGAGGGAATGCCACATTATGGCACCAAAATGGGCGGAGCTACCCCATGCGCTAATCATTGTTGGAATAAGCAGGACATTTTGACCGGTGAAAAGAAGCCAGAGATTATCAGCATGTGGTAGCTCCTCACATTTCGTGTCTGAAGACCTCATTTGCCCATCACTTCTAATCTCCACACTAAACTGCCAGGTTAGTTTCTGTAAACCGAGTGTTTGTGCAAAGATTTTGTTTTGTACCAGTGAACCTGGCTCAATTAGCTTATTGGCTAAATACACTGATCACTCATGGTACATTTTATATATTTATATAAAAAAAGAACAAACAAATATGAAAACAGTAACTGGCTGTCATTCATCAACAGCAAGAAATATGGATAAAATCTCTAGTATAACTGGTTATACTAATTAAATCAAGAGCAGAAATTGGCATGGAACCCCAAAAATTGTCTTCCCTCCCTCTATTAAACAATAAACCACAGTGCCCGTGTCATTGATAGCTCTCTGTATTCCATGGTGATCCGTTTCATAGAACTACATTTGCATGACTACAGAATGAGCAGACATGCAGGAACACCCATGAGCAGTAGGGGGCGATGAAAGTAACTAAAAAAAGACAACATGGGACATAGCTTTGAGGGTTGCATCAGATGTCATTTTTATTCAGTTTTTTTTTTTCTTTTGACAGTATATGCAACCCCAAAAAAATCACAATATATTTATTTTTGTACATGTTTGATGTTTTTCTTTCTGTGTTCATGTTTGTGTGTCATGCTTTGTTTGTGTTTAAGTCATTTTTCAGTCACTCATTCACACCGTCGGTCGAGTCCAGTAGGTCAGTCAGAGTATCACGGGTTATTAGCATGCCATCATAACGAAGGAGGAGAAAAAAAACTCAATAAATTACAAAAGAATGAAAAAAGAGGTTTGGAACAGAATCTTCGGACTGTCAAGTTCAAAATATTTTTTTTTTGTTTTTCTCAACCAATATGACACAAATGAGTCACTGTAAACTCAACAGGAAAAAAAACCTATGAGACAAAAGTCCAACTCCCAAAACTTAACCAGATTTTTCTGTTGAAAGTGGAAAATCTTCCCGAATATTCCCAAATTTACATGATCCAGGACGGAAGACGAGTAGGACCCACATTTTATTTTTTTTTTAATTTGTAGAGTGTTATGTAAAGCATCTTCATTATGTCTCGGTACGAGTAACTGCAGCTATACCGAGAAGAACAAAGCTGCTCCACCCTGGCCAGGTTTGATCATGCGTGAAAACATGTCCATCGATATCCACCTGGTTTGCTTTTGACACTAGAGATTATGGACCCGATGAAGTCCTGAAGCCTGAATTTCACAAAACAGTCGAGTAGAGCTCCAAAGACCCGACAGAGAAAGTGTTTGTTGTTTTTTTTTTTTTTTTTATATAATCCCTGGGAAAAAAAGTCTGGTGATTATATTGCTGCTTGGAAGGGTTAACTACTTCTTCGTTCTGTTGATTCCTTTCAAAAACAGCACTGAGCTTCGCAGGATCCCTTTCTCCCATCACCAACAGGACTCCACTGTGACCTCCGACACGAAGAAACTGATCACAAAAAGAAGGATTTTCCAAAGCTGCTGATGAAGATATGTCAAAAGGTCCAACATCGTTTTTTTTCCACGTCCCCGCTTCTAAAGCCCATAAAGAAATGCGGTAACTATGGAAACTGAGTCACATGACATGTCGATGAGAAGCTCTTGCTGTTTCCTCAAAATTTTGTTTCTGCTGGAATATCAATGTAACAGCTCCAATAGTAAAAGACCTGCAATGGCAGAGTCCTGCCAGCAGGTGGAGGTATGTCACCTCTGCAAACACATTGGCCGGAGACTGTCTATAATGCAACAACAAAAAGACAACCCCCCCCCCCCCCCCCCCCCCCCCCCCCCCCCCCCCCCCCCCCCCCCCCCCCCCCCCCCCCAAACCCCACCCCCAATCCCACTCAGTGCCAAAGAAACCAAGGCTTTTCGTCTCAAACCAGTTCTGAAGACCAGTCCTCTCTACGCAATAAATTAGGAAAAAAAATAATGATATTCACCTTAAAGGATTCAAGAATTCCTCTATTCTGATCCAATAAAAGAATTTAGTGCAAGAGCAGTAAAGGATGCCACTTTTTTCTTTTTTAAAAAAACGTAGCAAGTATTGTAACTTATCAGATAAGGAGAATAAGCAGCAATGTTTTTTGCACATCAATCGTGCACATTCAAGTAAGAAACAAAGTCACAAAGACCAAGAAGATAGATACAGAGATGACCCTTCAACTCTAAATGGTCGGATTGGCACTTTAGTGAATAGAGGAGTGCATTTTTATTAAAATTGGTTTTGATCCACTAAGCTGTTTTTTTTTTTTTTTTAAAACCCCATTGTAAATTCCCTCCTTAACTCTGTATTTACATGTTTTAAATATGTCTGTCTGTCTTGCCTTTTTTTTCTTGTCTATTTAAATGCTAGTTTTGCAGTGTCCTTGTTCTGCATCACCGTTCCCTCTCTTTCCATCTGACAAAATGAATCTATAAATAAAATCTCAGCTTGCCCCCCCCCCCCCCCCGCCCCCATTCAAACCCTTTAACAATTTGAATTTTGCAATAATACATGTAAAAAAATAGAAAAGGAGGAAAACTACAAAAATTGCCAAATAATACTGGAATATTCATACAGTTTATGAAAAAAAAAAAAAGATGAAGGTGGGTACCCTGGTAAAAAGGCCTCTCTCTCAATTTGCATAGTTAGCATAGCGGACCTCAGAGCTTCAGCTACTGAACCAGCTGGGATATGAAGGGAAGGGTGGGAAAGGTGTGCAGCCAAGGTAAGGCCTGAATCTATGTTAGGGGAGAATCCATTTATCCACCAAAAAAAACATTAAAATTACAATGAAACTAAACCTGACTAAACCACATTAAGGGTGGTGAACCTTTGAAAAATTTGTCCCAGTCAAAGACGTGTGTGGTTTTTCCACAGGTAGGAAATTGGACAGAAGCACTCTGTTTCGGGATATAACTAAAGAATGTGCTCTAGTTTCCAGGGTTAACTGAATGTGCCGATTTACACTGTTTCCTGTCTGGGTCGAGCACGTACACAGACCGACATGTGTGCTGGGAAACTCACACCTGCCATTGAAATGGCCTGTAACTTTGTCTACTGCAGGTTCAATAAGGACTGCTGCTGAAAACAAGGTGCCAGTTGCATCCTTCCTAAATCTTCCACAGGAAGTGAGGTAATCACTGAGCTCAATGTTGTGCTTATTACATAGACCAATTTATAATCAGAGTGTAGATTCAGGCCTCACGCTGACAAAGCACCCTTGGCGTGCATCTCCTGGTCAGAAGAGGGCTAGCATGAGGAAAAAATAAAATATAGAAGTCATTTATTTTTGGCAGGTCACAGCATTTGGAATTTTTAAGATAATCACAGTCATTGCATTTTATAACAATTCAAACACTATATGCCTAAATATATAAGCTATAGATAATATATTATATTATATTTTAATTATATATAAAATATAAGCTATAGATAGAGCTATAGACGTCTGTCTGCAACAGGATATTGTGTTTTTGCCAACCTTTTTTCTTACCTAATAGCTCTAGGGAAACTATTTCTCTGCAATGGAAATGGTAGTCACTCTACTGTACACAAAGCAGAGGCTGCCCCCTGGTGTTCAGGTGGTATAACTGCATACCAGCTGGTTCAGTAACCTGACAAGAGCACTAATGGCCTAACTCTGAGGTGAACCAAAGGGTACAGAACAATCTCTTCCTCACACAGCTCCCGTCAGTCAACGTCCAATCAGCAGAGTCTGAGCTGTTGGCCCCACCCCCCACCTCACAACACCCACCCAAGCCCCGCCCATCTGTCTGTATGGCGAAACATAGTAGAGGTAGAGAAAAATGCTTCCATAATTAAGGAGAATACAAAGACTGTAACTCCTTCCCCCCTGTCCCTCCCACGCCCACCCACACGCAAAACACTTAAATTAGAGCGAGTCACAGTTGCTGTTTTCATTTAAGAGGTAATTATGAAAAAACAAAAAAAGATTTTTGTTAGTATATTTTCTCCTTTTTTCCTAAAAAGCATGTAGACGTAACATTTCATGGTTAACTTTTTAAGCTCCCGAGTAGCCAAAGCAATTCCATCCCAAACAGTACCCCATCCCCCCCAACCTTGCCACTCTACTGGCTCCCCCTACAGGCCAGAGGGAGCATGTCTGTCTGTTTGAAAGACGATCTAAATGGAGGGAAAGGAAATCCTACCACAAACTAAGTGCATTTGCCCACAAAAATGTGAAAGAAACAAACAAAAAAACAAATGGGTTAAGTTTGATGACACAGATTGCACTGAATGTCTTGAGTTAAAAGGGAGAACCACAAGAAAAAGAAACCAAACAAACAAAAAAAACACAAAAATGTCAAGAGACATGCAGATTTTGCAGTGAGGCTAGATTATGG
>JAFBMS010001266.1:0-44351 GCA_019788955.1 Albula glossodonta | reverse complement strand
TATCTTCAAGTATTAGCTCGTCAACAAGACAACAATGAGAATGTGAAGAGAGAAAGAGAGAGGCAGAGACGGAGAGAGACTTCTGTATGCAAAGATATGTGCACTAGGGAAAGACGTCTCTGCCACACCTCCCACCTCTACAAGGGTGACCTGGTTTTCTCAAATCCAGGCTGTACTGCACTCCTTTAGCATACATGAGCATACAAACAGCATGCCATCCTACAGCATGAGCATGAAGAACACAGCTTTAAACTACGAATAATCCATTCCGACAAACAAAAGCAGGTAAATCTTCAACATTCCCTGCTCTCTCTTTCTCTCTCCCTCCCTCCCTCCCCTCTCTCTCTCTCTCCCTCCCTCCCACATGCTGAACAATTTTAACACCTCCGCGTGCATATTGCTTGTAGCTAATTAGTTGAACTCAAATTGTTACCATGGCTACTACTGTTAAACCACCACCATCACCACCAGCAGACTAATAGGAACGAACATCTCTCTGCAGTGTGTCTCTGGGGCCATATAGTCCGTAATTGCTGGACAATCAAATAAATAAAAAAAGAAAAAGAAAAATAATGAGTAAAAATGGCATGACAGCAAATGCATGCTTCTGTGGTTTGTGCAAGTGATGTTTCCTGCAATTTACATGCTCAGTTCTCATTTCCCTTTCAGTGTGTTATCAAGGAAATGGTACGACAAGCAGGAAGGAGAAAGAAGCTCTTGTTTCGATGCAGGAAGTGGTTAAAAAAAATAACCAGGGGGTCGTTAAAAGAGCCCACAGAAATCCTTGGATACCCCGGACTGCTGGTGCACATCCCCCCCACCCCCAGTCTACTCATCCACACCTCTCTGCGTCACCCACTTCCCTCAATTAATTTCCTGATATAATCAAGCGTGAGGCTGGGGTGCATCATAGCGACAGCGTCGTCAAGACTACCCATCAATCAGACTGGCCTGCCTTGTTCCAGCAGCTCCCAAACAGTGCGAGATTTTCATTTTAGGGAAAAGCCCTGTTTTTCAAATGCCAGGTTGGGGGGGGGGGGGGGGGGGAGTGGGGGAACTAATATCAGAGGCCAACTACAGAAATGAAAGCAAAGAACAAGCAAAGACAGCCTTTCCATCAATCCACACAGTAAGAACCTACCCTCCCATGCACCCCAGAAAGGTAATTTTCACTCCTACTCGTTGGCAGATGCGTACCTTTCACCTCTGCATCCCTGTCAGAAGCCCAGCGCGGTCCTCCGCTGACATTACTCTGCCTTTGCCACCTCGTCTTCTACATGCTAATTTTACACGGTCATCGATCTAATGGCAGCGTCGCACACAGGGGAGTTGTTGAGCCCAGCGGCGGAGGTGTGGAGAGGCACACACGCCGCGGGCACGTGCTCATTCCCATCACCCTTATCTCTTATCTCTATTCATCACCATAAAATTACCCTGTCAGGATGGCCTGTCTCGCCGATGTCGGCGACGTGGAGTGAGACGTCACCCTTTAGCCACGGCAAAACCTGCTTCCCTTCCATTCCCACCTGGTGTGACAAGGCAGTTTACTCTCACACCTCACCCTAAAGTAATGCCCGATTCAGGCCCTACAGCCGGGAGGAGAGACCCCCCCACCGCAGCAGGAACCAGGGAGGAATCAGCTAATGATGTGGGTGCACGGATCAGGACAGGACCCTGGAGCAGCTTGTGTGTTTCTGCGCTACAGCCACTTCGCCGAGTGACCGCTGTTAACGCTGTTAACCCAGGGACAACAGACGCAAATTAGCTGATAGCTAACTCTGGTGCAATTGCTTTTAATTGTGCACTGTCCCTGTACAAATAAACAATAAAATAAATAAATAAGTGACCACAAAGACTCCTCTGAGCCTTAACGAGCCTATCAGTCATACCAAAAAAGAAGTTGACTAGTCGCTGTTTGCTGTATGTAACATACAAGACCTATAGAAGGGTTCTGTGCATGAATAAAAAACTGTATGCATTAAAAGACTTTGCAGGCAGACAGATACAGTAGTGTACACACAAAAATGTTCAACCACACAAGCACAAAAACGTTTTCAAAATCAGTTGTCTGATCCTTGTCCTACTGCATGTCTGCTGCTCTTGCTGACACTGTGCTACAGAATGACACAGTCACATGACCCACGACTAGTCGCCCGATGTCCACTGCACCAACTAGCGGCCAAACTAGTCAACTATCCGACTAATCGACTAGTCGTGTCAGCGCAACCCCAAATGTGCTTTTCGCCACGCCACAAGCATTAGTGTTGTTATATCTGTGGTAGCTGCAGTGCTGAAGGTACAACCATGTCTCCTTATTTACCGAACTACACAGGTACCACGTCATCTAATCGCAGGGGAACTTGATCCTCTCCAGCCCCTCTTCCTTTTGTGGTGCAGGATCAGTAAACAAAATTAGGCCTTTATATTGACTGATTCGTTTTATAATCCCCATTGCAGGCTGGGAGGTGGGGAGGGGGGGGTGGTGGAGTTCAGCTCAGGTAAGGCAGGAGTTCTGAGGGGCCTGAAAAGAGGGGAGAGTAGGACAGGAGACCGGACCAGTCCCCAGAGGGCTGTCTGTCCGGGGCCAGTCCGACTGATGTGTTTGACAGCCACAGCACCACTGCGAGTGATCACCTGAGGAAAAAGTCAAACCCCCCCCCAATTCCACCTTCCCCCCACGTTTCTGACGAGAGCGAGAGACCTGCTCAGTCACGACTATTAACCCCCATCTGTACATGTCACATGCGGAAACACTCCTCCAGGGATCTCATGCGGAACGAGACTCCCCTCTTCCCTAAAAACGAGCTCCGGGCTCCTCAGTGATATATGTGACAAACTGAAGGAGAAGGAGCCGGATTTGATTATGAAACCGACTCCGGTTTAATTAGCCCTGTTTACAATCGAATGACAGCTAGAACAAATGAGGTAATGAAATTAGATGGCTATAAAGAGTATAGACCATCAAAAACGGGGGAGGAGGAGGAATTGGAAGACCTTGCCATGAACTGTTTTTAGGACTCTCCAGCTTGAAATGATATTTAACTACATGTGACAGAGTTGGAAAAAAAAACAATTATTTCTGTATTTGTCTGTATTCTTTTTTCCCCACACACCAGCTTCTGTAACTTCACCAACACTGCAAAGACGGGCTCTGATTTGTCACACTGCATCTGGCTGGATGTCAGGCTGCCTCGACTGGACGGGAATGACAAAGAAGACAGAGGTTCTTTGTAGTTCTGTGATTGGCTGGAACAGTAGGGGCCACATGATGGAAGCTCTTTGTATGGCTTTGATTGGCTGGAACAGCAGGGATGAGATGGGTGGAAACTCTTTGTACGGCTTTGATTGGCTGGAATGTTTGTGCTTTGGTCAGCTTATTTGCTCTATAACCATAATCAAGAACAATAATCAAGAAGCTGGTATAGCACAGTGGGACACTCTTCTTCAGCACTCTGAAGCTCATCTCCACCCTTGAATGGGGAGCTCATCTCCACCCTTGAATGGGGAGCAGTAGGAGAACAGCAGGTGGCCTCTCTTGCATCAAACAACACATTAAAAATGTATCCTTTTCAACCAACACTCCAGTTTATGTACAAAAAGTATAATTTGTATGTGTTTAATGTTTGTTTTTTTCATTGGTGACAATATAGAGAGTAACAGATAGATATTTACAGTTTTTGCTTGGTAGATAATTAGCTTCATTTACCCTGCTTTTTAATTATGACTTTTAAAGCCCAGATGGCAATTGAAGTGTTTAACTTGAATGGATGTTCACCACCGTTAGTTTGAATTTTTACATAAACTATTAGCTGATGCAAGCCAACTTGTCAATTTTTTCAAACAGTATTATTTAGCAAAGGTGCTACGACCTCTTCATTTGAGTATGATGGTCCACTCATACTTGTACTAATGCAATTCCGCAGCTTTAAATGTAACTTGGGAAAATGAATGCACTGTAGGTCACAGTCAGACACATTTTTGTAGGTGTACATTCAAACACACGACTGAACATCAGCCCTCATATATGGATGAGTGCTCTACCCTAGGAGAGAAATCCAATCACACACAGATACATGGAAATTATGGTTCTCTACGAAAGCCCGCAATTTAAGACAGAGGACAGAAAGAGAGAGGAAGAGGGACTGAAAGAGACAAGAGCGGGAATGTCAGAGACCTAGCTGGTAGAGAGATGGCACGGTTCAGTAAATTGCCCTCAAGAAGCAATTTACAAAACATGAGTTTGTACATGCATTAAAGTAACGTGGACAGTATGCTGCTGCCACTGAGAGGGTAAAGGTAAATTATTAAATGTGGAGACAAGATGGAGGAATTCAGCATTCAGCTCAAGCTGGGATGAGTACTCAGTAATGCAGTTCGCAGGGTGTTGCCGTCGAGATGGCACAACCTTGACAACCACCAGCGCTTCTTCGCCGAACCTATTTAAAGAAATCGCACTTCTTAGTCCCACGACAGCCGAGCAGCGAGCGCGGAAAACGTACACCCCGGAAAAACCTCCTGGTTATACAGGGGTGTTGGCAGAGTGTCTGCGGCAAGCAGATTATGTGGTTTGTGGCTTCCGGTATATTTTTAAAGGGCACATCTTACATTTACACACACAAACACACACAGGCCCATGCTAAAGGAAAACATTTGGAGAGACAGAGAGGGGCATTCATGAAATCTGGCAGATAAGATTAAAGGGGAGCTGAAAAGGAAGGAAACTAAGAGCCGGTATCAGATGAAGATTATGAGAGATCTAGAATATTCTGTCAGTGATGGAAACGCAATTTGCTTCTTTTGGCAGGGAACGTGCGCACACTTACTTTGCAGCTCTTGCTGAAATAACCTGTCTTATCACTGCGCGTTAGAAATTCCCCACAGGTTGTTTTTGTCTTGTTATTGCTCTAGCCCCGCTTACAGTGGCCTGGCCGGGTTTTCGTCCTTCTAAGGAATTTCCCGGGGGCTGAAAATTCCTCGCTCCAGTAGGCCCATATGCTTTGACTCGCTCACCTGCCGGTCAGCGAAGCTCCAAGCACCAAGCCGTTATTGATAGTGTCTGGGAAGAAGGAAAGGAGGTGGAAAGGCGAGGAAGTTAATCTGGACCAGCGCCCCCCGCCCCCACCACATCGCCCCTGCAGTCGCCCCTCTCAAGCTGGGAATGATGCATGAAAGCCAGCTTTCGGCGGAGATGATCAGAGCGCGCTCAGGGCCCAGAAGCCATGGGAAGCTGTTTGGTGGCAGATGGCGGCACCAACCCCAAGCAAGTCCAAGCGAGAGCGCTGCTGTCTTGTGTGGAGAAAAGGGGCGATTTCACACATGCGCCTCGCCACAGAGCTGAGAGAGAGCAAGCTGACTAGAGAAAAGCATCTCTCAGCATGGAGGCCAGGCAGCCAAGCGTACTCCTCACATCCACTCTGTATGGACCTGGAGTCTGATTCAGACAACTGGATCAAGACATTTTGCCTCTTTTTTTTCTCCCTCTCTGTTGGAGTTTTCATTTCTCAGAAGTCATATGACTCTGTCTTGGAGTTTGACATGACTGGCTGCACCACAGTTCCTGTCACCCTGAGGACTAGTGTCAATCAATTCTCTTTTTTTCTTAAAAAAAAACTAATTTAAGCTTAGTTATTATTCTACATTTTTCCAAAGATTTCTCACAGACAAAACGTAGGATTTCACCCAAAGGCAAGGCAGAAGGACTGCAATGCAGGGGCCAATTTTATACAGGAGAAACACTATACATAAAGCAGCGGGAGGACTTTACACAGGCGTTACTGCCGTATTTACAGACGAGTAACAGCGCGAAACGGAGCCAAGAACAATAACACTGCAGCAAATCCATGGACTGATCAGATGTGATACAGCGGCAGAACTGTAAAGACCAGAGAATTTATTTCAGTTAAAAAACACGGACGGAACTCTGCTGTCAGATTAATATCCTGTGGTTGGGTGAGCGAGCCCCGGAGAAACAGGATTTAATAAAACGCGTCACCCATTTATGGCGGACACATTCGGTGTTTTATTCCTCGCATTCATACATTACATTAAGAACAAACAGGCAGGCTTTCATAAAACAGGCATAAATAAAATATACCTGCCCAACATGTAGATATATATATATATGGGCTCGCTCTCCTTTTTATTTTTCCTTTTGCAATGGGCTCAGCTTGTTTCTGGGTAAACTACATTATTAAAACAAACTGAATTCAGCCCGCAGAGGGAACCGTGCACATGGAGAAAATGTATTGGTTTCCCACAAAATGGAAGTCGCGTGAGATTGCAGCACCGGGAGTCTTCTTCCGAGACGTAACTCCAGGTCACCTTCCAGCAGGAAAAAGGCACATGAAATGTGCCTCGCCCCTGCTTCACAGATGCTTCACAGAAGCTTCACAGTGAGAATAAGGGAATAAGGGCACCTTTAGATCAGTACAGACTGAAGTGAGGCTTAATGAACCTTGTTGGGGCGGAGCTATACTCAGCTGTCAATCACTGTCCTGTTTGACCAATCAAAAACATTCTTCTCGCAACAGTCATTGCTTCAACACCTTATATGGTAACCGTTCCCTTTTTAGTTTAGATGAAACCTCAATTCCCCATCAATACTTTGGACTATGAATTCACAGAAAAAGGCATATTCAACAAAAACATTTTCTTAAAGTATTCTCATTTAAGACTATACTTGGACTGAGTGACATCATGACTGAATATATTGTAAAGAGAAAGGAATTTTCAGAATCTTGTTCTCTAGTCATGTGCCATAACTGCTAAAGGTTATAACAGCCCCAGCTAAACTGGCAATTTTTCAATCCGGAATGACAAGTTATTATTTATATTGATTTGGTCATTGAGAGGTCAATACACAGGTTCTGCACATCATGAGAAGGTACAAAAGTTAGCTACCTTTGAGCGCCTTATGATACACAGATAACAGGAATTAATAACTAATAAAGAGCTCATAAAATATAGCCAATACATTTAAAATGTTTTAATTTGATTTCACAGAGTTAAGCTCCACTTTAAACTCTACTTGTAATTTGCCCCATTCTCTTACTTGATGAAAAGAGAATTCAAAGATAAAGGAGACTTAAAAGAACACCATTGTATCTGCCAATAGCGTATTCAAGTTATTCCCGTTTATTAATCATGTGAAAATCAATGAAAAATGTTAATGTCCTCCTCATACGACCCTCTCAGATATTTCCCTCACAGCACACACATGCAAGTGACTAAAGTTTTTGAACATGTCATGAGAAATATTTCCATGTAGCTCAGCAAGAGAGTAAACAAAAACTGACACTAGATCTGGCGAAAATCAGATTCCATAGGAGATTATCCTCGTAGGCTAAACATGCCATGGGTGCGGGCTTTTCGCCATCATTCTGCCAGCTCTGAATTGGAATATCGTACCGTAATCTTATCTTAGGGGCTACCCCGGGCTCCAGGGCGGGTAGCGTGGTGGGCGTGGTGGCGGCAGTGTCGGCTACATGCAGCTCCCAACTTGCCCCTTAAAGAGACAGCAGGGGTGGCACCCAAACTGCTGACTACTAAAGGTGGGCGAGGGAGGTTTCATTAAACCAAACACGGGACGGGCTACCATATATCACCTGTGACTGACCGATTTGGACAAATGACTGCACTGGCTGTGGAGGGAAGGACCATTTTGACTGGTTTACACAAGTGATTGACAGCTGAGTGTAACTCCACCCTAAGGTGTGTTCTTGAAACATCATTTCAATCATGGCTAGTTCTTACCACTACCAACCTGCAGCACTATTTTCGTGAACGTTCCAGAAAACGCATTTGTATAAGTGTAAACGTGCACGGGTTCAGTGGTTCAGAGAATTGTTAAGGCCTGCCCTGATACAGTAACTGTCTGAGGAACCGTAGTTGCCAAATGGAAAATTGTGTTTCAAATCCCCGGGGCCACCTCATAAAATCGATGTAATACCATCGCTCCGCTAACAGGAGAATGTGGAGATAACTTCCATCTTACCTTCCTGGTTCTGACTGGGCAGGTAATTGAACTGGGGGGTATAGTCATCAGCGAGCAGGCACGAAGAGCTCTGACCTTGATTTAGCACGAGGTACTGTACATATCCATCAGTGCACAAAAGCACTGCTCCACAGAGACTCATCATAAAGACCGGGAACTTCCTGACAGTTATTACCTCCGGCATTCCCACAGCAGCACCTTCCTGCCCGCCGCACTGTTTATCTACTGAAAAAAAAAAAATACCATGAATTTCAGAATCATTCATTGTAATTTTCACGTTTTCTTTGCCTCTCTCACCCATGTATAGTGAAATAGTGAATGCCGGAGTGACACAGTGGGGACCGAATCAATTTCGGTTTATCAACAGCTTTTTTTTTTTATTTAATCAAAATTTTTTCCTCTATTGTGTCAAGGCTCAGGAGCAACATAATGCAAAACACCGCCATGATGACCCGGAGGTCTTTAATCAGCGGGGGCCTCCTTCTCTCACTCAAGGAGCCCCGCTCTCCCTGGGGGCCGTCTGATTGGTGCCGAATCGAAACGGGGTAAATATTTGCGCGGGGCCTTTGTGAATTGAGCGATTGTTTTCAATTTGCAGCTGCCATTGAAAAGGAAATTCACCAGGGGCCCGGTGAGAGAGAGAGAGAGGAACTAAAATCTACAGGAGGGGCTCTGGATACCACAGGACTACATTTCCCACAATCCCCAGCTGCCACTGCAACAGTGACCCCCCAAAACCCCCACCATCACCAGCACCACCCCCCTTTCTACCCACATGCCTGTCTGATGAACGCATAAGTGACATGGCAGGACACCTGAGCGTCCCGCCACAGGGAGCCCCAGAAGGCCAGAGGAGGGGCAGCAGCAGCTGTTGTGGGTCTGATACAGGCCGATGGCGCACCCCATCCCGCCCTGGAGGTGAGGCCTGTTGGGACCAGCCAGAGCTCTCAATGCCTGGCAATGTCTGCATGGTTCATAGGACTAAGACTGAAATGGCCAAACCACCACCACCCCAACGCCCCCTACTGACCCTTCCCCGAGAGCGTAAGGGCAGACACAGGGTTTCACTTACCCCATTTTCTGCCAGCGCACGAACTTGTGAACATGCTCCGTAAAGACCTGGGCAAGGTTGGGGGGTGGGGGGGGGGTGCAAGCCACGGGCGTTAATTGCATCTCTGGGCTCACCAGTCAAAGTAACCCAGTTCCGCTTTTGTCCAACATGACAGCTGAGGAGGGAGGGGGCTCTCGCAGACGGGGCCCGGCGGTGAAGATGGAGCACGGGAGTGCAAAGTGCAGAGACTCCCGGATCAGAGCGCCTCCTTACGATGCATCATCCCGAAGCTGACACCAGCCGGGCTGGGTCAGGACTATCTAGGACACCTGGGAGGCGGGAGAGAGGCTGTCCTGAGCGGTCTGAGCCAAAGTGCGTAAGACTGGAAGCAACAGTGCTCATGACTAAAATAGTGCGATGGCAGGAGGTACAGGAGGAAAAGCACATTTGTCTGCTGAGGCAGTAAAATGTTTTCCATTAGCCCCATTGTGCCATACCTGCTACATGCATGTTCTGCATATATATTTAGCACCAGCAATCTCCATACTGCACTCCATGCCCCCTACAACTACTTCATTATGCTTCCTTTGTCTTTTTCTCACAAGTATTTTGGCCTTCTCTGTTTTGTTAACATATGGTTGAAGTGCAGTGTAAAAAAACAAGAAATTTTACAGGTGATTTCAAGACTAAAATGTCTTTCCCAGATGTTAACTTGTTAATTAAAGTAAAAGAGGGATTTGATTTAAAAGCCATAAAGAACCTACACAAAGTTCTAATGGGTTATTTTAGATAACTATTTTGGTGAAAAAAATGGGTGTCTCTCCTACAAATATTCATGCATTTGACATGACCGTTGACTCTTTTGTCATCATGCAGGCTTTCTCTTAAAGAGAGATTCTGTGTCTAAAAGTGAATCCAGTTAAAGAACTTTGAGGGGCTGTGCAAACCACAGGACTACACTTCCCACAATTCCCTCTTCTGAAGCAGGAAATGACACCTGAAGCCAGTCAGCTTATTAGTCAAGGGACTTCCTATAATACATTTTTACTTACAAATATGTCCTTAAACTTTTAAGAAACATACTTCACCTGACAGAAAGCATCTGGAGGCCCATCGTATTTATTCCTTCTATTCTCACAACAGTAGGTGTGTTTTTTGATGCAGTTTTCTTTCTGCTTACTGAAACAGACAGACTTTCAGTAAATGTGTCCTTTACCCTTCTGTAGGTTTTTATTTTTCAAATTATAATTGTACAGTGATATGAATTCTTTGGGAATACAATGCCAAAGTCACGCCTACATTACAATTCTAACCATGAACAGAAATATCTTGTTCCAAAACACCCGGAAGACCAAGCCTAAATTAAGACAATAACTTACATTGAAATCAGGGAAATATAATTACATGGGCACCAGATGATTCAGTTCATTTCAGGAGGTCATTTTCCCCACCCTGCTACAGTAAGTGCTTTGCACAGCTGACTTCACAAGATATAAGGATGCAAAAATTTACAAGAGCAAAAGGAAATGGTAGTCTTTACTTAACTTTGAGTGCATGCAGAGAGTGATATATAATCGAGCTGTATGTCTACTGACTCGCCTCAGCTGTAGGTCAGCTCTACCTCGGGCCAGCCGAAGGTGTTTTCACAGCAAACTGACCCAGACCCACAGATTTCTGGCCAACGCCAAATAGGATATTATGTTGGCCCCGAGCCCAGACAAGTCCAGAGGAAGTAGGCGTGTTTATCCTGTGTGAAATACCAGATTATGAAGTGTCTTATTCGCTGGTCAGTCCTGGCTGGGAAACTGGGTTTTGTTTGCATACGGTAACATTAACAGCTTCACTCTAAAATTAATAAACATTCAATCCCCACAGCTGTATTCAGTATATACAAATAATAAGCACCATGTACCACAATTTCCCAAAAACAAGGATAGGACAAAACTACTATCAGGATTTCTGTGTACAGAAATGATCCCATGTATCTAGTTATAGGATTAGAACCGGAAGGAACCACAGAGGTCTGACTCAATTCACACACTACACTTCAGCAAAGCCAATAGTTGTAGACTACAATACCCATCAACCCCAGCTCAATTGGAATCATTGATCAGAGACACATTAGGGTTGGACCTGTATAGCACTTCAGCCACCCAATCTGAGTGGGTCACATGGAAATTTTAATCACATCATAAGTGGCCTAGGGTACATTATTAAACCAACCAAGAATACAGTTAGCATAATTTTTCATGAAAATATCCTTTTCTGATGCACTTAGATTCAAGACAGACAGCACCCTGGTTGAGTGAATGCTGTCATGCAATGTTTAGCTACGCTTACCTCTTGTTAATGTTCCTTCAGAGTTTAAACAGATTATTTCGGTAATCAAGATCGGTCGACCCATACGCCCGGATTCAATCTTTCTGCACATATAGACAAAAAGCCCACAAAACTATCGCTCAGCAGCAGGGCAGGAGAGAGAAAGGATCTGACCCAGACGCAGAGTGGATTGAGCCAACATGCTGTTCTGAGAGAATTTACAGTTTGTTTACTGGACAGAGTGAAGGCTGCTGGAGGACGATAGCCCATAGATCCTTATGGAGAGCGAGGGATGAGAACGCCTCTTTTTCCAGTAGTTATAGCTTACCCCTGTCTCTACAAGCAACTACTCCACACTGTTAGTGTGGGACCACAATAAAATATACTCACAGGCAGTTAAGGACTCCTGGCTTTGCAGCAGTTTCATTTGTCAGCAGACACAAAACACCCAAAAATACAAAGATACAGTGTACAGAAAAACAGAAGTGCACACAAACGTTCTCACACTGACACTTACGCATATGCACACATGCAGCAAAAAGCATGTGTATGAACACACACACACACGGAAATGCACAACTCAAAAGCACTTATGGTTGCATGCATACGCATACACTGTCAGATGTCTAAATACATACAAATGGACAATGACAAAGAATTTGTCCATGCATGCAAACATACATACAAACACTCAACACGCATTCACAAAACTCCCATGCACATACACACACACACACACACACATTCACACATACACTTGCACACCAGCACACCACGGCCAGGTTGTTCTCATACACACTGCTGGTCTGTCTGCATTGTTTACGGAGAGCGGTCTCCTTGAAGGTGACCGTTTATCTGAATCAGACTCCTTATCTGTGTGATTACAGCCAGATTCCCGCACACTGCCTTTTGCAGAAACTCCCCCAGGCTGGCTGATAAATAAGCCGAGGCGACATGTCTTTGACTGCATTCGTAATGCAAAATTCATTTATCACCCCATATTTATGTCACCCCGATCACAACAAAGAGCCTTCTCAACAGACAGAAGCACAACTTCACATAGAGGGATGTTTTCAGCACTGGGCCAGTGGGGCTTATTGGAATGCAAATGCCAATGGAATCCCAAACCGTACAACACACACCGCTAAGCAATGACTGCAATCTGTCAATGGCACATAATCTCCAGCCTGTGACCTTTCTGCTACAGAAAATGTGTGTGTGTGTGTGTGTATGAGTTTGTGTAAGTGTGTGTGTGTGTATGTGTGTCTGTGTATGAGTTTGTGTAAGTGTGTGTGTGTGTGTGTGTCTGTGTATGAGTCTGTGTATGAGTTTGTGTAAGTTTCTGTGTGTGTGTGTGTGTGTGTGTCTGTGTATGAGTTTGTGTAAGTGTGTGTGTGTGTGTCTATGAGTCTGTGAATGAGTTTGTGTAAGTGTGTGTGTGTGTATTTTTGTGTGTTTATACATGTGACTATGAATATGTGTGTATATGAGTGTGTGTGGGTGTGTGCGTGTGCGTATGAGTGTATGAGTTGTATGTGTGTGTCTGTGTATGCGTGTATGGATGTTCATGTGTGTGTATGAGTGTATGAGGAGTATACGTGTGTCCATGTATGTGTGTATGTATGGAGTTTGTGTGTGTGTGTGTGTGTGTGTGAGTGTATGGATGTTCATGTGTGCGTGTGTGTGTGTGTGTGTGTGTGTGTGTGTGTGTGTGAGTGTATGGATGTTCATGTGTTGTGTGTGTGTGTGTGTGAGTGTATGGATGTTCATGTGTGTGTGTGTGTGTGTGTGTGAGTGTATGGATATGTGTGTGTGTGTGTGGTGTGTTGTGTGTGAGTGTATGGATGTTCAGTGTGCGTGTGTTGTGTGTGTGTGTGTGTGCGTGTGTGTGTGAGTGTATGGATGTTCATGTGTGCGTGTGTGTGTGTGTGTGTGTGTGTGTGTGTGAGTGAGTGTAGGATGTTCATGTGTGCGTGTGTGTGTGTGGTGTGTGTGTGAGTGTATGGATGTTCATGTGTGCGTGTGTGTGTGTGTTGTGTGTGTGTGTGTGTGTGTATGGATGTTCATGTGTGAGTGTGTGTGTGTGTGTGTGTGTGTGTGTGGGTCAGTGAGTGTGTGTGCTGGTTTGTGTGTGTTGTGTGTGTGTGTGTGTGAGTGTATGGATGTTCATGTGTGCGTGTGTGTGTGTGTGTGTGTGAGTGTATGGATGTTCATGTGTGTGTGTGTGTGTGTGTGTGTGTGTGTGTGTGTGTGTGTGTGTGTGTGTGTGTGTGTGTGTGTGAGTGTATGGATGTTCATGTGTGTGTGTGTGTGTGTGTGTGTGTGTGTGTGTGTGAGTGTATGGATGTTCATGTGTGCGTGTGTGTGTGTGTGTGTGTGTGTGTGGTGTTTGTGTGTGTGTGTGTGTGTGTGTTTTAGGCTTTTCATGTGTGTGTGTGTGTGTGTGTGTGTGTGTGTGTGTGTGTGTGGTGTGTGAGTGTATGGATGTTCATGTGTTTGTTGTGTGTGTGTGTGTGTGAGTGTATGGATGTTCATGTGTTTGCTGTGTGTTGTGTGTTGTGTGTGTGTGAGTGTATGGATGTTCATGTGTGCGTGTGTGTGTGTGTGTGTTGTGTGTGTGTGTGAGTGTATGGATTTTCATGTGTGTGTGTGTGTGTGTGTGTGTGTGTATGGATGTTCATGTGTGTGTGCGTGTGTGTGTGTGTGTGTGTGTAACCTGTAATTGTATAACACCAGGTGACACAGGTGCATACAGGTTTTATTCCATCATGCGCTCAAATATCTGTCAGAGCTTCACGTCTGCAGTAGTGTCCATATCAGGCCTGCCAGGTGTGTCCAGCACCTGTTGCTTTCTCACAGCTTGTACCCCATTTCAGAGACAGTGGCCTGGGGAATGGGGGGCACTAAGGTGGGGAGCGAGGAGTCAGGTTATCGATCTCATTATAACTGCATCCCACGGCCATTAAGACCCACATTCAGAGAAAGCTGCTCAGCACAGTCTTCTTGCACTGAACACCCTGGCAGGAGATGAAAAACATCTAAAAACACTAAGCCCCCTGCTTTTAGCCACATAAAAAAAAAACATAAAATGAGAAAAAAAAACAAATTTAAAAATTAAATAATGAATCACAGACCTTCTCCATTCTCTGACGTTGGCGTTTCTCTCTCTCTTGCTCTCTCTCTCTCCCTCTCTCTCCCTCTCTCTCTCTCTCTCTCTCTCTCTCTCTCTCTCTCTCTCTCTCTCTCTCTCTCTCTCTCTCTCTCTCTCTCTCTCTCTCCCTCTCTCCCTCTCTCTCTCTCTCTCTCTCCGCTGTCCAAATGTTGACAGGAGGAGCGGAGTAGAAGAGGGATCATTACATAATCACAGCGTGAAAGCTGGCACCGGCACGCGGCCCGTCGGGAGACCAGCTCTCCATTTGCGCGGAGCTGGCAGGCGGATGACGAGATACAGGGACGGGTTTTGGAAACGGCATGGACGAGAAGGACCTGCCATTACCGAACACGCTCAAATTTGGATGAACAAAGAAGCGTTTACTCCTTTTAATAGATGAGAATTCTCCGTGCTCTCGCTCTCTCTCTCTCTCCTCCCTCCAACTCCTTAACTGGCTAAGCTGATTCAGAATCTTTTCGCTGCTCGATTTGACCAGCCAGTGAGCTAATTATGCATTAGCTTTCTAAACCTCAAGCAAATCAGGGGTAACTAGTTCAACACAGCACAGTTTTTCCTCAAACGCACAGAAAAGCAAATAATCTTGTTTTGTAATGGAGGGAGGGCTACACCTACAGCATGACGATTTTGAACATATTTAAAACCCCTTAAAAGGAGATAATCGCATTTGGTATGCGCTGTCACAGTGCTTCTAAATCCTGAAAATAATTCGAAAAAATCAAGAAGGATTCACGTCACACCGCACAACAAAATAGACTTTCTTACAACGTGTTCTTGTTAAGTGCTCCTGTAAGGATGAAAAGGAATCTGAGAGGGAGGGGGAAAAATACAGTCTTCAGATCTAAACTCTCCCCAATAGGAAGTGACAGAGTTTGAAATTAGAAATAAATAATGCAAAGCTGCAGTTTGTCCATGACGGCGCTCCCATCGTCAAGCAGGGTTGGGGGGTGGGGGGGTGGGGGTGATGGTAGGGAATCGGAGAATAATGGCTTGCAGTGGGGGGGGGGGCTGGGGGTTGGGTGAGGGGGGCACAGGTCAATGAGAGTGCTCCATTCCCTGCACTCCTGATACAGTCAAACCCCCCCCCTGCAGTCCATTCGCCCCATGGGCAAACTCGACCTTGCCATCTCCTCTGAATCTCCATTTAAGGGCACCGGGTTCGACCCTGACCCTCACTCACACTCTGCTTAGAGGGTATGCAATATTCATTGGTGGGCTTATCTCCATGGCGGCGGCAGCAGCGAGATGTGAGTTTTTTCAGCACAAAAAAAAAAAACGGCAAGATCCTGCACTTGTTTGTATTCTGGGTTTATATAGGCATGTATGCAAAATTATGCTGCTGGCAGAGACAGATTGACAGACCATACAATGGAGTACAGAAAACCAGATCATGTTTAATCAATTTTTAATGCATTTTTTTGGGGGGGGGGGGGGGGGGGGGGGGGGTTCCTTTCACTCCTGTCTTTTATGAGACCACTGAGGCACTCAGAGGCGGAGTGGGAGGTGTTGGGAACGAGGAACGAGGAGCAGCCCCAACGGGTCTCTTCCCCAGCATGTGAAAATGTCTCGTCCCAGAAAAAAAAAAGAAAAAAAAGTGTTCACTATTTTTACACCTCGCCCCCAATGAGCTGGCAGGGCCTGGCTGCGTTTCTGGGGCAGACAAACCCCCCCACCCGTTCCACCCCGTCCCCAGGCCCTCGCCTCTCCCATCATCCCACACATCCTTCCACAGCGAGACCAGCGCGGCGTCACCACGGGAACGCCCCGGTCGCCGTGCCTGGGAGCCCCTTCTTCTTCTTCTTCCACGGCAGCCAGCGTTTCCAACTCGCGCCTCGCCAGAGAGCAGCTTGCCCCCAGAAGGACGCACTCCGCTGCTGTCGACAGCGCAGGCGGCGGCGGTGGAGCCGGGGCGCCGCGCTTTCCCCCGTCATCGCCGGATATTTCTGGAGAGAGGAGGCACGGCCCAGTAAAAGCCCCTGAAATGGCAGGCAGGGAGGGCTATTTCAGTGCTGCCGCTGCTCAGAACAAAGGCAGGGAATACGTAATGATGCGAGAGATTAGCGGCAGTCCTTTTAGCGGTATTACCATTATGATAAGTGCCAGCGGCCACAGCTACGGCGGCACCGGGAGACCAGGCTCGGCACAGACATTTTCAGGATTGGAGCAGATGAAGCGGTGAGAGCTGGATCTCCAGGGAGACTGAAGCCGGACCTGATTTGAGCACTGCGTCGATTGATGAGTATTGATCGACAGGCTGAGCTTCAGCCCCGGCTGACAGACTGGTGTAAAAAAAAAAGTCGATCAAACAGACAGCTTTAGCGTCTTCATTTGCATATGGTCCCCCTTTTTTTTAAGGACACAGACTGAAGATATTCCCAGCTTTTAATTCTTCTCGCTTCTGTCCTCCTCAGTTCCGTAAACCTTTGTTGTGCCAGTACTTGGCAATTCACATTTGCAGTACTCTGAATAAGCAAACATCACCAACTGAGGGCCAGTACATCGTGAATTGAAATTGTAAAAGATTTTTCTCTGTTCCGCAGAAACTATGCGTCGCTTAAAGGATACGGCGCTGGTACTTTGTCATTGTTATGGCTCATTGGACTGTGCATGGTGACAGAGCTGGGAAATGCGCAAATTACAAAAACGAGAGGACATGAGATCATTTCAGGGAACGACTTCAACCCCAGAACTCCTCCCTGCCCCTGACTGCCTGACCCGCGCGGGAGAGACACACAGGGGCCGAGGCTGATCCTACACTGTGTGTGCACTGCGGACCCCGCCCCACCACCCCCAAAACTAATAACATACACACACAGTAACGCAACACACAAACACACCGACACATCTACACACGCACACACACGACCACTCAACACATAAACGCAACACTCCCATGGAGCTCACACAATTATAGATACTCACACATGCACAGGTTCAGACATATGCAAGCAATTACAAACACACACCACAGGCGCACGCACACACACACACACACACATGCACACACACGTACGCACACACACCACACAAACACTCAACACACATACTCAACACTCCCATGGAAACAAACACACACAATTATAGATACTCACACATGCACAGCTTCAGATTTATGCAAGCAACTACAAACACACACCACAGGCACCCGCGCACACACACACACACACGCACACACATATTTCCTCAAACTTTCTCCAAAATAAAACGCTTCATTACAACTCCAGGGTTTATGTGTGGGTCGCTCTCCTCTCTCTCTTCTCTCGTTACGTTTTAGCGAGAGTTGAGAGCGGCTTGCTGGCAGTGGCCTGAGGTACTGCGTTCCTCTGGAGGACTGAGCAGAAATCGCGCGGAAAACCCCGTAAGAAGCGACTTCAAGCCCCTCAAACAGCACAAACGCCGAACAAAAGCACACTCTCTCACGCATCGCAGTGGGTGCAAACGAGCCAATTAGAAATACTGGTTCTTCTCATCCCTCTTCATCACAGACGTATGGGCTGCTGTAGATATCTGGGGATATCTAGCTCTGCAGCTCTGCAGGTCTGCAGCATGCAGCCCCACTCAGAGTACTGCAGCTGGTGCACTGAACAGTTCTACACTTTCAGTGCACCGAGATTTTTCAACGAGCCAAGTTTCATTTCAAGTTTGTTTCTTTCAATGAACAAAGATGGCAAACCACCCACCCAAAAGCAAGTACTTTTAATTTCAAAGAGACTCACCTGTTTAAATAAATGTTAAATACAAAAACAAAATTAAATATGGACATCTGAAAACATGCCCTACAAATTAATAAAGTACAACTAGGAATGAGAGATGCACGACACCAACACTGAAGTGATCAAGGACTAAATTGGGAGTAGCTGGGGACGGGTGAGTCCACGTACCTCTACATCCAGGAAGGGCCTTTCAGTAGTAAACTGTGACAGCATTGGCAGGTGGAGAGGAGGACTCCTTCCTCAGGTCCGTCACACTCGGAGTTAACAAAGGAGGAAGAGCAGCCGCTGGCGGAGCGGACGCATTAGCCGGGGAAAACGTGGCCGTCGGAGACCAGCGGGTCGCGGAAGAACGCTTGTCAGGAAGCAGCGGAGCCTCGAAGCTCGACGACTCGGCGACGGAGCTAATCACAGTAACGTGCTGAGCGGTTTCCTAAAATGCGCCTGTCAGAGGCGGCATGCGCGCTAAGCTCAGCCTGTCCTCCCCCACTGTCTGACACGTCCCTTTAACTCAATACTGACAGGACCACGCGCCAGAAGAACACACGCACGCGGCTGTGTGTGTGTGCGCGAGTTTGTCTGCCTGTGAGTGTGTGTCTCTGTGCGAGCGTGTGCGCTCACGCATGGGTTCTTTCAGACAAATCCTCCACATCTGGCATTGGGTACTGGTCCTGACAAGGGATTAACCTTTTGTTTTCATGAGCAGAGACCTGGGAGTAAAATCCCGGGACTGTGGGCCTCCCCACTGGGTCAGTCACTGACAGACAGGACGCGATCCTCTCCATATAAAAGCGATGGTCAGCCGGGCCGATGAAAGAAGAGCGGCCGCTGTTAGCGGATCACTCTGTATGTTAATGACCGGTCTGTTAGTGACACCACAGGTGCAGTGAGAGAACAGGAGAGGAGAGGGAGGAGGAGAAGAGAGAGGAAAGGAAATGAGTGGAGAAGAGAGGAATGAAGAGGAGTAAAAGGGGGAGAGAGAGAGAAGGTGAGGGAAGGAGAGGAGAGGAGAAGCGCTGAGAGGAGTGGGAGTGGAGAGAGGGAGAGAAGAGAAGAGGAGAAGAGAGGAGAGGAAAGCAGAGGGGGAACAAGAGGAGGAAGAGAAGGAGAGGAGAGAGGAACAGACAGTAGAACACGGGCATGGGAAAACAGAGGGAGAGAAAAGGGGAACAGACAGTAGAACACGGGCATGGGGAAACGAAGGGAGAGGAGAGGGGAACAGACAGTAGAACACGGGCATGGGGAAACAGAGGGAGAGGAAAGGGGAACAGACAGTAGAACACGGGCATGGGAAAACAGAGGGAGAGGAGAGGGGAACAGACAGTAGAACACGGGCATGGGGAAACAGAGGGAGAGAAAAGGGGAACAGACAGTAGAACACGGGCATGGGAAAACAGAGGGAGAGGAGAGGGGAACAGACAGTAGAACACGGGCATGGGGAAACAGAGGAAGAGAAAAGGGGAACAGACAGTAGAACACGGGCATGGGGAAACAGAGGGAGAGGAGAGGGGAACAGACAGTAGAACACGGGCATGGGGAAACAGAGGAAGAGAAAAGGGGAACAGACAGTAGAACACGGGCATGGGAAAACAGAGGGAGAGGAGAGGGGAACAGACAGTAGAACACGGGCATGGGGAAACAGAGGGAGAGGAGAGGGGAACAGACAGTAGAACACGGGCATGGGAAAACAGAGGGAGAGGAGAGGGGAACAGACAGTAGAACACGGGCATGGGGAAACAGAGGGAGAGGAGAGGGGAACAGACAGTAGCACACGGGCATGGGGAAACAGAGGGAGAGGAGAGGGGAACAGACAGTAGAACACGGGCATGGGGAAACAGAGGGAGAGGGGGATTGTGGTGGGAATTTAAAGCAGTTTGGCTGACAGGTGGGGAAAGAGAGCTAAAGGCAGAAGCAGATGCTGGAGGTGAACTTCAGTAAACAGATCCAGAGGAGGCAACATGGCCGACCGACCAGGCAGCCGACAAGGAGGAAGTAGTAGAAGGAGAGCAGGGAGAAAGACCTCCCTCCAAGTGGACAGTAACGCTAGCAGAAGACGCACGACAGGGCGGTGGTACGAAGTGGCGATGGTGCCGTGACACAGTAGCAGCAGAAGGATGGAGGCTAACAGGAGCTCAGGATGCAGAGGGGTTTTTTATGGGTGTGACACACTCAGTGTGGAGAGTCACGCAGGAGTAGTTATGAGGCACTCGGTAAAGGAAACTTCTGCGCAGAAAGATAAGAGCGACATGTAGGTAAAACGATCCGCTGTGTGGGAAAGGAAGGCTTAAATAGCCTTGACTAACGGCAGCATGCGTGTCATCTGCTTTGACTAAAGAATAATGTTTCACAGGTGTGTCTGAAAGCCTGAAATAAGCACTCCGCAGCGCTGGGGGTGTAACCGTGTTCTGCCATCTCACGGACAGGCTCCTCTCCGCACGGCAGAGCTAGCAGGAGCGTTTTTCACACGGCTGCTCTGAGCACGGAGGCGTTCCGGAAAAAACGGGGCTCCGCAGCTCATGCGGCATCATGGAAACAAAACAATCCCCCCGAAAACCTCATGAATATTTACGCCCCGTGTTGTTGTCTTAAACTAGCGTATGGCTCTGAACCCAGGCTGGGTTGGAGGTGGGGGTGGGGGTGGGGGTGTGGGGGGTGGGTGTTGTCATCTGAATTATTAAATATTCCACACTGAACAAACAACACACTCTCCATGGGAAAGTTTCAGTCAACTGCCTTACCTCTCCGTTTGTCTTTCAGTTAGCGTGTCAACCTCCCTTACGGTTATGGCCAGAGGGATTTGATCACTTCAATCCCACAATGCCAAAGGGCTATGGGATTGCTGAGACGTGTATAGGCTGTGCTAATGACAGCAGCGCCACAATGGGTTTTTTCTCTGCACCCGATATAAAAACCTCAAGTACTTCTGCACTCTCCGTCTGCCCCTACCGGGCAAGTTCAGGAGAAGTGAAATTAAATGAAAATGTGCAATTTCCAGAAATAACAATTTAAGACAAACAAAAAAACGCCAGTTAATTATATGCCTGCCTGCTTATACAGAATGTTGTTTTTTTCCATCAAAGAGTGTTCTCCTGGTAACAAATCCAGTTTGGAGCTGTCATCGTCTAAATTCATGTCTTTAGATCTCGGCAGAGGCATCGATTCTGTGTACGTTAATTGGATTAGATGAAAACATGTCCACGCTGGCTCTCGATGCCAAATGATGTGAGGATTTCTTTTTTTAATCGCACTGCCAAACAACATTAAATCCTCATTATAAAATGAGACTGTTTGCGAATGTGAAAGCAGAAAGACTCGCAGCGATATGATATTTCAATGTAAGGTTAATAGTTCTGCTTTTCAAAGGAAGAATGATGAGTAAGCTTGCATGGGGGACCACAGTGCCACAAAATATAGATAGCCGGGGCAAGAAGACAAATTCTTAGACAAGGGACAACAGAGTTTGTGTGGTTTTTCAATCTCCTTTTGTTTACTGCATGCTATATTTCAGTCTTAGAATGTCCCATCAAGCTCCACCTATAATGAAAGTAAGCTACTGCTTGCTTGTCAAAACGTCCAAACGTTGTTCTGGTCTCAGTTACACTGTTTTAGAGTAGTTCATAAAGCAAGTTAATAGAGCTTGCATTGTATATGGAGAACATAAAAGGTGATACCACCATCCTTATTAAATTGCCCTGGGTCCTGCAAGAGCTTGCCTAAGACAATAGGGGTGGGGTTTTAAAAGGGGGGGGGAGGGGGTGTAGAACACACCCAGGCTTCTTAAACAGAAATGCAGGAGAAATAAGGTAAACCGACACTGTCTTGAGTTTCAAACACTTTCCAGCAAGCTCTGTGTACATTCCCCATACTCAACACATAGGAAACTTAATTTATTAGATTTAGAATCAAAATCACCGCAGTGCCAACTCACTGAGCTGCAACATATTCACACTACCGTAAAAAGACATAGCTGTCATCACCTTTCAGACTTTAAAATCCTATATTAGATATCTGAATGTCTATCTATCTGTGTGTTTTTGTCGATCTGCCGGTCTGTCGATATGTTGTTTATGTAAAATTTGGGTGTAGATGTGATGAAAGAACTGAATCAGCCCCATCCTCAGCGGTGCGATAAACCCGCAGAATCTCAGCATCCCTCCTTATTATTGACATAAACATTAAAAGCACATGGGGGAGGTAATGAGACAGGGAGGTTTGGTCCCCCCACACGCGCTCCAGCCACCCGTGGAAACGGGCGCCAAACAGCCGGCGACATACGCAGCACCACAGTGTCAGCGAGAGCGGAACACTGCGGCACCGCCACGGCGACGGACACAAGCGCCACGGCAGCCGACACAAATGCCACGCTGCCGCCTCTGGCGTTTACAGGAAACTCCTCTGCATACGGGCAAAACAGCCCACACGGACCCCCGCCAAGGACCAAAAAAAAAAAAACAGCTCTCAGCCCCCCTCCCCCATGAAATGTAATGCGTTCTACAGGGGAGGAATCCAATACAATCACCTCAAAAGCCCCCTGGTGCTCCAACAGGGCAGGAGTAATTCAGGTTAAATCAGATATCGTACCCACGGCAACGGAGGTGGCAGCGCGCTGTTTGAACACGTTCCTGTTGTGCGTTTCTGACTGTGGATCCCGCGGAGAAGGAGAGGCGGGCGCTCCGCGGCGTAGGCAAGTGGAGTCTGCCACAGACGCCACGTGCTGGAGCAATATCAGTCCGCGGGGACAAGCGCAGGTAGCATGCACGCTGAAAGGGGAAAGGTCACTGCTTCGCCCCAGGCAGCGCACTGATTTCTTACAGGGTAAATAATATCACATGAAGCCTTTGGACCTGCCCTGGCAGCTCACCAGCTGTCAGTTCCACGCACGCACACTTCTCAAACCAGATTTTTCCTGTACCGAATAACGTATTGTTCACATATGTAAAAAAATAAATAAATAATAAAAAGTAAGACCTGGGGTGATTTGACGGGCTGTTCCAGCACTGGGGAGTAAACACCCACAAACATTAAGAGCACTAACTGAATTCTTATTGGACGCAGATAATCACCATGGAGACATTCAGAGTGTCATAGCCGCATAACTTCATAGGTAACAAGAGGCATAACAAACATGTCTACTTAAATAAAATCAAGTCTGTGAGTCTACGACTGAAACCTGATGTAACACATCGCTCTGTCCTTCTAAGTGTCCACATCCCACTCAAATGTTAAAGGTGTTCTGTTACAATAAATAAAACATAATATATATATATAATATAATATGCAAAATAGTACGCAGGAGGGATGTTGCAACTTCAGACAACTTTTTTGGATCATGTGCAGTGAAGCTCTCGGAGCGCAGGAATGCACAGTGTGACATGTCCGTGTGTCACCGGATCTGGGTGCTACCTATGACACTGACACTTTCGCTTTGCCGCGGCTGCTGTGTTTTTCTGAACAGGAATGTCCCTCACGTCACTTTAACAAGCCCTGGATAGGTCTGCCTGCATCGGAGGGGGGGGAGGAGAAAGTTAACTTTAACTTCCAGGAGAACGGGAGAGCTTCTGCTGAAACAGACAAAGCACAGAGCTACGGCAGGACTCAGGTCATGCACGAGGACGCTGAAACACAGACAACAGAATGAGGGGAGAGACAGAGAGGGAGCGAGGAGGAGGAGGAGAGGAAAGAAAGCCGCTGCCCTACCTGAGAGGTGTCCGAAAGTAGCAGCGGCTCCTCTGCCCTCAGGAAGGCTTGCTGTCCCCGTCTGAAAAATTGAATGACTGCAATAAGAATCTGCTGCAATATCAGAACCATTATTTTACTTGTGTTTCTATTCTCTCTCTCTTTCGCTCGCTATTTCTCTGTCTCTCTTTCTCTCTCTCTCCTGCCCTATCTACTGCTCCCTGGCTGGTTGTCAGTAGCTGTAGAGAGTGTCTGCACACACCAGCACACAAATCTACAACACTCCCTGCTTATCTCTCTCTCTCTCTCTCTCTCCCCCTCTCTCTCTCACTCTCCTCCCTCTCTGTGTGTATGTGTGTGTGTGTGTGTGTGAGTGTGTGCATGGTGTGTTTGAGTGGTGAGTGTGTGTGTGTGTGTGCATGGTGAGTGTGTGTGTATGTGCGTGTGTGTGTGCATGGTGAGTGTGTGTATGTGTGTGTATGAGTGTGTGGCAGTGCTTGTATATATTAGTGACTGGTTGGCAGCCATATCCTCTCAGCTTACAGGTCCTCCCCCCTGCCTGTCTTTCCCCCAGCGGATGTCATCTCCACCTGCTGCCCATCTCCATGGGCACAGCGGGCAGTCCGAGTCACAGGCGTGAGCGGGCGCCGGGCGCGAGGGTACAGAGAGAGCTCGCGGCTTTCCTCCTCTCTCCCTCTCTCTCACTCACCCTCACCCTCTCCTCTGAGCTCAGACAGAGGAGAGAGAGAGTCCCGCGCTCCAGCCTCCTCTGGGTCCTAAAGCCTAAGATCCCAGTACTCCCGCTATTCTTCTTATCAGCAGGAACTCTTTCAGTTTAATCACCAGCAGAGTAAACACGCACATGGGAGCCCTGATTAGTTTCCTTCTCTTCTCTCACATTTTGTTTTTTTAAACGTCAACGGTTCCACAAAGAAAAGACTGGTATTTTGCTGAAGAGGAATTCAATCTCTAGCCTACACTTATTTCAGCGCCGGGGCCCCTACTCTGCATGCACCCAAGACAAATTAAAACATAATCAAAACTGCCAAGGTAAAGCGAATTAAATCTTCACCTCTTTCAGCTTCTCAGTAGGGAGGGACATTGATAAACTTGAGGATTTTGTAACTTTAGAGTGGAATTCTTTGACGAAACAAGGTTTGATGAATGAACCTACAAATTTCAACTGTATTTCCAAACCTGTAAGCCAGAGTAATTACAGGGTGAATTTATTTGGTGCTACAAAATGTATGCAGCAAACTTTCCCCAGAGTAAAGTCCTGCTGCACTTTCCCTCCACAGGCTCTGCTGTATAGCGTGTGTCTGTACCGCCATTACTCCGGCTGCAGACAGAATTTTCAGGGCACTTAACCATTTAATTTAAATGGCAGACATCGCAATAGCAAGGACAATATAGGAATTAAATGCTGGGAAACCATCTTAATCAAGGACCAAAGGTCAAAGCACTAAGCGGCCCTCTAAATGAAGTTTAACAATGAGATGTTTACAGCACAGGCCCCATGCAATTTTTCAGTCCCTGCGTACATGTGAAAATGGAAAAATCCGGAAATGGTAATTGACTGATTGAGATGAGCCCGCTCCACCCAGCTGGCTTTTATGGTTCAGTTGCTGAGAGGCACAACGACACAAAGGAGTATTGATCAACAGATACTGATTAAAAGAGCACCATCACTATTCTTGAAAGAAACGTAATTAAGAGCAGGGGACAAAAATTTTATGGGTGGGCAAAGGGGACAAACCTTCACCTAACCTTGACTAGTATAAGCTATTTGATTTCTCCATTATTTTGATAAAATGCCCTGAATGAATACAATGAATAGTGTAATAGCCCAGTAATGTATAGTGTATTGATATACATATTGATTTACAAATATTGAGTTATGAATTTACAGACATGAAATACTATTATTATGGCATACACACACACGTTTACACACATAAATGCACGTGTGTGTGTGCGCGTGTGTGTGTGTGATTATATATGTATGTAAAGTCCCACATTATTTGTGATTTTAGCCATTTTTCTCATTATATTACTCTTTGGTCTTACAGGTGGATGCCCAGGCCTTTTTAAAAATTATATCAAAATCTAATGGATCGTGATGTAATTTATCTTTTACCTGACAAGCAATTTTGTGTAACTACACACATTAGAGAATAATGCATTTTGCCTTCGGGAAACTTTTAAGATGGCAGCAGAGACCAAAAACTTGAAAAAAAGAGGGGAAAACAAATATAATTGGACATCATTTTTAACAAAGTGGATTTGACATTAGACCAGTGTGCCCAGGTTATGTTCTACCAGGAGAGGAGGGAGACCAGTGTGCCCAGGTTATGTTCTACCAGGAGAGGAGGGAGACCAGTGTGCCCAGGTTATGTTCTATCAGGAGAGGAGGGAGACCAGTGTGCCCAGGTTATGTTCAATCAGGAGAGGAGGGAGACCAGTGTGCCCAGGTTATGTTCTATCAGGAGAGGAGGGAGACCAGTGTGCCCAGGTTATGTTCTACCAGGAGAGGAGGGAGACCAGTGTGCCCAGGTTATGTTCTATCAGGAGAGGAGGGAGACCAGTGTGCCCAGGTTATGTTCTATCAGGAGAGGAGGGAGACCAGTGTGCCCAGGTTATGTTCTACCAGGAGAGGAGGGAGACCAGTGTGCCCAGGTTATGTTCTACCAGGAGAGGAGGGAGACCAGTGTGCCCAGGTTATGTTCTATCAGGAGAGGAGGGAGACCAGTGTGCCCAGGTTATGTTCAATCAGGAGAGGAGGGAGACCAGTGTGCCCAGGTTATGTTCTATCAGGAGAGGAGGGAGACCAGTGTGCCCAGGTTATGTTCTACCAGGAGAGGAGGGAGACCAGTGTGCCCAGGTTATGTTCTATCAGGAGAGGAGGGAGACCAGTGTGCCCAGGTTATGTTCTATCAGGAGAGGAGGGAGACCAGTGTGCCCAGGTTATGTTCTACCAGGAGAGGAGGGAGACCAGTGTGCCCAGGTTATGTTCTATCAGGAGAGGAGGGAGACCAGTGTGCCCAGGTTATGTTCTATCAGGAGAGGAGGGAGACCAGTGTGCCCAGGTTATGTTCTACCAGGAGAGGAGGGAGACCAGTGTGCCCAGGTTATGTTCTACCAGGAGAGGAGGGAGACCAGTGTGCCCAGGTTATGTTCTATCAGGAGAGGAGGGAGACCAGTGTGCCCAGGTTATGTTCTATCAGGAGAGGAGGGAGACCAGTGTGCCCAGGTTATGTTCTATCAGGAGAGGAGGGAGACCAGTGTGCCCAGGTTATGTGCTACCAGGAGAGGAGGGAGACCAGTGTGCCCAGGTTATGTTCTACCAGGAGAGGAGGGAGACCAGTGTGCCCAGGTTATGTTCTATCAGGAGAGGAGGGAGACCAGCGACTTCCCCTTCCATTACAGCGATGAATCCTGTCTCTAAATTTCCGGTGACTTTCCGGCATCCCTGCTGATCACGGGCCCTTTCTACGCACGGATGTTTCGGAAGATTAATTTCCCAAAAGGACAAAGGTGCCTCAAGGTGACTGAGATCATTTGCATAACGATGACAAGATGTCACAAACACGAGTCCATACCTGACAGCCAATCAACCGAGAGAGCTTCATCAAATAAGGAATAACTACGCACTACGGACATGATAATGCACTCATGCATACAGTCATTAATGAATACGCGTGCACTCATGAGTATGAATTTTAATATGGATTGAGAGAAAGAAACTGTTTTTGGATTTGTGACCATTTCTCAAACTATTTTTGTGTAGCAATTTCGAATGAACAGTTTACATAAAACCATTATTACTTTACAGTTGGCTGCATTCATTAAATCCATTTTTAAATATAATTTCAGCGGAGGTCTTTGTGCTATTAATTCATACCCGAACAGGCTGCAGCTTTCATTTGATCATACATAGTTGTCTTGTACATGGAGGCTTTCAGGAAGCTTGGACTGGCCTTGAGTTATAACTGCAAGACTTCAGCACAACCCACACAGGCTTCACCATAAAGATCAATTCATCCTCCTTCCAGGAAGCAGAGGGGCCTGGGTTTTCATGCCTCTTATAGAAACCTCAGGTTTACTGGGGTTTTTGTTTTCCACCCACTGAGTGTCTTACATTTCAGGGCTTCGGTAAACATTTCAGTTTGGAAGCAATTAGGCATGGTACGGGGGAATCATTCCTCATTTTAGGGCATGCAGCAATAGGAGCACATTAAACATACATTCCTGAGAATACACACCATGCCTGAACCACTCTGCACTCTGAGAATACATACCATGCCTGAACCATTCTGCACCCCGAGAAAACACACCATGCCTGAACCATTCTGCACTCTGAGAATACACACCATGCCTGAACCACTCTGCACTCTGAGAATACACACCATGCCTGAACCATTCTGCACTCTGAGAATACACACCATGCCTGAACCATTCTGCACTCTGAGAATACACACCATGCCTGAACCATTCTGCACTCTGAGAATACACACCATGCCTGAACCATTCTGCACCCAGAGAATACACACCATGCCTGAACCATTCTGCACTCTGAGAATACACACCATGCCTGAACCATTCTGCACCCAGAGAATACACACCATGCCGGAACCATTCTGCACCCCGAGAATACACACCATGCCTGAACCATTCTGCACCCAGAGAATACACACCATGCCGGAACCATTCTGCACTCTGAGAATACACACCATGCCGGAACCATTCTGCACCCAGAGAATACACACCATGCCTGAACCATTCTGCACCCTGAGAATACACACCATGCCTGAACCATTCTGCACTCTGAGAATACACACCATGCCTGAACCATTCTGCACCCAGAGAATACACACCATGCCGGAACCATTCTGCACTCTGAGAATACACACCATGCCTGAGCCATTCTGCACTCTGAGAATACACACCATGCCTGAACCACTCTGCACTCTGAGAATACACACCATGCCGGAACCATTCTGCACCCAGAGAATACACACCATGCCTGAACCACTCTGCACTCTGAGAATACACACCATGCCTGAACCATTCTGCACCCAGAGAATACACACCATGCCTGAACCACTCTGCACTCTGAGAATACACACCATGCCTGAACCATTCTGCACCCAGAGAATACACACCATGCCTGAACCACTCTGCACTCTGAGAATACACACCATGCCTGAACCATTCTGCACTCTGGGATTGGTGGATATCTGGAGAAGTGGAGTTGGAAAGAGTTCGAAAACAGAGATGGAAACACAGATGTGGATGAGAAGTATGAGCTAGAAATCTAAAAAAAATGCTAAAATGATTCCTCAGACTAATAATGACTGATCGCTGGAGTCAAAACGCTCCAAATGTTCGGGGGAAACTTGGGAGAGCTGGCAGGATGCAACCCTGAGCCGCGGAAGACGACGCAAATCACTCAGCGCTGGGTTCCTCTCTTTTATCTCCAGCAACACACGCCCTCGTAAAACAAACATAAAACAGATAAATCAAATAACAGAAGGAAATATACTTAGATCACTTTAAAATGTTTAAAGATTCAGAGAAGTATCTGACTCTGTGTGCCATGAGAGACCAACTATTACTGCTACTAATGGCACAGTCATTAAATGTGAAAATAATACAGTCAACATTTTCATAAAATAAGCGCTGAATGAAAATTTGTGCTCCATATACAGTAGAGATGTCGTGTCAGAAAAGGATTGTTGCTTGATCCAGCAGTGCTCAGTGTGACTTCCAACATTACTGTAAATGCAACAGTGTTAAAGTTTCAGCTATATGTAAATATTTTGTAGAGGTCTGGATGTATCTTAAATTAAGTTTTTTGATGGAATTTGTAATATTTAACTCATATACAATATGTAACCCTAAACAGGGCCTGCTAGGTGGTCCATCCCATTAAGGCTGTGTTCCAGTGCGCGGATGAGCTCTGGGGTCTGGACCCTGTTAAGGCCCTGTCCCAGCATGCATAGGGGACCCAGGGTATGTTAAATCTGAGCCATGCTAGTGCTAGCCATGGGTGGCTACCAGGCTACACGATGCTTAACTGGCTTTGGGCCTTAGTGTCACCCACAAAAGAGACGAAATAGTCAGTGGGGATGTCCATGTCCAACTGCTCTCCAGTGACCCCTACTGGTCACTCATATACCCACCATGCTGCTCATGAGTGACAGTTGCCATGAGGTTTCATTATCCCCCATTAGGGTGGAGCTACACTCCACCAATCAAACATGATTTACTCACCACGGTCAATGCAGTCATTGGCCCAAATCATGGAGTCACTGTTACTTGTAAGGTAACCCCTCCCTTTTTTTGGCTCACTGAAACCTCACTTGCCCATCACTGTGTGTTATCCTCCAGCTCACACCTGTGCAAACCCCACCTGTGGTCTGCAATAGATCCTGTCCACAGAACCACATCCTTACTATTGAAAAAGCCAGACACTGTCTACGATGAAAGCCAACAGGGAGCCACTGTGTGCAGCCTGTTTGAGGCAAACAGCCACTCTCTCCTATTTTGGAAACGAGCTCAAATATAAGAAAAACAAAAACATATTTCATGAAAATTAAAGCAATCATCTGCAATTCCCCTGAACTGAGGGAAAAAGAAAAGCGAATGCCAAATACATTACAGCCCTCAACAGCCTGAAGGACACTACAGTAAATAATCACCCCTGGGGGGGGAGGCTGTGTGGGCGCCTTCCACCTCATCCCGGCAAAACTTACATGCAATCATTCAGAAAGCAGTTCACAATACCAATGCAAAACACATTCAATCCCACTCATGCATAATGGCAGTGGGTTAGTGGTAACCAAGGAGCTCAGTATACCGTCTGAGGAGGTGTGTATACAGAAACCCCAAAGCCCATATGTATTCATGGTAATAAGGCTAATAGGTGGGTATACTGTGTGAGGAGGTGTGTATACAGAAACCCCAAAGCCCATATGTATTAATGGTAATAATGCTAATAGGTGGGTATACTGTGTGAGGAGGTGTGTATACAGAAACCCCAAAGCCCATATGTATTAATGGTAATAAGGCTAATAGGTGGGTATACTGTCTGAGGAGGTGTGTATACAGAAACCCCAAAGCCCATATGTATTAATGGTAATAAGGCTAATAGGTGGGTATACTGTGTGAGGAGGTGTGTATACAGAAACCCCAAAGCCCATATGTATTAATGGTAATAATGCTAATAGGTGGGTATACTGTGTGAGGAGGTGTGTATACAGAAACCCCAAAGCCCATATGTATTAATGGTAATAAGGCTAATAGGTGGGTATACTGTGTGAGGAGGTGTGTATACAGAAACCCCAAAGCCCATATGTATTAATGGTAATAAGGCTAATAGGTGGGTATACTGTGTGAGGAGGTAGGCATGTCAAAACCCATATGTATTAATGGTAATAAGGCTACTGTGTGAGGAGGTGTGTATACAGAAACCCCAAAACCCATATGTATTAATGGTAATAAGGCTAATAGGTGGGTATACTGTCTGAGGAGGTGTGTATACAGAAACCCCAAAACCCATATGTATTAATGGTAATAAGGCTAATAGGTGGGTATACTGTGTGAGGAGGTGTGTATACAGAAACCCCAAAGCCCATATGTATTAATGGTAATAAGGCTAATAGGTGAGTATACTGTCTGAGGAGGTGTGTATACAGTAACTCCAAAGCCCATATGTATTAATGGTAATAAGGCTAATAGGTGGGTATACTGTGTGAGGAGGTGTGTATACAGAAACCCCAAAGCCCATATGTATTAATGGTAATAAGGCTAATAGGTGGGTATACTGTGTGAGGAGGTGTGTATACAGAAACCCCAAAACCCATATGTATTAATGGTAATAATGCTAATAGGTGGGTATACTGTGTGAGGAGGTGTGTATACAGAAACCCCAAAGCCCATATGTATTAATGGTAATAAGGCTAATAGGTGGGTATACTGTGTGAGGAGGTGTGTATACAGAAACCCCAAAGCCCATATGTATTAATGGTAATAAGGCTAATAGGTGGGTATACTGTGTGAGGAGGTGGCATACATAACGTCAAAACCCATATGTATTAATGGTAATAAGGCTAATAGGTGGGTATACTGTGTGAGGAGGTGTGTATACAGAAACCCCAAAGCCCATATGTATTAATGGTAATAAGGCTAATAGGTGGGTATACTGTGTGAGGAGGTGTGTATACAGAAACCCCAAAACCCATATGTATTAATGGTAATAAGGCTAATAGGTGGGTATACTGTGTGAGGAGGTGTGTATACAGAAACCCCAAAGCCCATATGTATTAATGGTAATAAGGCTAATAGGTGAGTATACTGTGTGAGGAGGTGTGTATACAGAAACCCCAAAGCCCATATGTATTAATGGTAATAAGGCTAATAGGTGGGTATACTGTGTGAGGAGGTGTGTATACAGAAACCCCAAAGCCCATATGTATTAATGGTAATAATGCTAATAGGTGGGTATACTGTGTGAGGAGGTGTGTATACAGAAACCCCAAAGCCCATATGTATTAATGGTAATAAGGCTAATAGGTGGGTATACTGTGTGAGGAGGTGTGTATACAGAAACCCCAAAGCCCATATGTATTAATGGTAATAAGGCTAATAGGTGGGTATACTGTGTGAGGAGGTGTGTATACAGAAACCCCAAAGCCCATATGTATTAATGGTAATAATGCTAATAGGTGGGTATACTGTGTGAGGAGGTGTGTATACAGAAACCCCAAAGCCCATATGTATTAATGGTAATAAGGCTAATAGGTGGGTATACTGTGTGAGGAGGTGTGTATACAGAAACCCCAAAGCCCATATGTATTAATGGTAATAAGGCTAATAGGTGGGTATACTGTGTGAGGAGGTGTGTATACAGAAACCCCAAAGCCCATATGTATTAATGGTAATAAGGCTAATAGGTGGGTATACTGTCTGAGGAGGTGTGTATACAGAAACCCCAAAGCCCATATGTATTAATGGTAATAAGGCTAATAGGTGGGTATACTGTGTGAGGAGGTGTGTATACAGAAACCCCAAAGCCCATATGTATTAATGGTAATAATGCTAATAGGTGGGTATACTGTCTGAGGAGGTGTGTATACAGAAACCCCAAAGCCCATATGTATTAATGGTAATAAGGCTAATAGGTGGGTATACTGTGTGAGGAGGTGTGTATACAGAAACCCCAAAGCCCATATGTATTAATGGTAATAAGGCTAATAGGTGGGTATACTGTGTGAGGAGGTAGGCATACCATAACGTCAAAACCCATATGTATTAATGGTAATAAGGCTAATAGGTGGGTATACTGTGTGAGGAGGTGTGTATACAGAAACCCCAAAGCCCATATGTATTAATGGTAATAAGGCTAATAGGTGGGTATACTGTCTGAGGAGGTGTGTATACAGAAACCCCAAAACCCATATGTATTAATGGTAATAAGGCTAATAGGTGGGTATACTGTCTGAGGAGGTGTGTATACAGAAACCCCAAAGCCCATATGTATTAATGGTAATAAGGCTAATAGGTGAGTATACTGTCTGAGGAGGTGTGTATACAGTAACTCCAAAGCCCATATGTATTAATGGTAATAAGGCTAATAGGTGAGTATACTGTCTGAGGAGGTGTGTATACAGAAACCCCAAAGCCCATATGTATTAATGGTAATAATGCTAATAGGTGGGTATACTGTGTGAGGAGGTGTGTATACAGAAACCCCAAAGCCCATATGTATTAATGGTAATAAGGCTAATAGGTGGGTATACTGTGTGAGGAGGTGTGTATACAGAAACCCCAAAGCCCATATGTATTAATGGTAATAAGGCTAATAGGTGGGTATACTGTGTGAGGAGGTGTGTATACAGAAACCCCAAAGCCCATATGTATTAATGGTAATAAGGCTAATAGGTGGGTATACTGTGTGAGGAGGTGTGTATACAGAAACCCCAAAGCCCATATGTATTAATGGTAATAAGGCTAATAGGTGGGTATACTGTGTGAGGAGGTGTGTATACAGAAACCCCAAAGCCCATATGTATTAATGGTAATAAGCTAATAGGTGGGTATACTGTGTGAGGAGGTGTGTATACAGAAACCCCAAAGCCCATATGTATTAATGGTAATAAGGCTAATAGGTGGGTATACTGTCTGAGGAGGTGTGTATACAGAAACCCCAAAACCCATATGTATTAATGGTAATAAGGCTAATAGGTGGGTATACTGTGTGAGGAGGTGTGTATACAGAAACCCCAAAACCCATATGTATTAATGGTAATAATGCTAATAGGTGGGTATACTGTGTGAGGAGGTGTGTATACAGAAACCCCAAAGCCCATATGTATTAATGGTAATAAGGCTAATAGGTGGGTATACTGTGTGAGGAGGTGTGTATACAGAAACCCCAAAGCCCATATGTATTAATGGTAATAAGGCTAATAGGTGAGTATACTGTGTGAGGAGGTAGGCATACCATAACGTCAAAACCCATATGTATTAATGGTAATAAGGCTAATAGGTGGGTATACTGTCTGAGGAGGTGGGCATACTGTAACTCCAAAGCCCATATGTATTAATGGTAATAAGGCTAATAGGTGGGTATACTGTCTGAGGAGGTGGGCATACTGTAACTCCAAAGTCCATATGTATTAATGGTAATAAGGCTTACAGGTGGGTATACTGTTTGAGGAGGTGGGCATACTGTAACTTATTTTTTTATTTTTTTAAGGTACCAGCAGCTAAAATTTTGCTCGGTTGAAATCAAAGACCCACTCTGAGACTAAAAGAATATGCTCCTACAATATAGTGGCTGTAGTATTAGACATTTTTGTGCATGTCATTTTTAAATATATTTTCTCAGTTTAATAGTGCATTCTTCATGTGCATTGAAAACAGAAGTATGTACAGCTGAAGAGAGAAAGGGAAAGAGCCTGAATGATATCGATCCAGAAGCAAGGAGTAAACGAGTAAAAGGTAGGAGGAAGATGGGGAACAGAAAGCAGCCTAACTGGCACATTTGATCCTCTGCTCAGAAGCCCCAGAAACCTTGGAGCTCATATCTTGTCCCTAACAGGTAAGAGAGGAAGATACACACCAAAGGGATCGAGCTAACACTATTAGCTGGCAACACGTTCCTGACCACTAACTGAGATCATTAGCACAAACTACTGTCATAACAACCTGATCACTTCACACTTGGATTTACTGTCACTACTAACATATCGTCACACCCATACAGAGTGCCCCACAATAATCAGACTGCATATAGTATTCACATATTGTATGAACACTTCCCTAGTAAATATTCTCCAGTTTCAATGTTGTTATCTTATTTTACAGACAGGCCCCGGTCCCCAATCTCCTCTCCATGTGTTTTGCCTTTTCATCTCTCAGTACCACAAACCACTTCCATTTTTAATGACATTTTATGAAAATGAAGTCATCAACTTTAATGTTTAGAGGGATTTTTTTGTGGTCACACAGCTCTGTTCCTGGATAATAACTGGAATACATTTTATATTTCAGATACGAAATGTACAAGATTACATGTGAAACAAGAAACAACACAAAGTAAAGTCATAGAGCTGTATGCCTTCCCATGTGATATGTCAAAAAAAATGGAAACAAATCTTTCCACCATTTCATTTAATTTTACATTAAAATTTAAAACATAAAGTTATGAATAGAGAGTAACTGCAATGTCACTTGTCAGAAAAATATTCTGCCAGAGATTCAACATTGCACCACAGCAGAAGGTCACAAAATAAGCACTTACTCTGTCATTTTTCCTCGAACCTCAGCGGAGAGCTATGGATTGAGTGACAGCAGAAGCCCACCATGCAGTCCACGGGAAGAAACCAGGAAGAAAAGCGAGGGTCTGTTCACTCCAACCACAAGATTAACCCTCAGCCTTTTTGCTCACTGTAGATCAGGCCAGTATCACCCCAACCAAGACCAAGGAGCTAGTTCAGTCAAACCAGTAAATCACCAGACAGAACACCGCATAGGTACCTCTGTGTTCTCTCTGGGTCAGGCTGGTACCACAACAACCCAAAAGAGCAATGTGCCGTCTGCTCTGAAGACAGGAGCACAGAAACCAGCATGCGGCTTCGAGCTCCAGGCAGCAGCCACTGAAGTCTCCAGCAAGAGGGGGAAGCACCGAGGCAAGGCCAGAGACAGGAAGGAGGAAGTCTCATCACACACACACACAAACACACACATGCACGCACATACACACATGCGCGCACGCACGCACACACACAAACACACACCTGCACGCACATACACACACACACACACACAACACACAAAAAACGCACACACACAAACGCACACACAAACGCACACACAACACACACACACAAACACAACACACACACACACCACACACACACACACACACACACACACACACACACACAAACACACACACAAACACACAACACAACACACACACACACGCACACACACACACACACACTCACACACACACACACACACAACACACACACACACGCAAACATACACACATGCGCACAGCGCACGCACACACACACACACACACACACACAAACGCACACACACACACACACACACACTCACACACACACAAACACACACATGCACGCACATACACACATGCACCCGCGCACGCACGCACACACACACACACACACACACACAGGCACAGACAGACAGATATACACACATGAACACACACACACATGCACAGACAGACACAAACACACACACACACACGCGGGCGCAAACACATGCACACAGACAGACACAAACACACACGAACACACACGCATAAACACACACACACACAGGCACAGACAGACAACACGCACACAGACAGACACAAACACACAAACACACAGACAGGCACAAACACACACGACACACACATAAACACACACACACACACACACATAGACAGATACACACACACACAGGCACCACTATGAACACAAGCATACTGATGCAGACAAAAATACACACGTACACACATGCATTTGCACATCCTGTAACCACACAAATACTCATAACCACATGATAAGACATTCATCTCTGACCTCATGAAAGCTCACACCGCAAAAGAAACACATATTTTTGGCATCAAATGTAAATGTTTGCTGGTTGCCCCCCCCCCCACACACACACACACACAAAAAAAAGGAATAATGATGAAAAATTATTCTTAGAAAAATTAGTATGCCATGTTGGTTATGAGAGCTTCCATACTTCCTAACACACAGACAATTCTGAATTTATCTTCAAAAATATAATGCAAAATAATAAAGCATTCTTGGGGAAGTTTTATTTTCTGGGTAAACATACACAGGTCTGAAAGTTACCAACTCAAGCACAAAAAAGGAACACATCCACTGGTCAAAATTTAAGTGATCAGATTTTTAAAATTATAAATACATCTCAGCATTTTAGTGAAATTATGTGGACATTCTGTTCCTCGGTTACAGTAATACAATTACAAAAGTAAACCTACAAAGCATTTGTTCACATTATGTATGATGAACAAATATTTTTCAACAAAGGAACACCCAGAGCACTGAGTGATCACCCACAGCTGCTATGTCTAGTGGGGAAAATTATTCAGTATGTCTGTGATTGAATAATTTCTTTTTAATCACGGTCGTGGATTAAGGTCAAAGAAATTTTGTGAGTAATCGTGTCATATTTTCAACATCAGCAAGTTTTGAAGCCACTAAAAAAAGCTGTTAGATAGCTTCAGAAAAACCCAGAATGAAACACTCTAATAGCGTAACATTATGTTGTCACTGTAAAACGAGTGGGATTACCATGGCAGATCAGATGATGACTCTGAGACTGTTATTAAATGCAGAAAATGCAGCTGACTTTCACAGGCACCCCAGCATTTCTGTAGCTTTCCTCACCTCACTGTCGGAGTTGATGGCAAAGAGGAGAAAAGCTTATTTGTAAACCTAATTTGCCACCTTGAGCTTCATACTATTGATGTAAACAAATTAAGTGAGACATTACCTCTCTGGCTAGTATGTGAATTACCAAATTGTTAGGGTAGTGGTGCACATGGATAAAACTATAATATAAAAATATATATAAAAGATAAATATATTTAGCAGAAAACTCATCCACATTCCCATCAGTAAACCCCTATAGCTGAGTATGTGTGCATGCTATAGCTTCATTGAAGAATTAATTGAAGTCTCTGATAAATTTGTAGGATCAACATATCTGTATTGCTACAATCATTTCCACAATGGCTCCCGCTCAGAGTTCCCATATTACAAAGATAAGACAATGATAAGACAATGATATGTAATGAATGACTAAACTACCTTAATACTGTAGGTTAGAAGCAATTGAGGAGAACCGTATCGGTGTCTTGATCTCACACCAGCTTCTCCTCATAATTATTTGATCAGATTAATCATATATTTTATATATATATATATATATATAGAGTACATTTATTGTCTGATCTAAAATGTGTGATCTTTACCTATGTTTTTTGATAAACACGGGAAAGATGGCCAAAATTGCTCATGTCCACAATTTAAATGTTTGTACTACGTCTGACCTACAAGTGAAGCGGTCTTAATTTGTAATTGGTTGTAACAAAGACCTGTATTCGCGCCTCCCCTCCAGGCTACATGTAATTCCCTGTGGATTCCACATTGTAGGGCCTGGTGAAACTGTAGCGGGTAGCAAACAGTAATTAGGTCTGGTGCAATTACTGGAGTAACATGTGATACTGGAGCCTGGCGCAATTACAGGAGGTTTCCCACCATCCCATGGCATACAACATTTGCCATGCAATTTACATTGTGTGACAACTATCATTCGTATCATCTGTACTACTATGAGTATTATGTTAGCCGACGCAGTAAAGTGGCTTCTGAGTAATCTAGCCCAATTTTCACATGTGCCATTATAGATTTTCTGTGGCTTTCATATATTGTTTCTGTGACACATTGGGACTGACTGCTTACCAGAGTGATATAATCAGGGCTGCTGCTCGAATTTAAGCACTACTGGGGCACAGGCCTCCAGTGCCCACACCCTCACACCTGCAATTTATGATACATTTTTATAAACTAGTTATTTTTCATGATCATTTACTGGATCATTTACCCCAATTATTACTGGGGTGCGTACCCCAGTAAAGAGGGTCCGGTGACGCCCCTTACCAAAGGAGGTTAACTTCTTCCCGTAACTGACCTGATCTGACATAAGCACATGAAATAACAAACGGAGTTAGTTAAAAGTACTTGCTGCCCTTTTAAGTAGTCCTGAATTAGGGCTGTCTCTAACAATTATACTGGTAATCAAGTAATCTTTCGATCAATTTGACGATTAATTCAGTAATCGAGGAAAAAATAATAGTAAAAATGTACTTAAATGAGAGATGAATGGATGATAAACAATACTTTTAATTATCATGAAATCACAAAACTTGACACCCCTGGATGTACTGAGCCCTGTAAGAAGGCAGCAGACTGGAGGGTGAGACAGACCAATCGACTCATTCTGCGCGTTCCTGGCTTTTCCTATTAACTTCTCCACCTTCATTTGTGAAACACGTTTTGCAGCCAGGACTCAACCTGCCAAACGATTAGGGAATGAACGGACATTTTTGAAATGTGGTTTTTGTGACTTGACTGTTGTTGCCACGTGCGGGGAAGCATGCTTGCATTGTGGTGGGTATGATTAGCACCTACGTGGCCGGTCCATCGCTCTTTATGAAGACGTGCATCGCAGCATTCTTTAAGCCTTCATGCGCGCGTGCCTGGGCAAGGTTAGCGCGAGAGAGGCAGGGTTCGGGTTGGTGAGAGGTCCATGCACGTTGAAGAATAGCTGGCAAGCAGTCAGCATAAAGTCAGGGAGCAGTCATGATCAGCGAATGGCTGGTGCATGAAGACTCTCTGCATCCAAGCGCTGTGAATCAGTGGAAGTAATTAAAGGACACCCTCAGGGAGACCATGCATTCATCTGCTGAAAGTTTTGCAGCTTGCATTGATTTTAAGCGTGGTTACATCTCCTTCCTTCATGCTACTATACGCCTCCGGTTCCCTGGCTGGAACTTGCCGGGTGTACAGTAGATCCTTCCCTACAACACGTCCTTATAATGAAAGTGCATGACATCATTTCATTTATGTAACAAGCCGTCATTCATTACCACGAATTATACACAGCACAGCTCTTTGCACTTGTAATCATGTGTGATTTTGCAAGTAAACACATATTCAGTGTGTATGAGAGATATTAGAGATGGCTAGGAAAGGTAATCAATCTTTTTTTTTTTCTGGCTACGCAGTTAAAGCAGAGGGAAATTAATCTGAAGCCCCTGAGTGGAGGTAATGAAAAAGGTAAGATAATCTTTCACCCAACCAGCCCGACCACACCAAAGCACAGATATGAAAAGTTAACATATTCGGATGTTCTGAAGAACACTGCTACACATGAGCTGTGAACGTTTGCCCTCCAAAAAGTCAGTGCTCCCAGAATGACTTTCAAGGCTGCAGCCAAGCATCTTCATGGTGTTTGTCAGCCCCCCCCCCTTTGAATTCAGGAATGTCTCTCATATTCATCTCACTGATGGTGGTGTTGGAGCAGAAATGTCTTCTTTTCCTACATTATATCACATACTTACATGTGTATTCTTTTTATTGGGTATTTTATTCTGTTATGTCCTACCTCATAAAATGGCCATAAAATGTCCTTTACAATAAAACCATACAATAAAATGAAAACAATTTTGTCACTATTAAGCGTTCACCTCACTGCCCCTGCCACCATATATGGTCCAATAACAGTAAGGCAATACACGTCAGGCTTGACAGCAGCATCTCATGCAAATCTGATGAATATTTTTGGTTTAATTTAGCAAAAAAAAATTTACCACTTGACAATATCCATGGTGAAAGATTGTCATGCTGTAAGTGAACATCTCTTGCTCCTGTTGTCGTTTTTTTTTTTGTTGTTTCTTTGAGCAATGGACCCAAAGCCAACCCCTGAGGTTCCTACAGAACCTCCTACGATGCTGCAGAATCTAGTTCCACCACTGATTGAAACTTCTTACTGCTTCCCCCCCCACTGGATTCATGCTCCTTACTGGGGATTGAGGGTATTAAAGACGTGCTTTGGTCAGCACGGTGCGCATGCTGAATTGGAGCTCGAGGGTACTGTGGCTCATGGCGATATGATGATATCCATTTCCACGGTACAGATGTTCAGATCTGACTGTGGTTGCCAGGCTACATTTCTGTTACGGTTAAATTGTAACAGTTCAGAGAGGTCAAAAAGCATAGAAGCATTTAAGGGTGTATTTAAAGGAAACCTCCTCATACCTGGGCACAAGTCCTTCCCTGCTCCATCTCTGAGTGTAATATATGCCAGCTGCTTGGCCAATCCCATGGCTTTACAACTACATTCGCCTGGAATTGACACAAACATGGAAGGAAAAAAAATCCACTAATGCAATAGTGGATTTCTCCAGCTTCTCTAATGTAATTGGTTGCCTATCGCATCCAATCAATCTGTTATTTTCATCCTTTTAAAAAAGCAGTGGTACTGAGGGTGGAGACCAAAAAAAAAAAAAAAAAAACATTCGAATCACAGTTGCCATGGTGTTTAGAATCCTGAGGCATATTAATTGTGTCCCATTTTCCCATCAGCCCCTGGCAACAATTTAGTTCAAGCATTCCATTAGCATTTTTTTGCACCTGTGATGCTGTCATTGCCAGTTACCCTCCTAGGCAACAAAGGGGAAAATTACAGCCTTTCAGAATGGATTAGAAAGCAGGGTTTGTGACGCAGGCACCTCAAAACCCGGTTCTGCAGGTTCTCTATGAGCACACACCGGTTCTGAGAGCGTCTCTCCCCCACCCCCACACACCCCCATACCCACTTTCGCCCCTCACCTGAGCAACCCTCTCACAGTAAAGTCTGCCATGCTGAGTGGGCCCTGTCTGTCTCCTGACTGCTCTCAATGAATTGGGCCAGTGGGGCTTGTTTGGGTTAGGCTGGCACGGGGACAGTATGCACCCGGCTGTGTGGGTCCTGCCAGGTAACTGTGGGGAGAGCTACATTTTAAGTGGGGGAGGACACAAGGGGGGATGTCAAAGTTTAGCAAGGTAGTGAATAGAGGTTTGTGCACTCGCTTAAAAATAATCTGGGAGCAAGATCCAGTTTACCCGGAGCTCAGTCTTTCTCTGGGTCACAGCCAAGGTTTTAGAGGTTGCTGGTCACTAACATAAGAGTGAGTAGACAAGAGAGAGAGACAAGGTTTGACTTTTAACAGACTTCTGATTTTTCAAAGTTCTTTATTCAACATTGCTGAGGTATACCACAAAGGCAGAGAGAGAAAGATTTTTTGGAGTTTTAAACTTTCCTGGCAGTTGCTTAAACATAAATCCCTCAACCCTTTCCTTCTTAACAAACACTCTTGTTCTCTACTGTTTTCCGGTTCAAAGGGGTCCAGAGCTAGAGCTGGAAAACTGTTCTGATTCCTGAGGAATATTCCATACACTGAGTAAGGAATTCTCAGAGAGGGAAACTCTTAATGGTCAAAAAGAATTCCCGAACTGTGGGAATTGAGTCAAGTCTTACCGAACAAGAGCGAGAGGCAGATCGAGAGAAATGAAAAGGAATGAAAGACAGAGAGAAGGGGGAAGAACAGATAAAGAGTGAGCGATAGAGCGATAGATATGGAAGGGAGAGAAAGTGGAAAGGTCAAGAGAAAGAGAGCAAGATGGAGAGGTAGTGAAAGAAAGAGACCTAGTCCTTCCAGGTCTGGCACAGATACATATGTGCTGCCAATGGCACAACTCAGGAAAGCGTTCATCCAGAAATGCAGAGGGGGTTTTATCTCCATCTTTCTCTGGTTTTGACCTCCTGACATTATCCTGAGAAAACGGGTTTGCGAGTGAGAGACAGGAGGACCTAGTGTATAATGCAGTGTACGTGAATTCAACTCTGATCATAATCCTGATATCATTTTCTTTATTTATGATTTTAAGCACTCCTAAGCAACAAATCTTGGAAGAGGATCTAACCCCCCCCCCATTAAAATCATCTACCATCATTAGTGTTTGGCTCAGTCAGGCTACCTCGTCCCACCCAACTGGATACAAATACAAGCTGGTTATTGCTGAGGACCAGAAACATAATTGTGTAAATTGTGTATCGATTGACCGGACTCAAGCCCATGTTGGACTCATTGCAGGGTTTATCCCTTGTTGACCGTGTCATACCAGCTATGGTACAATATTGAATTGCCCAACATTGTGCAATAAACAGAACACAAAAATCACAGTTCAGCAGTTCCATTAAGAGGCCTGATGGGCAGAGGACTAGAAAGGGCCATTTTCATCTACTGCTGTCAGGAGCCTCCTGGCCTCAGGAAAATCAATCCTGCTCACGATATTTACTGCAAAGACTGACAAATAAATAATAAAGCACAAAGGCCTGATTTTTTATGAAGAGTAATAGCTATAAATTTTGTAGGAAATACATTCTGTGTAACATTCCGAAAACTGAAATATTTCTATTCAGGGTATCTTAGCGCACATAAATATCTGGAAAAAAAATCTGAATTGCATTTCTTAGAAAGAAGAGAAAGTTTAAATATGATTCCATTCTCCGCCTTGCTTCCTGCCAAATCGACCATGGCTGAAGGGATTTGTTTTTGTTCTGGTCTCACAGTTGGACATCTCCTGTTCTGTGGTTTCAGGCAGAACATTGGCCAGCTTATTTTTAGGCCCCAAGTTGCAATGTGCGATGGATTCGTTGCCTGCTCCTAAATTACAAACTTACAAAGGATGTCTTTCCATAGAGCCACATGGAGTATGGTTGGAAAGTATTTGCCCAGTGCTACTGATGTTGGTAATGCGCTCTGTATTTCAGATCTCGCGTCGAATGACAGGGAACGTTCCAGTAGGAGTTGGGTAGGTTCTGGCCAAGTGGATCAAGGGACCAGCAGGGAGTCTTGGTCTGTTTTAATGACCTCGCCGCTAAAACCAGAAAGAAAGAGTGATGGTTCCCTCTCCTCTTGAGAGGTAGACAAATAACCACAATGAGCCAATGAAACAAACTCATTGGGTCAGGGAGGTAAAGTTCAGATGGATCAACACAGATACACTGGAAACTTCCAAAGAAGGCCTGTATACTTTGTGGTGTAAAAGCTAATAAATGCAGTGAAAGAGCCATGCGTTGAAGGTGAAATCTGACTTTCTGCGTGGCAAGCGCTACATTTGAGCCTCTTCCACCCTGCAGCTGAATAAAAACCAAAGCAGATAAATGATTTGTTCGGCTCCGCAGACGTGAAAAGATGCTCAAAATTGCTTTGGCAGAAGATTACCTCAGAAATAACAGCAATCAAGCTGTGCTTTTTTTCTT
>JAFBMS010001265.1:0-44356 GCA_019788955.1 Albula glossodonta | reverse complement strand
ACCTCCTCAGGCTTATTTACCCTTATATTTCATACAGAGTTATGGAACTGGAGCATAACATTAGGGAAACAACATTAGGCCAGCGTCTACACTAGACACACACACTTCCTTTCTATGAGTGCAAGGACAGCCTTCACAAACCTTGTGACTTAACGTCCTGTTCTTTGTGATTCAGAATGGCATACTTAGAGTCAGACTCCTAGGGGGTGTTATTGCCACATAATTTTAAATAAATTTTGTTGGAGTCCTTTGTGATCTAATGAGAAGGAAATGATTCATTTCACTATCAAGAAGTAATTGGTATGATGTGTAGTCATAATTGTACATTGTTGGCTACTCATCAAAGGCAGCGGTTAATCAAATTTCAGGCATCTATAAGGTCACTGGTGGCCAAACTATGAAATTAAATGAGAGAACCTAATTAATGATAAGCAGCCTTGTCTGGTTTACTGAGTAATGAAGCCTTCCGATCTGTACATGGTGAACATTGAGAAAAACCACGAGCACAGGCCTTGCTATGGGATCCAGTGAAGCCATTGTTAGGTGGCAATTCCGACTGCTGTTTGTTCTTAACTTTCAATGTGAATGGAAAGGTCTTCTTTACTTCTTTCTGTTACTGTCTTTGTGTAGCAGTTCATCAAACACAAAACGTACTGTTTACACAAATACAGTGCTTTGCTTCAGATTCTTATCCAGTGTTTAACAATATTTGGGCCTTAATTTTTTGTATAGGCCTATTTCCCATGTATAAGACATGCAATCATGGTTGGAGAATATTTATGTATTTTTTTTCTTTATCAGGAGTGTAATATTGTTATTCTTTCATACAGATTCATGGCATCATATCAAGAATCTGGACAACTTCTTCACAAGAATATCCTTTAATTTCACATTTCTGCAACAGATTGTGTGGCTTATTTGGTAGGCCAAATAAGGCCAGGTATCTGACTCCTTGTAGCCACATTAAGAGAAGTATGGGGCCCTCTGTGGTAAAAACAAATTTAAAAAGGCGGGGTAATGTCTAAAATTGTTGTATTGGCACATTATTCACTTTACAAAGTGCTTTATTGCCATCTAAGGTGGCGCATTGGGATGCTGTGACATTTCAATTACGGCATGGCATCCAGACTTTCCCGGATGTGGATTCCTCGCCTCGTATGGCAGGAGCTGTAATTGAAAGTCTTTTCCGAGAGAAATGAGATTCTGTGAAATACTTTCCCCCTGCTGGCCGTTTGAAGTGTTTTTGAAAGACAAGAGGCAATTTGATTAATTTCCAAACAGGCATTCCTTAGACAACCTTTGCTTTTAAATGGCAAAGTATTTGGGTACCGTGGTGGGAAAAACGCTCAGTGATTGGATTCCTTGGTGCAGGGTATACAAGTTTCAACCTTAGGAGGCTCGTACTGGTGATACCCAGGCTAAATAAATCTCAGGATTGTCAGGAAATGATAAGAAAGTTTAGACCCTGAATGTTATCTGTCGGAAAACATCGGATTAAAATCTATTAAAGCACAGGCCAGATTAATTTGTCCACAATGTGATTTGCCACTTTGAGTGGCACATTTAAGTAGGTAAATCAAGTGATTAAAAATTGTGAGGCTGGCCACTGAAAACTTTGTTTGTGAAAATAAGACTAACAACAATTGAAAGTGGTGCTTAATATTATGGAAAAAGTAAGTGTTAAGACTGATTTAATTCATTCATGAAGAGACAAGTTAGCTTGGTATGCAATATCGTTGCCTTAATCACCTATCAGTGCAAACTGTCAGCTGCTTTACTGAAGTGTTATGGACACTTGGAGCTTAAATCAGAACTGTTCACCATGGAAATAATTCTTGTCAACAATGCTTAATCGCCTTTCCCAGACCCTGAAAACTTCAGCTTTGTTGAAAGTATCAAAGAGAGAGCAGCTAGGCACATAGTGTGTCACTGACTGAATAAAATACAAAATTACAGAATCAGACAAACAGAATGAAACAAATCAGGCTTGCGTACCTGTATTTGGTCAAGGAATTCATAAATCGAATTTAAAATTGAGTCACCAATATAGGCCGATGTATTTGCAGATATGTTGACTGACTGTTGAAAAACATCTCAGTAGCATATGGTTTGGTTTCTTTAATTTTCATTCCCACATACCATTTCCACCAGAAGAATGGCTTTGCTTGCATGATGTTATCCGAGTTCTTTGAACTGGTGTAAGTATTTATTTATTTTTTTGTTTCTCATCCTCTGTTTTTATATTATGTGTCCTATAGTACTTTAATTACCAGGCCAGGTGCATGTATCACAGGACGCAAGTATTACTGCGTATAAGCTGTTACATGCTTGATAAAGGTAAGCCAGCAGTTGAACAGCAAATTGTGATTGAGGAACAGGGATGTTTTGCCTGTTTCCAACTTGAAGTTAATGGTCTGTGCACTCCATCCAGCCAGGTCTTCCTTGTTTTCCAGGTTCATACTGCAAAATTGGCTCTTGAGTTAGTTTTTTTTTTTTTTTAATATTTTTTGAAAAATTTGGTATTTTAATTATTGTCATGTTTTTGAAAGATACTAAAAAGCTCGAAAAACGAGCTCTTAACAGCAAACCAAGGGTAAAGCTAAATGGAAAAATAGCATTTTTTTAAGTTGGCAGTGTATTGCAAGAAGTATGAGATACATCCAGCTGAAGATTAAAGATGGGTATTGCCCCACGGGTGTGAGAGCTGTAACATGGTCTCAAGCCCAATAGATTTTGACTGCATGCATCAGTGTGGCACATGTTCCTTATACTGGGCATTGAGCACCTAACATCAGGGATACTCAGTGGGCATTCTGCAGTGGCAGCAGTCCCAAAATGAGCGTGGTCTTCACAGTGTATATCTGCCAACATGGCGACATCGCCATCTGGACTAACTCATATGTAGCATATGAGGACAGCAGGAGAGAAATCTTTAGTGGAGTCACCCAAGTCAGTGACAAATGCTCCCAGGGTAAAAACATGTAAGCAACCTTGGTCTTCCTGGCAAACTGTTGGGCAAATCTCTACTGCTCTCTGTGTTGTGGTACTAAGTGTGCTGGCAGCCCATTGCTTTGACTGAACATGTGATGCAGACATTAGAGCAGTGCAATCCTGGGGAATGTGGGTTGTATTCCTGGCAATATATCACCTTTGGAGTCCTTCACTTGTCTTAATCACCATAGTGACAATCCCACAGAATGAAAGGAATACCAAATATGTAATAGAATGTAGTTGTCCAAGACACCTTCACTCTACAATGACTGATGAGAAAATGCATGAGATAAAAGGTGTAAGGTGTAAACAATAAGGATAAGAATCCCACCCCCTCAACTTTTTCTAAAACCAGCATGTTCTAAAACCAGGAGTGACACAGAGCTCCATGAAACAAGAATTTGACTTGCAAAGCTGACCTGATTTTCTTCTGTGAATTTGAGTTCTACTGATGAGCTTCACCAATGAATGTTTGGTGTTCCACACACCCATACAGACAGTTCCTGTTCGTGGTCACCTTCACCACATTCCTGTTCAACTGTGTGGAGTACGATGTCCTCTTCGCCAACGGGCGGCAGTGAACCACACAACGCATAGCCAGAACCCCCTGGACAGGAACAAGGTCACCCTACCTGATGCCATCCTGCCCAGTCAGCAGTGCACTCAAAGGTAGGAGTGTCGTACCAAACATCTATATTCACCTTAGGCTCCTGCTTCCCGTGAATCTTCATAGCTGCAAACAAGAGCTCTTCTTCATAGTCTGAGTTAGTATCAAAGAGGATAACGAAAAACCATGTAACTCCAGTTCTCTGAGTCTGCTTGCTATGCCCACCATGATAAACTAGCATAGCCATCTTCATCACTGTCAATGAAATTGCTCTTTTCATGGTCATGGTTGTTAACATGATATGGGAATGAATAATAAGTTTGTGTATAAATAGAGGTTCAGGATAAAGTCAATGAGAAATGAAAAGCTTTTAGAGAAATACTTATCTGCAGCATGCTGTTTTATCTAATTGTAGATAAAAAGGTGTTACAAGAATTAGACACAGTGTGTCCTCATAAGAGGGTTCAGTATCAAAGCTGGTTGAAAGGAGTCTGTTTATGACTGGCCGCTTTTGTGATTTCCACAGGCACAGAACATTCAGTGAATCTTGACTACAAGAATAGAAGTCCTGTCTCAAGGGCGATTCAGTGAAAATGGCACTATCATAGCCGTATATGAGTGTTATCATTTAGCATACTTTGTGCTTGTATTGATAGCTTGAAATAAAAGTGAGGCTCTGCAGAAAATCCAATTGAGAATTCAGTTATTGAATGTGCCATGCATAATAAAGCGTTAACAAGCCTGGCTGGAAGATGGTTGGTCTCCCTGCATTTGCGAAAACAAGATGTATATGTCCCGAGCACACCCTGAAGCAACTAAATCTGTGTATTTATTCCTTACGTGTGAACATGGCAATGTTTAATTTTGATTTCTGGACAAAGTGCCGGTGGGATACAGATACCTACTTAGGTGTACTATATATTGGTTGTGAGATGAAAAGATGATTAGGCTGTTGCTTCTAGCTTAACTGGTATCATTACTCATCTTTATTTAGGATTCTACAGCATCATGACACAGCCGGTTTCATCCCACCTGGGATATGCTGGATTTAAGTAGACCAGAAATTCTTTTCATTTTTCTTTTAACTCACAATATACTGTTCTTGTAAGAAAAATGTTACACCATTGAGTTTTTCTAGATGTCTGATTTGCAAGTTTCCCATTTCAAAAGCCATCCATGTTCTCAATTTTTTGTGGACAGAAAAGAAGTCAATCCCTGATGGGAGATTGTTGTATGAGTAATTCGAATATGAAGTTTATTGTATTGTTCATGTATTTATTTGTTTTTTGTTGTTAAACATCTTTATAAAAACCCTGCCTTTTTGTAAGGCAGTTTTGTAGCCTCATTCTTACTGCCTGTGGTAAAGCAATAGCTGTTTTTCAAGTTTTCTTTGCTCATAAGCACCTGTCATCTGAGAAACATTCTTGCTGGCAGCACTACTGCGCAGTGTTGACAAAGTGATCCGTGAGCGATGTCACCATATGTTAAAAATCTCAGTTTGCTATAATGTTTTATAGAGAGTGTTGTGCAACAAGGGTTGGTCAAGCAAACTGCACAGCAGGGTACTGTGAGCTTGAACTTGATCCCTGAAATGAGCTGCTTTTGACTCTTGCCAGGTGAGCTGGAATGAGGTTAAGATCAGACATGTAATTTTCTAATGGCAGATGGAGATGACAAAACATGCTGTAATAGGCTTCTTATAGGCTCCATGTAAGCCTCTTACATTATTATTGCCATCTAGCATGTTCATGGGTTGACAAATTTATGGAAGTACCAAATGGGAAGGGAGCTATATTTTGAAGTCACTAAGTAACATTTAAAATGTAGTTTATACTTGTGTTTTTTTATGTCATGTGTTTTTATAAAAGACAGTTTAAAGGTGAAAATTGTAGCAGGCAAGTTCAAGTAGATTTTGAAAAAAGGTCAAATGTTTGGTGACCATATTACAGGTGCATAAGTCACAGAAATGGCAAAATTATTTAATGGCAAGATGAACAGCGTCAACACTCATGACAGCATCAAAGAAAACCTGCAATTTGAAGTATGAAAAAGTGGTTTTTATTCAAAGGTCATTAGGGACAAAAAGTGACAAAAAGTAATATGAAATGGTCTTGATGAGCTGTCTGAAATTGTTTACATGTAGAGAAAGCCAAAGTAATTCCATCTCATTGGAAGAGTCATTTGGTTTGCTTTACTTATTCTGCATAGCACAAGTATGGCAAAGAAATACAGTGCTATTTCAGGTGGCCAAGTGTGCCCATTGATAGCATATTTCTTTTTTCCTTGAGCTGTTCCCATGTTCGAAGATTATAACATTTTTAGTTTGTTTTTATCCACTGTAGCACCGAAAACACATCCCCATACAGACTTAATGGAATACAAGTAGTGATTTCGTGAACACCAGGATTAAGTTTAACATCCTCCATGACCTACCCAAAATCACTGAGGTTTTATGGGAGAAGTGTTGATTCTTGTATTTACGGCTGGCTGTTTACTGTTCTGACATTGTAAAGCTTATCAGATTTTTTTGTTCATGTTTTTTTGTATGCCAGTAACAAAGACCATTAAACTGATTCCCAAACTGTATCTCATGGATGTTAGGCAGTAGGCATCCTATATGCGAAAATGCATATTTGGGCCATCTTTTTGCCATGTTGTTCGACAAAAGTGGATTACAACCATTATTATTCTCTTGCTAAGTACTCAGTAGTTTGGGTAATGTTCCTTAACATTTGTGGTTCCATGGAAATCATGTTGTCATTATACAGCTAGAATATATACATATGCAAATGCAATACTTATGTACTATTAATGTATTATGACTGAAAATATGAATTATAAATAGTAATACTATTCACTGAAGTAATTTTATAGAATGTGAAAAATATATTGAAGAATAACCTGCTGACACTATTTCATGAACACAGAATAAAAAAAAAAATCTTATTTTGCAGTCTTATGTTTTCAAATACTTTGCACAAGCAAACTGCTCATAGCATAGTGCACAACTGTCATGCATCACCCTTAGTTTTATGTAGTCCTGTTCAATGCAAATTTAATTGAAAGAAATGTGCTTTAGAGCAAAAAATGACATTAGGCTTATCATCATGGTCAAAGTCACAAAGGGGCCAGATTTATCTGAAACAAATTCAGCTGACATCAAGCAACTCCCTGGACCTGTGCCAAGCAGCGGGTCCTCGGAACCAGATTTGGATAAGCCGCCAATGCAGACATGCTCAGGTACTTTATTAGCCTGTAATTCTGGCAAAGCTGAAGGCCCGTCTGTGCCTTGTCCCGATCTGCACTACCCGTTTATCGGAAGCAGCGACGGGTCAGAACTGTGCTCCTTCATTGCCAGTGCTGGCCAAATGTGCTGTGGGTGCAAGGAGGGTTGTAAACACATGGGTTGCGACACCCCTTTCAAATGGTAGGCTGTCTGCCTGTTGTTCCCTGCACCCGGCATGTGTTTCGTCAGTTGGTGCTTTGGAGAGTACACCAATGTAATGGATAGTAGCAGCGCGTTAAGACGTGACAGAACAGTTGAGACTGGGCAGATTGCCTAGCTACCACATGATCCTAAGCCCTCAGAAAACTCAAAACCTTCAATTCTGAAAGCAAGACTCATTCTCTTGTTTTACTCAAATCATTGTAACTGAACGATTAAGGAATCCGGGCAGAGCTTGGATAGAGCTAAGTTCTGCCACAGAGTATCATGGTTTGAAGAATCTCTTTGTATACGCATAAACATCTTTAAACAAATCGGTCATGTTCACTGGTCACATAGTACAATCCCATGAGTCACATTACATTTTATGGCTGATGGAAAGAAGCAGGGAATACAAAGTACACTGCTGAGAGATGGTGTTCTGAGAACTGGACCATGCAAACGTTCTCCTTTTCCACAGTGTGCAGCCCTGACCCATTTCACCCTATCGTCAATCGTGTTCAGATTGGAGTGTTTTGAAACTGGATAGCTGGGCCTCTGTGCTATATGGGTAGGCTCATCGCATGCCTGGAGACCTCATGCTGTAAACAGGAGTTAAGTATCCCTCAACTAGGAGGGAGTTCTTTTGGGCCAAAAAGCTTTCTCTGTTCATTAATGGATTTCCACACTCCTAAAATACTCTTGTGCTGTGCAAGCTTTGAGCACTTTGTATGGTCATACGGACATTATGAAACTTTGGCTCTAGGGAGTCGAGGGACATGATAATGTAGATAGCTGATCAGAGCTATAGTGGCTCAAGGGACAGATTAGCAGATTACACTAATTTTGGATTACCCTATCCTGATCCCTGAAGTAAACTGTATGCCCTTATATCCAAAGTATACTCTCACATTAATCACAATCAGAAACTGTAAATATGTACTTGGTGTGGTGTTTATTATGATCTGCAGAACAAACTACGGTCTAATTAAGATCTCTGCTCATTGTGTCACGGTGCCTGTCACTCACTCTGAAAAGAAATCTGAGGATTCAGTTGGTGAGACACCTGCAGCAGCTACGTGAGCTCCCAGGAGGCCGTGGGGCTCCTTTTCCCTACCCATCTGATCCAGAGGAAGTGTCTTAATGAGAAGAGAGGGCTCATTACCAGCAGGAAAGAGCACACAGTTTGTGCTCGCCAAACGCGTTGCCGCTTCACTGGTATTTTGTCTGCCCAGGTTTTGGACCGCATCATAGGTAGTAGGAAATGCTGAATTTGCCCAGTACTCCACAGTAGACCATCCCATTTTACAGCACTGCTGCTGTTATGTTCAGAACAAACAACTTGTCTCACTGTTCACACTTTTCATTTTCAAAAATGACTGGCTTTTGCCAATAAGGACCTAAAAAATGCACACAATCGCATGGCTCACTCAGACCACCTGGGGTTGTTGTCTAAAAAATAGAATAATAAGAGCCTGTCATTGTAAAGTTATAATTTGGGACTTAGGACTTTTACCCCACCAAAACTGTAGCTCTTGTCCCCGGCATAATGCTCTTTGAGTTGTAAGGCACCCTGGATAAGAGCAAAATTACTGTAATGTAATGTAATAATTTAGCTGATGCTTGAAATGAATGTCTCCAAGAAAAAACACTTGAAAGTCATCAAGTAAAGTTGGATATATGCAAGTAGGTGAGAATTTGCATGCCCAGGAAAGCTGTAACAAGTCAGGTTAGTAAATGCCTGGTTTTATACTCATCCCTCAGATTTATAAAGCAGTTCATAACTATAAGAATGCTGCATCTAGTTTTGTGGTGTAGTCTTAATTTTATGTCTCTTCCATGTGATTTTACCATGCCAGCTGCAGTGCTCTGCAAAGCCCCAGTCAGACTGGCCTTGTGAGAGCTTCAGAGAGGTTACAGTGTGCATTCAGAAAGGTCGGGGAATATAGAGACACTTTGATTCACTTTGATGGGCTCCGCAGGAGAAAAGGTTGGATCTGATATTTAAGGCCAGGGGCCTATAATTCAGCTTAGAATAGGAAAGAAGAGGCTTTGATTCTTTGGAATTGCCCCAGGCACAGGTGTTGTTGCAGTTTTTACATAAACCATAGAGAGACACTCACAGAGAAATTAATTTATGCTCCATTACACCCTTGGGCTAAAAACGACACGGAGAAGGCAATGACATTAACAAAACATAACGTGTGCTTCATTGTAAGGTTTGTTAATTCTTGTGTTTATAAAATATGAATTTATTAGTTATCAGTATCACTGAAAATCAGATATACTCTGGCACTCGCACACTTGTCAATCATACTGAGAAGTCAAAACACAACGGTTGACTTGATTCTAAGCACGAGAACACCATAGCTTTTTTCAAAGAAGAAGAAAAGCCCAAAGGTGTCACGTTAGTAACTACTTATTTTAACTTTGTTTTAGAAAGTTTCCAACAAGCCTCAGGCAGTGAGCACTGACCATTGCCTAGAGAGTTGCTTGTGTCAGGAGATGATGCTGTTATGGGTTTATTGAGCAAGAGAAGATTAGTGTGTCAGCACGTTCAGCCTGCATAAGGGGCCTATGTAGCATATCTCGAGTAGCATAAGGGGGGAACAGATGGACGGAGGAACTTCCATGTGGGCCTCATGGCAGTGTAAGACTAAAAGTGAGCTGCTCCCAGTAAGAAATTCTCAGTAGAGCCTAATTAGGGGACATGGCTTTTACTTTATTAAGTTTGACCCGCAACTCTTAATAGATACTCATAGAAAGTGCCTAATCACTATTTTAGAAACAGTTAAGTGATTCCCTCAGCCCCCTCCCTACAGAAACAGTTGTTGAACTGTGAGGTCAACATGACCTGTGGTTTGTTTGGCAGTGGCGGTTTTTGTTGTGTGTTTTGGCTCCCAGTTGGGTCTCTTCAGCATGATCTCTTTGATCATGATGTGGTCAGACTGTATTACCGCAGTCTCATGGAAATTCCTGTTCAGAGGTTTAGTTCGAGATTTCTGAGAGCTGTGTAGCATATGTGTAGTTTTATCAAACTGAGTTTGCTATTTCAAAATTTGTGTTGCGATATTCAGTTTTACATGGTAATGCTGAATTAATGTTTAATTCAAAGCATGTTTCAAACATACATTACAAATACTCAGGTGGTTATTCTGGTATGTGGACATTATATTTGATCACGTATTTCAAAATAGTGGTGTGTATATAATTGTATATTTTAAAATTAAAATATGTGATAATATATTTTTTAGATTTGCAGTGAACTCACGTGTAAATGTTCTTTACAAAAAGCCACTATTCCTGCTGTGTGTTGCAACGCCAGTATATACCCCCTCTCCATTAGCTCTTTCTATAAACAGCTACTATTTTTGTAAATTGTCCTACTGTTGATTGTAGCATCACTGACAGCTTTTAATAGAAGACATTCCTGGTGTAGTAAGTGGCTGGTGCTCACCACTGTTCTCCATTGTGCTCTGCTACTCTCCTAGGATCCAGGAGAACAGCTGGATCATCTTCCTCCTCATCATGGCCGCCACTTTCTGGGTTTACCGGCTCATAAAAGTCTTCTGCAACATCCTCAGCTACTGGGAGATCCGCCAGTTTTACATAAAAGCCTGAGAAGATTCGGATGGTAAGGCTGCTCAGCATCCACCACACATGTAGGGTAATGAGCTGGGCAGGTGAAGGCCACACAGCCACAGTTGCGGGTACCCATTGGCCTGACGGCAGAGGTTAGACTGGGGAATTTGAGACTAAGTAAACTGTCACAGTTTCACTTGACTCAGAAAATAGAAGTCTTCCACCCATGCACTAAACCAGCTAACTAATTAGTACAACTTCATGCCAGGTAGGGGAGCTAATTTGTGAAATCAGTTTCGGTCTAGAGCATGGGTTAGAACATCTGAAGCTGATGTGTCATCTCTGGTGAAACTGTTAATTCTTTACTGAATTTATCAGCACAGTATTAGATGGTATGCTAGTGATTTATCCAGGATTTGCTTTGAGCTGACTGTACAGATTTTTAATGCCATAACACAGACTTCTTGACTAAATCCTTGCTTGCTTGCTTGCTATTCCTTGCTCTTCCTCCTCATGTGCCCCTTCCAGGATGAGCTATGCAACTTCACATGGCAGGAGGTCCAGAGCCGCCTGATCAACCTGCAGAGAGAGCAGCAGATGTGCATTCACAAGAAGGAGCTCACAGAGCTGGACATCTACCACCGCATACTGCGCTTCAAGAACTACATGGTGGCCATGGTCAACAAGTCCCTGCTGCCCGTGCAGTTACAGCTCCCCCTGCTGGGTGACGTGGTCTTCCTCACGCAGGGCCTCAAGTACAACTTCGAGCTGATCCTGTTCTGGGGGCCTGGCTCGCTCTTCCAGAACAAATGGAACCTGCACCCCAAGTACAAGCGGGCAGGGAACCGCCTGGAGCTGGCCCAACAGCTGAGCCGCGTTATCCTGCTGATGGGGCTGGCCAACCTGCTGCTGTGTCCCTTTATCCTGGTGTGGCAGGTGCTCTACGCGTTCTTCAGCTAACAGAGGTGATCCGGCGGGAGCCAGGCAGCCTGGGCGCACGGCGCTGGTCGCTGTACGGCCGCCTGTACCTGCGCCACTTCAACGAGCTGGACCACGAGCTGCATGGGCGCCTGGGCCGTGGCTATAAGCCCGTCACCAAGTACATGAACTCCTTTACCTCGCCGCTGCTGACCGTGCTGGCCAAGAATGTGGCTTTCTTCTCCGGCTCAGTGCTGGCCGTGCTCATCGCCCTGACCGTGTATGACGAGGATGTGCTGACCGTGCAGCACATCCTGACCGCCATTACTGTGCTGGGCGTGGTCATCACTATCACAGGTGAGCAGGGGTTAGGGGAGAGGATCTGTATAGAGTAATTTCCTGGTTGAAGGCCATTTATTATTGTCTAACAGTGCAATGTCTAACTTGTTGAGTGCACTGTGTAATTTTAAAACCAGCCACAAGGAATAGAAAGACAATTATGTGAACCACCAATTAGTCTCACTCAAGCTCACAGAAATGTTTGGTTATGGACATACCATTCACAGACTACATCAACTCAGTAGCAATGGTTCTCATTTTTAATATTTTTGCCTTTAAGAATCTTCGTTTTACATTACTCAAAAACTGAAATATGACAATATGAAATATGACTTTCAGTACCATAGTTTACACAGCATAGGTGTGAGATGAGTTGAATGATGAAAGGATTCCGATCATGTGTGTATGTCATAGATCCTTCATACCAGACGAACACATGGTGTGGTGCCCTGAGCAGCTGCTCCAGTGTGTGCTGGCACACATTCACTACATGCCCGACCATTGGAAGGGCAACGCCAACAAGAGCGAGACCCGAGACGAGATGGCGCAGCTCTTCCAGTACAAGGCGGTAAGAGCGACTGAGCCGGCTGGAATTACAGGGTCTGATTTATTGGAGTCACTTTTCATTACCATATCTCAAACCCACACGACCATGCAGTACGGTTCCTGAAAAGACAGGCCATCAGCTCTCTGCAGGAAATCAATGCAGTTTATAGGGCTGATGTCACTGGCAGGATTCAGCAACAATCAGTTATGTTTGTTATTTTTAAGTCTGGTCTTACAGCCAATTGTCTGTACAGAATTTGACATGTTATTTTCATATCTATGCAGAGACAAGTCTTGTTGGCTCAGACTGTAATATTTTATCTTAATTGTGTTTTATGTACTACACAATCATTTTGATTTCTTTTTTTTTTTCAGTACCAACTTCTATGTATTGACTGATAAAGTAAACATCAATATCTGTATCTGAGTTTAGGTCTTCATCTTGGAAGAGCTTTTGAGTCCTATCGTCACTCCCTTCATCCTCATCTTCCTCCTGCGAAATAAGTCCCTGGAGATTATCGACTTCTTCCGGAACTTCACTGTGGAGGTGCTGGGTGTGGGCGATATCTGCTCCTTTGCCCAGATGGACATCCGTCGCCACGGAAACCCACAGGTGCTCTTCCCTGCCAACGTGCCATGTGTAACACACTACCATTTATTTTATTACAGTTGGCACAGATGTAACTGGTCATATGTGAAAGCAAGCTTATAAAAAGTGAAAGCCCTATAACATCATTCTGTTGCCTTTTTGTTTATCATCCACCAAATAATGCTGAAAAGCAATCAAAATGCTGGTGTTTCACTGGAGCTTACATGTTGGGCTTTATTTAGGGCATAGACGAATTTGAGAATAAAACCCTGGCCTTATTTTCTATGAGGTAATCAAAGAGTACATGGCACCACAACCTCCACAGAACAGCACTTCAAATACCTTCCATTTTTACTACCCCCTGCTCCCAAAACAGGGAAAGGAAGAAGCTTGGAAAAGTAATTTTGAAGTCCAAATCTCCTGTAACAATTTTTGTAGAGTAAGAGCAACAATAAAGCGACAAACATAATTTTATTATTTTAAACTTCCCAAAAAATACTAACTCCCAAAACAATGTTTCCTTGCACCCAGAGTAGGGACTGCATTCAGGCCTGAAGGCAACACTAAGAAATAATAATGTCACAAAACCTTGTTTTTAAAGAAGTGTTTCTCCCCTTCCCACACTCAGTGGATGTCAGAGGGCCAGACAGAGGCGTCGGTGTACCAGCAGGCGGAGAACGGCAAGACAGAACTGTCCCTTATGCACTTCACCATTAAGAACCCACGCTGGCAGCCGCCACAGGACAGCTCCGTCTTCATCAGCCACTTGAAGGAGAAGGTCCAGCAGGATGCTGCCGTTGGGCCATCCACCCAGCTGCTGCTGTCCGAGGCCCCGCTCTGTACATCACTACTGTCCAACGAGTCTGCCACCGCAGGCGTGAGTGACCCACCCCCTACAGACAACCTGCCTCCCAAGCCTCAGGAGTTTGAAGTCAAGAAGAACACAGAATTATTATTTTTATGTTTTAATACTTTCTTTTTTCTCCTGCTTGTGTGCGAAAGTTGCATTTTACTTTCTAGGCCTCGATATATGTGTCTTGGTACAGAATATAAAAATATTGACTTGAATTCCATTTTATAATAACTCCACTAGCAGAAACATTAATGACAGTAACAAACAAATAACAAACATGGATGTACTGGAAGCCATTAAGAGGTTAAAGGCATCATAAAATTATTGAGTTATGCTACAATAAAAAACAAATCCTTCTTATGTATCTTTATTCAACAAGGCAAGCCCCTAAGCTAAGCACTCTAAATCGGTACATTTGAAAAACAGATAATACTAACCAATAATTCTGATGAGAATATACCTTTATTCAACAAGGCTAAGTAGTTCAGTGGATTTTAAAAATGAGTAATTATTAAGGAAATACCTTAATTCTTCAAGGCATCATCCCAGGCTATTGTTTTTCCAATCTGTTTGTCTTTGCATTCACAAATTAGAATTGTTTTTGTGTTTGAGTAAACGTCTCTGTATTTACCAGATTTTGATCGTCTGTTTGTTTTTGTACACATTCCCAGCCAGACAACCTGCTTGCGAGCGTACTGGCCCACCCTGTCCTGACAGCGTCTGGCCTGCCAGGCCGAGACCGCCGCTTCATCCCGCCCAGCACAGCAGCCTCGGCTGCTGCCAGTGTCCTAGCCTCCCTGTCGGGCTCTCAGCTGCCCAGCCGAAACCGCGTCCACAGCCTGCACCCAGCCAACCACCCTGAGAGCCCCATGTACTGCAGTGACCGCACCGTGGTGGACAGGTACCAGAGTAGTTTTATTTACGGATGCAGCGTTAGTGCTTGTTGTATTTATACTCGGCCGATACAGCCAACTCGGTATCAGTGTCATAAATACAGATTTAAGAGTACAAGTACTGTATGTAAATATGTAGGTTGGTTAGTCTGCATGCAGTATCAACAAACATGAATAGCATCACAAATTGTCAATGAAAGAAGATGCAGACTTCTATGTGACAAAACAGAAATGTTCCTCTTTTGAAAAAGAACATGCCACTGACATTTGGGCAGTAGGTAACAATATGTTACTAGCTAACAGGCTAATTGATGTCAGGTGCAACTCTCACCATTGCAACATTAAGTAAGCTTTCAGATTTACACTGCAGTAAATTAGGTAATTGAGAATTTGTTTAGTGTTCATTTTGTGCAAGCTTGTGTAGATACAAAACTAGTCTACTGTCGCTAGTGTATGCTCCATAAGGGATAATGCACAACAAAACTATGAGCGCTATGAACTTATTCATGGCAATTATTTATCAAACAGTACAGAATGTCCTATGAAGAAAAAGTAAAGATAATAAGTATGAGTAATAAATGTATCTGAATGATCGAAATGAATGTTGGGCATGAAGAGTGAACATATGCAGTCAATACATTAATTACTTATATGATTAGAACTGTATGAACTCCTACTTGTTTTGGAACAGCATGTGTGTCAGCGACTCGAGGATTCGCAGCCAGACGAGCTCCGCCCTACATTCAGAGTTTGCCTCCGCTGAAATGAGCCTCCACGCCATTTACATGCACGAGGTGAGAGCGCATGAGAAGTTAACATGCAGTGAGTGAAACACAGAAGTGTTTTCACCATTTACACACATTGTGAAAATTCTTTAAGTCACTACGCCTCGTACTCTATTTTCACACCCATTCTGGTTCCATTGTCATGAAGGTAAACTCAAAAATCTGTGCACTTTTATTATTCTGAAACATTCAATAGGTGCTCAAACTATCCCAGTTTCAGACTGGTTATCTGGTTTCAGTTTAACCCTGCCAAGCAGCATTGCTAAGGGAATCCTGCCACGGTAAAGCTTATAGCAAAGCCACTTTCCAAAGGTAAAAAGATTAATTTGATACAGTAGGTGCAATGGAAGTGAACATTTCAAAAGATATTTACTGTATTAACATTTTTTTCATTCATGTGTGATTTAATGTAAGCTACTGGTTTTCAGCTTGTTTTAGATGACATGCTTGGCTGTCTTATTTTGTTCTGCGCATAAACGATTGGCTCGGAACTGGAGCAGAATCAGAACAGCGTTAGAAATTTAGACAACATTGTTTCTGTAAGGGTAAACAACCATGTAATTGTTTTCAAGGTTAGAACGGCAACATTGTGAGAATGGCACACCTTTGGTAGGCCAATCTAAAGCACTATTTTTGAAAGGAATTTAAGAGCCAGGTTGCAATTAATCTGGTTCGTTTGTGGAAGCAGGGATAAAATCAGCGGAGGTACTGAAATTTTTCTACAAAACAAGGAATTTTGTGTAACCAATACAGTGCCTGTGTTTTTTTTTTTTTCACTTTCTTCACTGTTTCTTCACCAAGAACCCAGTCTATAATAGGTGTTAGGTATGCCAGAACACTCCCCTGGTTTAGATTCTCTTTCTCATGTCTCTCAGGTCCACCAGCAGAGCTCCCTACCACAGCGTTCGTCAGGACACTGGCAGGGACCAGTGCCAATGAGAGACCTCAGCAGCAACACAGGTCAGCAGCCAACTGGTCATACACCCTCTCAAAAGAACATTGCGTTTCCAGCACTGCCTTTGCAGACTAGGTTTCATAACGTAATGATTCAGATGTAACTATTTCAGTGGATTTTTTTTGTTTTGCTGGTTTTATTCAGTTAAAGGATTGTTCCACTTCATTGGTTCATAGCAGTCATTAACAAATCTGATTGCCTTACAAAATGTGAGACATTAGAGGGCTTTTAGTAGTGAAGACTGGCCATTGATTCCCCCCCCCGCCCCCATTTTGGTTGATGTACACATTGATTACTTATGACTGTAATGACACCATTTTATTACTATTGTGTTCAGCACTTATTGATGGTATTAAAAATGCTGTCAGTGGGCCTCTGGGTGGCTCTCAGGATAAATCGTTGCCCAGTCTCACCATTGCTGGTTATGGTCAGAAGTCCCCCTTAGCGAAGCAACAATTGGCCAGCCTCGCCTGGGATTCGATACTGGGTAAGCCAGCTAATGTTCGTTGGTCTCATTGCCATAGCGCCTTCTCTGTCATGCTTGGCGCCTTTGGAGGCATGAACCAATGGTATGCTGACTGCGTCTTCCTCGAACGTCATGGGCGGTGTGCAATTAGTGGTGCGGCTGCAATGTGAATTGAAGCGAGATTGTCGTCATGTGAATCAGAGGAGTCACGTGCTCAACCTGTCCTCCCAAAGAGGTCAAGTAGTTCGGGTTGGGAAAATGGGAAAAAATCGGGGGAAAAAAAATTTAAAAAATGCCGTCAATAAGAGCAAAATGCAGGAGGAATGTCAAGGAGAACTATTTTCATTACTGTCCTCTTGGGTCACTGTGGTCCTCACCCTGACATCAACCCACAGGTTCTCAGCTGCACCCCGTCCATACAGGGAGCATTTCTGTACCCACTCCCCTGCGAGGATGGACGGAAGAGGAGGAGGAAGAGGAAGAGGAGGAGGAGATCAACAGTAGGTCACCGCCACGCCAGGACACTGGGAGCAGTTGTTGAAGTGCCTTAAACATACTGGGGGTAAGTACATTCCTCACACTAATACTGAAATAAATTTCTGCTGACACACTACCATTTAGGCTAACTGTTCAGTTTTCACAATGTCTAGAAGACCAGTAGTAAACTGGACTGCAAGTTATTACTTTCGGTTAGCTGTGTAGGGTTATCGCTTTGGTCAGATAGCGAATTAACCTTTCTGGGATCCCCTCATGTCTTCATTAAGGCTCTATTATATGGACTTAGCTTCTTTTAAGGGCATATTTGATTCAGTTAAAACAGTCTTCAGTTTTCTGATTAATTCAGTGCATAATGAAGGTACAACAAATTAAACAGTCTTAAAATCAACACAGTAGTGGAAGTAAGATATCATACCCTGTGGTGAAAATATGCACTGGCAGAAGGATTACCAGAAATGCCTGCCTTTTAATGCTAAGGGTATTTTTATAATGCCGAGGATGTCATTTATTTATGCGATCCAAAGCACAACATTTGGAAGATACCAGAGCTTAGGAAAATAATTGTTTACCACCTGGAAAAGGTATTTCAGTGGGTTGTAGTGTAAATAAAAAAGGTGAATGAATGGACATATACACGTACATAGAAACGTATTTTGAAAAATAAAGTATATCTGCCAAAAAAATATAAAAAATCTTTCTATAATTTACATGTAGAAGCATAGCAGATGATCTTTTAATATTTCAATTTTCGATACCAGTATGTTCATAAATGTCTTTCAGGAATGATCTTGTGTGTGTGGTCAATGTGTAAATTTGCGATTTGTACTTTTCCCAAAAATGTATGTTGTTCAAAAGTATTCATTTCTAGTGCGGTTTTTACAGGCAGTCATTTTATATGAGGATTTGGGTGTCTGTTGGAGTGTCTTAGCCTCTCTGTACCATGGGTAAGGAGTAGGGTATAGATAAAATCATTACCGGTTTTCCTTTTTAATCCTTAAATTGGTCACATTGTGGCAAGCCTAAGTAATACCTGTCCATAGATATTCTGTGGCTACAGAGTCACCTAGTGGACAGACAGCAGAATGCATCTTTAGAGGAACTCTAAAGGATTTGTAGCTATATTGCAATACCACTGAAGTTTTCAGGATGCATAGCCTGGTATTCTCTGCAAGACCACTGTTCACTCTTAAGTTATGCCATGGCTTGCCTGTCATCGTTCAGAATTTTTTTTCTTGACACATGGTTACTCTTTGTTTGTTTTGCAGGTTTTTATGACACTTTTTTGCTGTTGATTTCCTTGAACGTTGTGGCCTTAGATCATCTGTTGGAACCTTATCAGTGTTGGCTTTGGACATGTCTCGCTAGAGCACAGCGCGGGGTCAGGAGACCCCAAAACTGCTCCTCCACCCACTCCCACCATCTCTGCACGATCTTCTCTACCCGTCCTGGAGGAATTGAGGTGCGGCTGCCGGGACGTAGCGTGTCTTCCAGCCCCCTCTCTACACATTTGTTTTCTGGTTTTTTCCCCTCAAAGTACTGTTCTTCAAGCACTGCACCCCATTTGTGAGTTGCGTAACAATGAATCTCAGTCCAGTGCATTCCTTAGGCAAAGGCTGATGGATGATGTTAACATTGTGTAGGTATGCTAAGATTGAGTGACAGCTGCTGTAAAAAAAACCAATACAGACGGATATGGCTTTGTTCTCCCTAGTGCACTGTAAAGCTGGGAAGAAATTCAACGTGTGTGTCGCAGTAGTTCATTGGATGTTGCAACAGAGGTTTGTTCTCACCACATTGAGAGAGTGTCTTTAGTGATTATGCATGTTTTTGGTATCCAGCTTTGTTCTTTTGCTCTTCTGGAAATTTCTCACTTGCAAGACCGCAGAACAAGAACTAACACAACACTTACACGTCTTAATTCGATCAAAGTTCGGTTTTACAACTTTGCATATTGAGTGCAATAGCTTGAAGTGATACGTGACTTCATAATGTCACCAGTAGGGGTCAGCAAAGTCAGTCCCTTCTTCTTATTTTGTATTTGATGTAAGCTAATTACAGTCAAGCTGCTTGGTATAGGAACATTTTGCTGACCTGTTTCTCTGAACTTCACCAGAAACAGAAAAGCCCTCCCAGAAATGTATACTCCATTATTAGTTAACCTTACACTCTACAACAGTCCCACTTTTTCATAGTAAATGTTAACCATAATGACCTACTGATTGCAAGTCAAGGTGCTACCTAAAATGCAAAGACGAAGAATAGTAAATAATGTGGTAAACACTCAAAGTGCACCACACAATTATTTTGGGCAAAAAAAAAACGATTTACAGCACGCAACAAAGTTGAAATTTCATTAGACTTCATCAGACGATAGTTGCATGTAGTCCCCCTAAGTTGAGTGTTACTCATCTTCCTCTACTTAAGGTTTTGTCAGTATGCCTTTAGAGCTGAGGATATGTTGTGAGTACAATGGAGAAACCAACATATATGTGTGACAATGGCCCAGCAGGGCCAGATTTGAGGGAATTTTAGTAGATTAGACGGGTTCCTAACAGATGGTGCAGTCCATCAGACTTGCCTGTGTATAGCTCCTAAAGGCATCGTCATTGTCAAGTAGTAGATCTGCCATTGATTTCTGATTTTCACTGTTGCGTTTTGGATGTGGGTTTGGTCAGCCTATTTTTCATTTGTTTTTTTTGTTTTTTTTTTTGGTTCATTTTTAAATTATGCATCAGTCATGTTTCTTTTTTTGTAAATGTTGCTTGGAACAAAAATCCTCTATTGTGCGTCCTCTTAAAGTTTGTGTCCATGGAGGTGACGAATGAACTGAGGATGACATATTTGCTCGTTGAGTTTCAGCCACATGGTTACAGGGTGGTATGGTGAGAGGTTATCATAGCTAGGCCGCACAGAGTGGCTTGTAACGTAAAGTAATTAATGCCAAAGGTGTTATTTCTATTTTTGTATATTGTATTTATTCCACTTTAATCGTTATTCCCACAGACTTCCTGGAGAGATGGCATACTGACTGCATACGGAGGCTTTGTTTAACAGCACTCCCTTAGTACATGAATATGTACCTATACTTTTGTAAACCCTTCTGTCACATACATGCACATGCAAGTTCTTAATTTTAATCTGAAGGATTTTTCTTTCCTTTTATGCATTAGTTTAAAATGGCGGAAATATATGTTCATTAGGTCAGTAATATAGCTTGCATGTAAGGGCCATTTTTATATCAAATTTATATCAGACCATGGCAGGTTTTATGCTGTCCAAGTGAATATTGAGTAAGTATGGCCATAAAACCCAAAGGAATGTATGCATTATTTGAAATAATTTTTAAAAATGTTGCGTTTATAATTTGATCTTAAAGTATTCATTGGAGTAATTTCTTCAGGTAGTTTTCCTGTCAGTACAGAGACTCGGTTTATCTTTTTTGCTAATTGAAAAGTCTCCAGTCTCACCTTTCCAATTAGATGATTGGCTTTTCATCAGGTAACATACCTTCTATTCCACCATTAAAAAGAAAACGTCCCTCTATTCTATTTATGTTTCAAATTATATTTATATACTACACTTTTAATTTAAACAAAATTTATTTATACCAGATATGATTATGATGTATTAGTTATAAAGGCAAAAGAAACCCAAAAGGAAAACCTTTTTGGGATTATAAACAATGTGATTGTCTAAAAGACGTTACATACCCCTGTTTCCCTCGCCCATTGTTTTGAAATGATGAACGAGTTTGCATGTTCATGCTATGTGCATAGATATGACAGGAATATCATGGTAGTCATGGAAATACAGTGTCTCCAAGTAGTTTTTGATCAAACCAATCCCCCTCCCCCCACACCACAAAAAAAGAAAAACTAAAATTCAAATACATGAATGCACATATCCCATCACCAGTTTTTATCATAAATTCATTACATTCATATTTTCGTCATTAAATTATTCACCCTAGTGTCATTGTATGTATCCTGTTAACCATATAGAATAGCAATAGAAAACCAAAATCGATGATCAACACAAAACCATTTTTCATTTCAATAGTATGATTGTACAGAGGAGCCCCCAACAGTTTCTTTTTCATGAAGTTATAGAAAGTATGTTTCATATAAAACAATTGTACATAATACTGAATGTATTACCTGCCTGTAAACCACATAGAACTGTACAGATTTTTTTAAGTAGTTAAAGGTAAAACAATAGAGCTTACTGTGTGTTAAGCTAACATTTGCAGAGCATTTTGCACTGAGAAAAAAATAATCTAATCAAATAACTAAATCTGAATTGTGGGTGGAAGTAGAGAATTTTGCAGTTCAGTCTGCAGAACTCCGCCTAGGGTAACCAGTTCTCCAGACATTTATCAACAGTGTTGTTTCTTCAGGATGTAGTTTAAAAAACCACAGCAAACATTCATGCAACACTACATCAAGAAAATATTCTTCACTATAAATGGGTATTGCCATTGATATACATTTGCTTTAAGCATTTTAAGTGAAGCATTGGGTTTTTGGAATGGGTAAAGGCAGCTAAAATGGTGTCCTCATATCTGATCTGTGATATATTCCATGTTTGCAGCCCTCTGCTTCAAGACCTGTACTGTAGAACATGTGTATCACTTGTTTTAAGTTTTTTTGCGGAATGCCATAGGGGTAGTGTAGTGTCTGTCATGTGATTGAGAAACCCCTAAATTCTAGAGTTTCTAAATCACATTATTCACAGTTTTTCATGTGTTTCACTCATTTTTTTTTTGGCAGGGGGGGGTGGGGTGGGGGGGGGGGTGGTGTGGGATAGCTAGCACATTCAACATTTTTGGGCTTTTGTTGTGGTATGTGTGTGAAACTTATCTTGTTGTGGTACCAGGTTTGTGGGCGTGGCCTTTTTCAAGATAATACATCTAACCATTACATTTGGCATAAATGTCTTATTAAGAGGGACAGGATCAAATGCAAGGTTCCTGTGTAACTGTAATTCCTGTGTCATATTGCAACAATGTTTGCTTGCGTCATCTGAATGTTAAATGTGTTTGAGGTTCAACCTGCAGCAAACAGCTTGGGGAGAACATCTTGAGTTACAAAAAAAAAAATGCAGTGAAAATTCTCTCCCAGCATAAAGTGTCCCATGTTCTCTCCATTAATACATGCACTGCCTTTTGTACACTTGTCATCTCTATTTACATATATAAGCAATCTCTATGTACATTTATGAGCAAAAACCCACCCACTGCCTGTACCCACTCCAATACTTCTTATACACTATAAACCAGTTTAAAAACAAAATAACTGGTCAAAAGGTGCTAAGTGTTTGGGAATTGATATTTAATTTTTTTTATTTAATAGACACCTGCTGAAAGCAAACCATGCCATAACAGAACTTCATCTAGAGGGTTCTGCTTGGTTTGCATTGGTTTCATGCAAGGACAGCTTTATGGAACATCTTTCGATTTGGTTTTCTGTTACTCAACAGAAAAAAGAAGAGTCCTGTTTTGTGTGTATTTAATGGATGTAGTGTGTTTAAAGATATTGTATTTTGTTTCAAATATTAAAAGAACAAAGGAATTTACTTATGTTGTTCTAATAGTGTCAGCGTTCATACATGCATAATTGAATTGTTGCGTTATTTCCAAATGTATGGAATATAATCCTGACACTCTCACATGAAGTTTCTTGGATGAAGTTATGATCCGACATTAAGATGTTATTTCTTGGATGAAATAATCCAGGCTATTTTCATTACATTACATCATAGGCATTTTGCAGACACTCTTATCCATAACGACTTATGATAAGATGGGGATGAGAGTGCTAAACGTCCTTTCGTGGGCTAAAAGTCGCAAGAGCTGAGAAGAGATTGCATAAGCATAGACTTAAACCCTGTGAACAACCTGTAACAACAGCAACAAACATGAAAACAGTAATATAAGGTCACTACCAGGTACAAAACTATGGCTAAATAAAAGAGCTAGGGAGAGATGGGTCCTGAAGAGGTGAATCTATAGTCTACACTTGAAGATGGACAGACTTTCTGCTGTTCTGACCTCAGTGGGAAGGTCATTCCACCAGCAGGGAGCCAGAACAGACAGTAGACGTACCCGGGAAGTGCAAAGATGAAGAGGAGGCGACACCAGGCATGTTGATGACTCAGAGCGGAGCGATTGGACTGACATATAGGGTCTGATGATGCTTTGGAGATAAGACGGGCCTGCCCCCTTCACAGCTTGGCAGGTTAAGTTTCAAATTTGACGTGGGACATGATAGTGGAGGGCAGTAAGGAGTAGGGTGACGTGGGAGTGTCTGGGGAGGTTGAAAATCAGACGAGCTGCAGTGTTTTGAATGAGCTTTAGGGATCTGATCGTAGTCCAGGTGGGAGAGTACCTTCTCTTGGACTAGCAGCTGTGTGGAATGGGTGGTGAGATTGGGGGCACATTCTGATCCTGATGTTGTACAGGAAATATCTCACACTCAGTTCACCGCTGTGATGTTCTCAGAAAGGGTCGGTTTGTTATTGAACACCACTCCGAGGTTCTTGGCACAGGATGATTGACAAGTTCTGTCTTGTCTGGGTTGAGCTTAAGATGATGGGTGTCCATCCAGCTCTGGATGTCCCACAGGCAAGCAGAGATCCAAACAGAGACCTGTGCGTCAGATGGAGAGAATGAGAAGGAGAGTTGGGTGTCATCAGCATAGCAATGGTGGGACAGACTATGGGGAGGCCCAAGAGAAATGGTGTTAAGAGAGAAGTGGGCCAAGGACAGAGCCCTAGGGAATTCCTGCAACAAGAGAACAAGGTGAAAATACTGCACTGCCTCAGGCAACCTGAAAGGAGCGACTGGAGAGATAGTCAAGAGCAATATCATGGATCCCCATTCCTGCCAATGATGATGGTATAGTGGTCGTTTGTGTCCAAGGCAGCCGATAGGTCCAGGACTGAGGAAAGAGAGGTTGCCCAAGCGGTGTGAAGACATTCACTGACTGACAGGAATGCAGTCTCAGTTGAGTGGCTTAGTCTGAAGCCAGACTGGTGGGGTCCAGTAGTCCATTTAGTAGTACATTTTGGAAAGGAAGGGCAGTAAGGAAACAGAGTGATAGTTTTGGATACCGAATAGTCCATAGTGGGTTTCTTCAGTAGTGGGGTGATGTGAGCCCGCTTAAAGGAAGAGGGTAAGCAACCAGTGGACAAGGAGGAGTTTTCAAGGTGGTTGATGAATGGGAGGATGGCTGGAGAGGTAGACTGGAAGAGAGATGAAGGGATGAGATCAGAGCCGCAGGTGGTAAGGCGGTAGGAAAGCAATAGCTTGGAAACATCAGCATCTGTACAAGGGGGAAAATTGGAGAGAGAGACCGAGTGGGTGTAGAGAGAAAGTAGGGAGAAATGGGAGAAGTAAATAAGAAGGAGTTGTGGATGTCTGCACTCTTTCCATCAAAGTAAGATGCAAAGTCATCTGCAGAGAAGGAGAACTGAGGTTGGGGAGGAATGTGGCTGAGGAGAGAAGAGAAAACAGTGATGAGGATTAGAGAATTATCTGAATCTTAGATTGATTAAAAAAATTTAGCTTTAATTTTAGCAGAAGTGACAGAGGAGGAGAAAGTGGTAAAGAGAGACTAGTAAGTCATGAGATCAGATGCAGCCCTTGATTTTCTCCACCTCCTCTTAGCTGCCTGAAGCTTGGTCCTGTTGTTACAGAGGACATTAGACATGGGCTAGAGGAAGAGGCCTGAAAACTAGAGGACACAGAGAGCCAAGAGCTGAAAGGAGAGAAGAGAGGCAGAGTGAAAAGCTTAGAGAATGAGTCAAGCGAACGGAAAGAGGCAAGGTCCCTGGACACAAGAGAGGAGGGTGACAAAGAGTGGAGATTGCACTGTCTGACACAGTTGGAGTGGAGGGGGAAAGGATGAAATGGTGGTCGGAAATGTGCAGAGGTGTCACCGTAAAATCCGAGGAGGAGAAATTCGTCAGGAGGACCAGGTCAAGGCTGTTGCCTGCTCTGAGTTGGAAGAGAGTGCAGCAGGGAGAGGTCGAAAGAGCGGAACAGTGGTAGGAAGGCAGCAGACTGGGAGGCTTACTGGGAGGCCTTCTTCAGGGAAGGAGCTGAGAAGGGTGTCCAGATTGTCCAGAAAGTTATCTAGGCACCCTGGGGGACAATAGATAGTAATAAAGAGCTTAGTAGGATAGGTTACAATGAAAGAGTGGCATTTAAGATGAAACAGAGGAAGAGCAGAGAATTTCCAAGAGAAAGAAATGAGCAGACCAGTTTCACCACCTTAGCCAATTGGCCTTGGGGCGTGGCAGAAGATGAAGAAAGAGGAGAGGGCTGCAGGAGTAGCTGTGTTGTCGGGAGTGATCCAGGTCTCTGAAAGGGCGAGGAAGTTGAGAGAGAAGAAGGAGGCGTATACTGAAATTAAGCCAGCCTTCTGCGTGGCAGACTAGCAGTCATGAACTGACTGATGTTATCACCTCATACTATAACTTTTGTGTGGATAGAGTAATTCCCATGAAACATAACAAAATATTTCCAAATAAAAAGCCATTGTTTACAAAAGAAAATAGTCATAATGACAAAATAGGCTCTGTTCAAAGCCAATGACCCTAAATCTAAAATCAGTTGAAGGAGAAACAAATGTTCAAATCCATTCAAATGTTCAAAATAAAATGCACTACAATTTAGTCAGAATAATGTCAGGCAAGCATGGCAAGGCATTAAAAAAATGTTGGGTAAAGAGAAGCCAGGGACACACGACACTCACACTATACTTTTCTTTATAAAAGTTAGGTGGTCACACACAAATCCACTAGTAACAGGTGCCAGGTGAAGAAACATACGTTGAACTGAGAATGTCCTATGCACTGAAAATAGGCCTACACACTGTAAATTTGCTTTCACTGTGTCAGCCCTCCTCAGTAAATCAGTATTTTGCGAGATTTAATCAGAATGGCAGCACAGGCAGAGGTCATTCAATCACACCCTATGTTCAATTGGTGCTTCCCTTGAAATATCTGTAAAAACCATTCAGACTATCTTTAACCGGCTGAATAGCCGCAAGGCTGGGTCTGACAGACTGGAGAATGAAATCTTTGAAAAGTGCACTGAGCAACTCAGCCCAGTATTCTGCAGGTTATATCAGATATCCTTAGATCTATGTGTAGTTCGTGAATTGTGAAAGTTGTCAGAGATCATTAAAGTACCTACAAAGTCTCACTCAACTAAACCAAATGACCTTAGGCCAGTGGCTCTGATCTCTACAACAATTAAATGTTCAGACTGCATTGTGCTCATGTGTCTCTGACAGGAACCACAGGAGCAACTGAATCCAAGTTTGTGAGGTGTCGAGGATGTTACCTTGACTTTTCTCAATTTAATTTACAAACATTTGGAACAATCACATGCCCATATTCTTTTTGCAGATTTTACATTACAATACTATTCAATACTCAAGTTGTTCTCATGGGAATGAAGTTATATACTTTTAAGAAGTAGCTAACTTTGTCAATTGGTGCAACTCATTGATTCTGAATGCAAAGAAAACAAGAGATATCGACTTCAGAACAGGGAGCTCTGATCACACAGTTATAATAAAAATAAATAGGGAGGAGACTAAGGAGACGTCATATCACACTTGCAAGTGAAAAGTGAGTCTCACTGAACAGAGCATACATCTCCTTTTTTATTCATTTCTTTGTGCATGAAACTTCCTTCTTGTGTTCTTAGAGCATACATTCAATTTCTCCTGTCTTGTTTTCTGCATTCCATTTTTGTTTGACCAGCCAAATGTCAAACCTCAGCCTTAGCATCCTGGCCCTTTTTATCTCTTTGATGAGAAGTCGCTGACATTTTCAACACTCCCACTTCATGTCTTTTGCACATGCACATTGGCCTTAAAGATTTTCAGCATGATTTTACAAGAACAAGTTACTCAAGTCAGCTACAAAAGAGTTTAACTCAGAACATCTAAAACTATTAGCTAAAATATGCATAAGCATTATTGCAATGCTTATTTAGAATTTTCATGACAGTGAAGAAACAAAATCTACGGACACAATGCATATTTCTGTGTAGATATGATTACATAGCGTTCTATTCACTCAAATCGGGGGAGCTGGGTTTTCCTATCATTCAGGGTTCTTTGGGTGAGGAGATAGAGTGCGTCCCCCCTGTTCTTCAGGTGAAGTGACAGGGTGTGTAGAAGGTCAAGTTGTCTCTGGGATTGTGATATGACTTTCCTGTTCCTGAGGTTTGGGTTGGGGCTGGGGTTGGGGTTGGGGTTCGGCTGGGGTGGAGGTGCAGTGAGAAGTGGGTGCGGTGCTGGCTCTATTGGCATATGAGAGGGGGCAGACTCCAAACAGGCTGCGGGGCCTCAGGTCACGGCACACCCTGGTCTCATGCTTGCCTCCACAGGTTTTGCACTTGACTGTGCAGGCTGCTGCTAAGCGGCCTAACTCGCCGCATTTCCTGCAAAGCTTGGGCTTGCCGTGATAGAACACCACACTCCTGTTGTTCCCCAGCATGATGGTGCTGGGGATATGGCTCACTCCACTTACTGTGGAAGACTCAGGTTTGAGTTTGAACAACCATTTCCTGCCCCCTGTCCAGACTCTGTCTTCGTCTAGTACCGTCCTGGTGTCAGATTTTACAAAGCCATACCTGCCCAACCCCATCACAACATTGTGGTCCTCATATAAAATTTCAGGCTGCAGACAGATTGGTTTTGATTTGGTGACATGTGTTTGTCCTATTAGGCTATTCTGAACTTCTGCTTATTTTTTAGAATTTGAATATTGTTGTTTATACTGTATAATCTTGTTTTCACCTTCCCCCATAAAAGGGAAATAGTGAAGGAGTCACTAGCTTAGTACTGTTTTAACTTTCTTTCCACCTCCCCTCCACTTACCACACATTACAGTGGTCATGCCTACCACTGCACCACAATATCTCTTACTTGGGAAAATACTTTACTATAAATACAAAAATACCTCCAAGGTTATAATGCCGTTTTGAAGAAGTAACAATCTATTTTCCCATACTGTGATGTCTTCCAAATGCCTGCTTCAGAGAACAAGACTAAAGATTGCCAAAAACTGCTACCCAAACAGGATGTGCTGGAAATTACTGGAAGGTTGTGTTTTAATAACTGTACTACCAATCAAAGACAGTCTGTTCAGTCAGTCAGTCAGTCAGTCAGTCTTTGAGTCCATGTTTCATTTGGTATACCTGACTTCTTCTGCACTATGGCCTCATTAGCCCCAGATTTTGAAGTCTGTTTTGTTTGAATTGCAAAGGTCTGTGAATTGGCTAATTGAGTTTGATTGAATCTCAGCCTTTATGTTTTGCTTTGGGTTTGATTTACATTCAGTTTCTAGGTGCTCTTCTCAGGGTTGAGATGTTAGTGGCTTCAAATGTAAACATAAATATCAGTTGGTTGAACCTCTAATCATATTGCTTGGTAATAACTTGATGGAACGGGTTGTTTTTTTGCCAGTCTAGCAATCTTATAAAATAATGTATTACAGGACAAAAGGAAATATTGAAAGGACGGCTAAATTAGTTGTCTAAATAAGACATAACACTGTGGTTGATATCAATAATCATTTCAGCAGAGAAAAAATATATTTGCTTCACCTTTATTGGCCTCTATTTCTTCTTTCAAATTCTGTTCCACCTAACCTGCTCAGAGAACATAACAAGCTAATTTCACAGAGCTGAATCAGGTCATCCAAGATGAAAAAACAGCTTGCCCACAGATCAACTATTATTTCTACTGTACTCAAAAGAATAATGCACAAAATAATGCACAAAAGCCCCAATCCAGTCATTTCAATTTAATTTTTTTTTTTTCAAAACCATATCATTTATTTCTCTATGCCTCAACCTGCATAAGCCATTTCAGTCATTGTAAAAAATTCAGTCATCCATATTGATGAACCACAGTCCTGATTGGCTGACAGTACAGACTTTCCAACCACTCAGACCAGATGTTGTAATATATGCGAGGTTGGATAAACCAGTTCAAATTACATTACCTGCTTATACAACCTTTAAATTTAAGTGTGAAAATGAATTTATTCAATAAACAATTTAAAAATTGATTTATCATCAATATATTTTATTTGTCACTGCAGTACAAAATATTTTTTTTCAACATGAAAATGAATCACAATCATATGAAAGCTTCACAAAGATAAATCAGAGACAATACGCTAATGATGAGTGTAAACTCAAACTGCAAAACGGCAGTTCTGCAAACTGCAAAACGACAGTAGCAACTCCACAGAGCAAGTGGGGATATACTGTTAATGTGCTGCACAATAGTAAGCACCTCATCAAATTATCATAACAGCTTGCAGACATTAGCTTTCAGCTAACAGTTGTATGGGGCAGGGATATGCAAATACTAGACTGAATGTGATTGGTCTATATAAAATGAGGCATAACAGTAATACAACACCTTAGGAACTGGGTTTGGTTGGCCATGCTTTCTCCTCCGTTCTATGCTGTTCGAGTGTTGCCATTGTTTCTGTTATTGCTGGCGATGGAAGAACCACGTCCTGTTCTCCCTCCTCTTCTCCCACCGGAGCTTCCTCTGCCTCTAGAACCTCTGCTAGACTTGCTCCTTCTCATCCGGATCTTATGCTGTGAACAAAAGAAAGACAAAAGACAAATAATTTTATCAAAAACAGTTCTGTCAAAAATATTTTCAGGTGTCTGTGTGTCACATAATAAATAAAGAACATATATTTTTAATTGACTTTCTTTAAGGTTTTGCAGTGAGTAAAAAGTTTCATTGAGACATTTAGTTAAGTAATATTTCCTTGGTGAATAACTTTCAAAAGCCCTCCTAAAGCCTCACTCAGCTGACCCAGCTGTAAGGACAAATTTGCAATGTTAGTGTTCCCTAAGAGGACCAATGATTCTGTTTTGCATTTAGGCCTGTTTGTAATTGGCTGTACTGGAGCCAATAGCTCAGGGTATGCTATGACTGGTTTGTTCAACCCAGAGTTCAGGGTTATGTTCAGGGTTTGTTGAACTACCTCTTGGGAGAACATTCGCCCTTGTTTGCTCATCCATAAGTAACTAAAAATACACACCCTAAAGCTTGATCTCTTAAATTGAAAATACCCAATCACTTAAATAGGAATTAAACAAATAAAATGCATAGAGTTGTGTTTGGGTCAAACTGACCCATTTTTATTAATTTTTTTTTTAAATAAAATTTTTCTGAAATAAAAATGATGCAGTAAATTATTTTATTGACATGAAACTCCATTGCTTTAGCTTTTTTTCATATGAAGAACATGCAAAAGAACACATGTTCACAATTTAACCATCACAAAACAAATACAATATGGATATTGACAAAGTGTCAAAGTGTTCCAGTTACCTGCTGCTGGTCAACAGTAATCATGGGTTCACATCTCATTTCAGTGGTCAGAGGAACGCTGCCATCATTTACCAGCTGGGAGAATGTCATGTCGCACAGCAATGATTTCTACATAGAGAGCAGAAAATTACATTGTCAAAACACCACCCAATAACTTATTTTTAAACATTAGATTTTGATTACATATAGCAACATTCAGACCTAATTTTAATTAGGACCTAATATATATTTATATAACAAACCTGATTTCCTACCACAGAACATGAATATAGCATACTCTTACCCCATCCTTTTTGATGGGACACTGTTTTCCCATCTGGTCCTCGGTGCTTTGGCAGATAGTCTCCTGCAGGGGGAACCTCAGCCTCCTCACGACCACTGGCTTGTCCTCAGATTCAGGGTACAACTTGGGTTAAAGATAACAAAAAAAACATTTTCATTAATAAAGGAAATGCATTTCATCATTATGTTACAAGCATTATTTACAGTGGGGTCCAAAAGTCTGAGATCACTAGTGGAAGTGCTTTCTTTTATAAGATAGGACAAAATGTTTTATTACAAATTATACTAACAATTTGAGTGAAAAGTTAAATCTTGTACATGAAAAATGTACATGAATATTGTTTTAATGACAGCATGCACTGCAGCTGGTATGGACGCCACAAGTTTGTGCAAAATTTAATGAACCATGTTATGCCACAGTCTTTAAGTGTCCAAAAACTTTCTTGGCCTTTAAGTGTTTTATGGGGTCTGGCCTTTTGTAAAAAGGAGTTCATGTGGTCAATGTCACAAATTTGCTTAAATATGACCCAGAAATAGTGCAGAATTTTAAATATTTCTTAAATACATTTCTTTAATAAATATTTAGTAAAGGTCATGACTAGTAATGCATGTCTTATTGTACATTTTACAAAACCCTACAACTGTTTTGTATATTTCTAGGATTACATGGAAAAAAAATCAAAGAAAAAGTTCAATGCGGTCTCAGACTTTTGGTCCCCACTGTTTATCCAGAGATAACATTATTGCTGTACATTTGATGCTACTGGAGGAAGATAACCTTAAATACCATGAGAATAAAAATAATAAAACACACATACATATGTATACTTTACATGTTTTAAACCTTCTCCGCTAAAATATTTTGCCTATCTTACTGTAAGATAAGCCTGGAAAGACTGCAGTGAGAAGACTCACTCTTTCAAACTGAAAACCAACACCCCAATTTTGATTCACAACTCAGCTTTCTCTGTAGCATTCCCTTTGAGTAAATTAAGCAGTTCACATCAGCTGTGTTTTGATGTCTATTTTATTTGTACTTACAGTTTCAACTTGCAGAGCTCTGAGCAGAGGTCTGAAAGTGTATTCCTCCCCAGTCTGTTGGGTGTAGCGGGTGATGGCGTCTACAATGGCACTTTCATAGCTGAACTTCACCCCGCGCTGAGCAGTCACCAACAAGCCAGCCAGTGCAACCAAAAGTGTTTTCACAAGGGTCTTCATTTTCAGAACTGTAGGACAAGTAGAGGATCCTGTCTATTTATACCCTGTGCGAGTGGACTTCCCTGAGTGGAGCAATTGTGTTTCGCAACTTGCAGGAAAGAGAAGCATGCTGAGACTTGCTGATGCGATTGTTATTGAAAAATGCTTTCACATGTATGAGCATTCCAGACAACATCTGGAAATTCCTTCCTATCAGTTATCAGAAGTTGTCATGTGAATTTATAATTTTTTTTTTTTTAGGTATTTCATTGTAGTTTTCAGAATTGATAAGTAAGCCATAGCAGACGAATGGGCATACTTGCATTTTATTTTATGTGGAAATTCCGCATTGCAGCTATGGTATTAGAGTATGGTTAGAAATATTTATGACCTACAAGTATATTGCTGTTGAGAGCTCATTCCAAAGCATATAATTTGACTCCATTTGGGGGGGGGTTGTTTTGCAGAGATGTATTTTTACTATAATATTGAAATGGTGTTATCATAGTATGGGTTATACATGTCAGACATATTTAAACTTTTTTATTGCTCTTCTAATAGTGGAATGTGAAAATATAAACAAACACAGGCATACAAGTGTATGTACAGTGCCCAAAAAAACATATTTGCCCTTAATTCCTCCTATTTGCATATTTCTGTCACTGAATGGTATCAATACTCACTCATTACATTAGACAAGGGAAACCAGAGCAAACACAAAACATAGTTTTGAGCAAGGCCCTTAACCCCACATTGCTCTCGGAGGGAATGATCAACTGTAATTGCTTTAGATTAAAGTGTCACCTAAATTGCTGTAATGTAAAATTTGTCAAGAAAGCTCAGTGGCCACCAAAATAACATTTTACACGATTTATATGACATTATGCAAGGCTCCTCCAACACAGCTTATCTCAAGGTGTATTTTTATTTTTAATGAACTCTTTTAATGTATTAATGAACTCTATTGTCTATCACTATTGTCTGCCATATAATATGACATGCCATATAATTACTTATTTACCAGTTAAATTTTGTAAATAACAATGTGTTTTTCATCATCCCTGTGGCTACATTTTTGATTTGTCATTAGATACAGTTTGCATCTGTGTTAGTTACAGTAAGCAAAACCTTGATTTGGTCATTTGTTGTTAGTGGTTTCATCAAAAGAATTTCCTAAACTGGGCAATCATGCAGTTCATGAACAGGACATTGTAGTTTCAGGAGGAAGTGCATGTGTTACTCAGTCAGAGGTTTTGAAAAACCATTGCCTCAACAATCAGAAGTAGAAAGCCAACATTATAAGTTTAAGTCTCCAGAAAACATCTACAAATCCTACCATTTCTTACAACTGTAAAAAAAAAATAGGATTCCCACAACATAGCAGCGATCTGTGGGTACAGAAACCATGAACGTCACAGAATCAACCAATTTGTCTCTGAGTGTAATTTTACCTAAAATGCTAGAGGGTATTTATTACCTTATCAAAGTAATGGGAATTTATATTGCAAGATGCAGTTGAATTTAGTTTTTTTTTTTTTTTACAGCAAGACATACACAGTACATATTTACATACTAGGGCTGTCAATTCTTCCCAAGAATACCATTCGAAGGTTAGTTGAATGAAATTATAAAAATTCGATAGAACTTGACACTCACATATTATTAACAAGTAAAAGCCACACGCATAGCGTTCAGCATTAGAGTTTAGGTTCATTGCCTGTTTGACCGATAGGAAACAGCTGGTCTGCAGGAGTTGGACAGGTTTGTTAGTCATTGGCTAACTCTGAATGAGAGAGGCAGAAAACAAGATGAATCGTTTGCTTTCTTAAAGCGTATAAATATTCTACATGTGACATTTGTGCATGAAAGAGTGTGAAAGGGAGACAAAAATCCTACATAGTAGGCTACCTAGACATTACCTTGCTCTACACAGAAATGTTTTCTTCACAACAAAATATCTGATGATGGAGTTGGAAATGTTCTGCCATGATGCTAATGGTGCAAGGGTTGGTACATGGCATATACACAAACAAAAAGCTGGCTTGTTATTTGAACATCCCGATATGTAGTTACTGCTAAATACGATTAAATGTTTTTACAGTTTGAAAGCGGTTAGGGACGTTAAAGTATTTTTGCACATTTTTATCTGAATTTCGAAGTTAAACTTCGTTCTGACGGCCCCACTGCATACACGTAGCTTATGCATGTGCATATACAATTTTAAATTATTAGGGGTCATTAAAATCTATTCTGTAGCTTAATGTATTAAATACTGCCGACTATAATCCATACAAATTGACTCAAAAACACCACTTCATACAGCTACAGACAATCTAATTTATTTAGGTATATTTCACAATACAGTTTTTTACCTATAGCTAATATTTACGAAGGAATACTCCCGTATTTCCTTTTCCTCGGTGGACCCGGTGCCTCCTAAAGCGAAGCACGCTCTGTTCAGGGCCTTGTGTAGCAACTGTGTTTCCCGTAACAAGTCTGCAAACGTCAGCGTAGAAGTCATCTGGATTGTGTCCAAATGCTTATCTGGAGGCTACCACACAGCTGTTTTCAATAAACAATGAAAAATACCCAGCTGAAATGTTAGACTTTCCCAGCTGGCATTTACTCAAACCAGGTTGAACTATGTCTCCATTAAACCTTTATCACATGAATGCACCCACTGATTCAAAACAAAATATCAAAGGACCACAGTAAGGAAAACCTTACAGACTCACTGTACCTCTGAATCACTGTACACCAATGCCAGTAAGCTGGATAATGAGACTAACATTCCCCTGATACACTGCCTTTGGGCCACATTTCTATCATAGTCACAGACAGTACTTTGTATGCAAGTTCTTTATGTTCTAATAACACATGATATGTTTTTGCAGTTCTTTGTGGACTGAAACCTTTAATCTTTTCAGCTTTCACTGTGGAATCTAAATAATTATAAGTTGTCAGCCTAGACTCAAGAAATGCAGGAAGCTCAAAGGTCACCCTTCACATTACATATGTGGAGTCCTTACTCATCAACAGTACCCCTTACCTTAAGTTAGACAGCTTCACATTGCATCTTTTGAATTTTATGTCTTTAAATGTTCAAATATTTAGACTGTTTATTTTTTCATATTAAAATTGTAAAATACAGTTTTGAAAAACTATATTAAAAACTATAAACGTATAATAACAATAATATATAATTTGTCTCATTATTACAAATAGTGACACATAAGATTGCATCACATTGGTAAGCCTGAGTCTCAAATTACTGGAAGTCTATGAAACAGAACATTTCGCAACACATGATCACCTGTCCATTTCAGATGTAGACAGTTTGCCTGCAGGTGTAGAGTCGATCCCTCCCTTTAAATAGCCCCGGTCTACACTCTGAATTATCAGTCTCACTGAGATACACAGATAAGATGAAGGGCTCTGCTGGATCTCTGCTGCTGCTCTCCCTGACCGCTCTGGTCTCCATGACACTGGCCAGCAGTGTCCTCACATTCTCAGACATCCTTGCCAGAGCCACCATTGACTTCAACCAGAAGAGCCAGGAGACGAAGGCGTTTGGGCCTCCCAAAAAGAGTCCTCTTCGGTCAATGGTATCGTCTGCCACTTTTTTTTATTTCTATTGAAAGAATCTTTGTGAATGACTGTATCTTTAAAAGTGTTGAGCGCAAAAACTAGGATGAATATATGTGTCTATATCATAGCTTTCTCTGTCTCTCTCTCCATCAGTCAGTGTTTGAGCCGGGAGATGGTTCTGTCATGATCAAGACGATAACTTTCACACTTAAAGAGACGATGTGCCCAAAATCAGAGGACTATCTGAAGGACGAGTGTGTTTTCAAGGAGAATGGGGGGTGAGCTTCCTCAATCGACATTGTTCTATCAAAATCCATGATTTACAAAAAAGACCTTTACACTTTAATAGTATGAAGTATGTGAAGGCATGAACACCAGTACTATCCCTATTTAGGGACTGGATAGAGACTCAAGATAAAATCATGGGCTCACCAGCAAAAACACTAAACCTGAGCCACTGAAATGTCTAGCCTGGAAGTGAGATACCTCAAACTGGGTGCTGATTCTGTACGCTGTTGTATTCTCTGTCTTTTCCCATCTGAAGTCTCTGAAGAAGTGCACAAGCACAGCCACAATCCTGAAGTCACAGCCCAGGGAGGTAGCATCTCTGACAGTGTCCTGTCAGGAGGTCACAGACCCAGAGGAGCGCAAGGTAATCCATTAGAAGCATTGAGTTCAGTTGAGATTCATCCCGTTTCTGACATTACTGTCTCTTTAGGACTCTATAATCTCAAATCTATCACTGATATTATGGTCAGACTTCTGCTTAAAAGTTACAGTTTGCATCAGAAGTGGCCTGTTTTGATGTACTATTCAGATGTATTTTGATTTGTATATTTCGATCACTTAGTGACTCCTTTGCCCTCTCTTCCAGGAACTCTCAGAGCCTCCAAGTTGGACAAAATGGTTCAGTAACTGGTAAAGGCTGCAGAATTTCACAGCACAGCAAGATTCCACAGTAACGTCTGTCCCCATGTAATTTATTACTTTTGCATTATGTCTACGTTCATAAATAAAAGTTTTTTAACATAACTATACACACTGGGAGCATTCCTTTAACAAAATATTATACGATGGCTTGGTTGAATATCTCATTTCCAGCGGGGTAGAAGGTGACCTTTATTTTAAGTTAAAAGGACACCTATAAATTTACATTTATGTATTTAGCAGACACTTTTATCCAAAGCAACATACAAGGAATGCATAAAATTGTTACAACTCAAATGCAGCAACGAAAAAAGCATCATTTACACAAAAGCAGTACAAACCATAAACAAACAGTCAAATGAGCATAATTAGCACAGTATAACCACCAAGCATATAATAATATTGTTTTTTTTTTTGGTTGTGGAGAGGGACCCTATAGAATAGTTACATATTTAATCACTTTTCTGAATTAATACCCCGCTTACATGGGCTACTATCTACCAGAGATCTGGTTGGTGTTTATGTCGAGGATTGGAACTGAGCAGACAAGAGAATGAAATGAGATAGCAAATGATACTTGATGGCTGCAATAGAAACTCCACAATACTAGTAAACATCTGCATACAAAACATTTTAGCCAGCTGAAAGTTAACTACCAAAGTTACACCCACCCAAGCACTGACATGATGAAGTGCTCTGGCTGACAGTTTGACTATAACAATAAAATTAAAATATCACAGTAATATTGAGAAGAGCTAATATGGCTGTTCTATTCTTATCGACAATATGAACAAAATATTTTGTGGCAGTGAACAAATGTGAACGAAAATTACATACAGCTGGCAAGTTAATTGGTAAAGGTGCAAAAAAAATCATACAGCAAAACTTCAGGCAAGTGATTGTTTTGTTGTGAAAGTAGCAGGTTAGCATAACATCCTCTCATGGCTGACAATTGTGGCTACGAGACATTTTGCTAAAACTAACACATTACAATAGCACTGATGAGGGCCACCCTGAGATGACAGAATAATATGGCTACCCTATTCTTACTAAAATGCACGTGCACAGATAGACCCCTTTGCCTTTTAGCCAGTGGTGTTTTACAATCAGTATTTTATATATATATGCACTCATAGTTTTACAGTAATGTGTAATCGTTCATTGGCAGTGCGTGTTGCTCGGCACGCAATATACTGTGTTACGTATGAGCGAAACTGTGCTTGATGTGTCTGTCTCTGCCGTTCTGCAACATTAAATGTCATTTAAATGACGGTATTACCCGCTCCCGCCACCACTTGGTTCTGACAATACACTGCAGGAGTGGAACATGTGTTTATCAAAGTTGTCAAACAATCAAATGCCACCACCCCAGCGATACCCTCGCTCCAGCTCTCGTCCAAATCATCTCACGCCAAAGGAAAAATATAAGAAGTATTGTAAAATGCTGGTGATATATAATCAAAGCCATTATCTGCACCATGTTCTAGTGTGTGGATGGTAATGAGTACAGTTATAATAAAATATTCAGTATGTGGATGGGCCCCACAGTCTGCATCCCGTTAAGGCACTGTTCCACTGTGTGGATGGTCCCTACAGTCTCCATCCTGTCAAGTCACAGTTTCTGCGTATGGATGGGCCTCACAGTCTGCATCCTGTTAAGGCACTGTTCCAGTGTGTGGATGGGCCCCATGGTCAGCCTCCTGTTAAATCACTGTTCCAGGATGTGAATGGGCCCCTCGGTCTGCATCCTGTTAAGGCACTGTTCCACTGTGTTGATGGGCCCCACAGTCTCATATCTAATAGTGCATCTACAGAAGTGATTTCAATTTTTACCATCATCTAAGCATCGCAGTGTCTCATGCATGCATTTGAGCCAGGTCTGAATGAATGTTGTGAGGTAATAGCTCACCATACATTTTGAAGCAAAACATCTGAAATATGTACTTTTCTACTTTTTTTTCAGCAAAATCTGTCAAAGTACTGCACTTTCCATTAACTAACATCCTTCAACAAGTATGGAACAATGATGTTCTAGGTTAAGCCATCAAAATGATTGAATCAATGGTACTCAAGTAGTATGGGATGTAAATACTAATGTTTATAATAATGTGCAGCCTTACCAATCTTTTTAGAATTCTTTACACAGCAAGTATCCGTAATACCTTAGGCTACTCTGGACAACTGCCCTGACCCCCCAAACTAGGATTCATGCATTTCCCTGAGACCTGACCTGAGAGATCCAAAGAGCGTACACTAGAGGGCGCTGGTGTTCAGTGTGGAGCAGAAATCCATCCCATTTCACAGCTATTCTCTATCCACTGGCTAATCACACTGAGCCATCATTTTGCGATACTATCTGTCAGTTATCAAATTTTCCCTTTGTGTATGTGCATTTCTATGGATGTGCATGTGTGTTTTTGTGCATGCCTGTTTTTATGTCTTACTGTGTGTATGTATTTGTGTGTGTCTTTTCCATGTGTATGTGTATTTGTATTCCTCTGTTTGTCTGTCCCTAGGGGTGAATATGTTTTCCTTTATGTGTATGCATTTGTGTGTGTGTCCCTATGGCTGAATGTGTTCTCCTTTGTATATGTGTTTGTGTGTGTGCATGAATGCCATTTTATGACTGTGTGTTTATATGTGTCCCCTATGTGCACCTGTCTGTTAAATCATATGTGTGTGTATCTCTGTGTTTCAGTGGTCAGAGACACTCTGTCCCAGCACTGTGTCCCTCTGTCAGTTGAGGACTCAGAGCTGGTTCCCCAGCTCTGAGCACGTCTATGAGGATTTGCGCCCCCCCCCATAAAATGTAAACAAAAACAAAAAATTAAATTGGTATACTTTTAGCTATACTGATAGTGAGATTAAAAAAAAGGTAAAGTTGCTCCCAAGTGTCTGTATGCCAGCTTTGTAGCTGCATTTTGTATTTTTTTTTCCTGTCCGTGTCTGCCATGTGCTTTTGCTTTCAGATTTCTCATGTACCACCCCCGCCCCTGTTCTCCTGCCTGCCTTGTGTAAGGGAAGTGAGGATTTAACAAAAATAAAGATTCTCTGAACCTAATGTGTTGTAATAATTAAAACCCTTGTTTAATGTCCAGCACTCTGGATAATGAAAACAAGTGACACTAAATACTAAAACTCCTCACCTGACCAATAGGTACTAAGGTGAAATTGGTTTACTGAAATAATTGCTGTGAGAAATATTACCTGTTACTTAAATAACCAAGTTCGTTTGTAGAAATGAGCCATCTGGTGGCCAACAAGAATATTCAGGATCACAGATGAATGAAATGAATATTATCCAGCCAAAGTTTGTTTACCTTGAGGAATAACAAAGGAGCTACTCCCAACTGCAGCCAAACCAAAAAAAGTAAATCCCAAAGTGCAATAGTTCCAGCAGTGACAGTAGATAGCCTGGGCAAGTGATGACCAAGCAGAAGGACTAAGCAATAGAACTAAGCAATGAGGCCTGTTCCAGGCCCAAATTAAGAAGGGTCTCTCCCCCTCCTCCCTGGTTGTTGCATATCTCATTTTATGGTGGGGAAATGCCCGAAGGTTTATCCAGGACTTAATTCTATATTGAAACTTTAACAACTGGAGAACACAAGGCATCCCTCCAGTATTAACATTTCTGTGATCAGCTTTTGACGAGCGTCACAATGACACCAAACATGATCATATTCGAGTTTAGGGAGGAGAGTTCACAGAGAGGAACAGGCCGTTCTGGACATGAATGGCTTTGCGGTTATATTGAGACACACTCCTGTTGTAATGTGACTTTATTAATATGAAAATGGTGAATATTATTGGGGTATAGAAGGGGAAAGTGACCCTGAAGTACACAAACACACGCAGGCACAAACACACACATACACACACACAAACGCTCCAGAAGGGGAAGGAGACAGAAGGAGAGAGAGAGGTGGATGACCCCTGTGGTTGAACATGTTTGTCAAAGGATTATACATTTGGGGGGCACCTTAGGGTTTACCAAGAGCAAAGAGGGCTTTACCATGCCCAATTCACTTTAAACTGGTAACCCCAAATGTAGATCCATATTGGCCATCATAAGTGGTTTGTCTTAATTTCTGCATAAAGGTCTTTTCCTTGCCATGCTTGAAAAGCCTGTTGCTCTTTTGATCACCGGGTTGGAGGTGTTTATGAGGGAGAGAAACCATTTCTCTCTCTTTGGCTGTTTCTAGGAGCATGGCAAGGGACCATAAAAGAAGAGAGAAGGGTAAATAACCATAAAATGTATGTTGCTCTCCTGACACTCGTTACCTGACTACTTTCCCCTGAATGCTTGTTCACTTGTTCCCCATTTCAGCTCTTCGGTCTCCCTACTTATACACTGTTTGTGTCTCTGCTCTTTCACAGATTGTGGCAATGGTTTTGTGTCTTGGTGCCACCTGTTATTTCCGTTTGCCTGTTATATAGACTGTTTTGATTCTCTGCCTTTTTCTGACTTCGCTTTTGCCTGCCATTTGGATTGTTTGCCTATTGCTATTGATCCTGTCTGTTCATCAATCTTGCCTTGCCTACTGTTTTGGACTGTTTGCCTATGCCTTTTGGTTTTGACCCAGCCTGCTTCCTGACTCCGATTCTGGTTTTGTGGTTTGGTACTGCTGGAATTAAACACCCTTTTGAACCTGGCCTGATTTTGTCTGTGCTGGAGTCTCTGCCTGAGTCGTGACACCAGGTCACTGCATCCAAGTACTATAAAGTAAATTTTACATGCAAGTCACTGACCTGACTTCAGGCTACATTTTGCACACACTCTTATCCAGAGTGACTTTTAACTCAAAGTACACAAATCATGGGATGAAAGTGCTGAAAGACCAAGAGTAGGGTAAAAGTGCCAGGTGGGATAGCATAAGCACAGACTATGACCCTGTGAATGACCCACTGAAGAAATGAAATACCAACAACAACCATAACCACAACAAAAGTAAAATTAGATCACTACTAGTAAAGCTATGGTTATGTAGAAGAGCTTGAGGGAGACAGGGAGAGGAGCATCCTGAATAGATAAGTCTTCAGTCTACACTTGAAGATAGACAGACTTTTTGCTGTCCTTAAACTCCATGGAAAGGTCATTCCACCAGCGGGGAGCCAGAACAGGCAGCACACGTGACCAGGAAGTGCAAACACAGGAGGTAACATCAGGCATCCCAGTGATGCAGAGTGGAGCAATTGGGAAGGTGTGTAGGGTCTGATGATCTTTTGGAGCCTGGTAAGTGAGCACCAAAGTTTTTAATTTGATGCAGGGCATTGCAGATAGACAGTGGAGGGAGGTAAGGAGAGGGGTGACATGGGAGTGTCTGGGGAGGATGAGGACCAGAGGAGCTGCAGTGTTCTGAATGAGGCCGCAGGGGTATGATCATTGCTGCTGGAAGACCAGCAAGGAGCGAATTGCAGTAGTCCAGACGGGAGAGTACCATTGCGTCAACTAGTAGCTGCGTAGAATAGGTGGTGAGAAAGGGGCAGATTCTCCTGATGTTGTACAGAAAGAACCTGCAAATCTGGCTCATTACTGCAATGTGCATGTCATATGTTATGACTCACTTTTTCTAACAGCTTCTTTGTTGATATTTAGTACAAGAAGCTTTCAGTAATGTCTAGTGGACATGCTTCCATATTATTCCTGAGTTGAGGAAGTTCTTGGTTGTTGGGGAAGTACTGCAAGAAGCATGCAAACTTCTTCCAGTTTAGGAATTTAAGGACCCATATCACTGCATAGCCAACAGGCACTGTAAACACTCAGTTGTTTTGTTTGTCAAGTGTTTTGTCTTGTTTGCACATATTGCACAGCCATATTTGTTGCATCCTATATCTTTCACTGGACTGGCAACACCTGTAAATAAACCATTTGGTGTTTGGAGTGTGTATGACTGGTGTATTGGTGTATGACTACCTGGCACTTTACTTACTCTAACCACCCACTATTATCATACAACAAAATTAACAGAACTCCCAAGACCCTGAATTCATAGTTTAAGAATTTTTAATAAAAATAAATGTAATAAATGGATTGATATGAAGTCTAAATCTTGATATTTAGCCATTAAAAATAGAAATTTCAAAAATGCAATAAAACAAACTAAAAACAGAACCTAGGCAAAATCATACAGATTCATCAATTACTTTTCATGTGCTAGAGAGAAAATAACAGGGTCTACAAAATAGGATGAGCATCAAAACATGCCTGAAACAAATTTTACGAGGGAAAATTTTGATGGTTTAACTTGGGTCAAAGGTGTTCCCTGGAAACTGTAATCCAAATTTTATAAATCCCATAAATATTGAGGAAATTCATTTGAAAACTTCTGAGACATTTGTGAGCAGTAATTTTAGGCGACATCTTCCTTTATCATGCAAACACTAGAATTCACAAAATTTGGTGATTGTGCTTGCACTTAATGGCTTATGTGTATCACTTCGATGAATGTTACAAATTGTGGTGGTGGTTGAGGTGAGTTCCTTAGCTTTTATGAGTGGGATTTGCACTATAGGGCAAGGATCTGTAGTTGTAGAGAAGACCCATAATTATCCAATGTGTTTCTGTATGTAATTTAACTTTACATGTTCCCAAAGGAAAATTCCCATACAAAATGATATTGCAATATGTATTTAAATGTAGTTTATGCTTCCATGCAAGATAGACACAGCACATGTATATACACAAACATGTGCATAGACATATATTTTCAGTCAGTAGTGGTCAAAAAATATTTTGTAAACATTAATCATTCTAAGTATTATTAAGTATTCTGGAAGATGGAACAGTTTGTAGTTTTCAAACAATAACTTATAAATTCACTCTTAAACAACTCTACTAAGAGCTACACCCAATCTCTCTTAGAAAATTATAGACAGAGGTTTATTTCCATAATACTGATCTAGCTATTGCTACTGTTTAATGAGGACAGACAAGTATTTTATGCAGGTGTTTTGTTTGTTTTGCTTCGTGTTCCCTTACCCCAAAGCCTTCAATGCCTTGTAGAGGAGAGCACACTCTGTACAGTGCCTGCTGTAGCCACTGTGCTTCCAGTAACTACTGTGCATTATGTCAGTGGGGAAGTCCTGGATTGCATCCAGATGGTCATCTTTGTGCTATCGTGCAGATTTTTTCAAAGGGAAAAGTACCAAACTGTGAAATGTTGGACTTTGGCAGCTGCTGTTTACCTTTGTCTCTATGTCTCTTTTTTCCTTTTTCCCCTCAATTTGCTTTGCATTACATGAATGTGTGCACATTCAAATTCAAATAAGCATTTTAAATATATAATTGAAATATATATTGGAGCAGTAATGTCCCATTTTTACATACTTTCCACAAGAAAAGGTTTCAATTTATCCTGTTCAATTTCTGTATTGTTTTCCTGAAATTTACAATAGATGCAATCCATTGCCGGTTTGGAACTTGAGAAACAATCTAATCCATTACAACAATATAATTTATCTGTATGGATGAATACACAAACTGTTTAAAAAATGTATTCAGGATTGAAGATCAGTAATGAAAATATAATTC
>JAFBMS010001264.1:0-44363 GCA_019788955.1 Albula glossodonta | reverse complement strand
TCACAGACAACATCTAAACCAGCGCTCTGCAGCCGCTCTCACAGATAACATCTAAACCAGCGCTCTGCAGCCGCTCTCACAGACAACATCTAAACCAGCGCTCTGCAGCCGCTCTCACAGAGAACATCTAAACCAGCGCTCTGCAGCCGCTCTCACAGATAACATCTAAACCAGCGCTCTGCAGCTGCTGCGGCGCACTGCTCCGCTCTCACAGACAACATCTAAACCAGCGCTCTGCAGCCGCTCTCACAGATAACATCTAAACCAGCGCTCTGCAGCCGCTCTCACAGAGAACATCTAAACCAGAGCTCTGCAGCCGCTCTCACAGATAACATCTAAACCAGTGCTCTGCAGCCGCTCTCACAGATAACATCTAAACCAGCGCTCTGCAGCCGCTCTCACAGATAACATCTAAACCAGCGCTCTGCAGCCACTGTGGCGCACCGCTCCACTCTCACAGATAACATCTAAACCAGTACTCTGCAGCCGCTCTCACAGATAACATCTAAACCAGCGCTCTGCAGCCGCTCTCACAGAGAACATCTAAACCAGCGCTCTGCAGCTGCTGTGGAGCACCGCTCCACTCTCACAGATAACATCTAAACCAGCGCTCTGCAGCCGCTCTCACAGATAACATCTAAACCAGTACTCTGCAGCCGCTCTCACAGATAACATCTAAACCAGCGCTCTGCAGCCGCTCTCACAGAGAACATCTAAACCAGCGCTCTGCAGCTGCTGTGGAGCACCGCTCCACTCTCACAGATAACATCTAAACCAGCGCTCTGCAGCCGCTCTCACAGATAACATCTAAACCAGCGCTCTGCAGCTGCTGCGCAGCACCACTCCACTCTCACAGAGAACATCTAAACCAGCGCTCTGCAGCCGCTCTCACAGAGAACATCTAAACCAGCGCTCTGCAGCCGCTCTCACAGATAACATCTAAACCAGAGCTCTGCAGCCGCTCTCACAGATAACATCTAAACCAGCGCTCTGCAGCCACTCTCACAGATAACATCTAAACCAGCGCTTTGCAGCCGCTCTCACAGATAATATCTAAACCAGAGCTCTGCAGCCGCTCTCACAGATAACATCTAAACCAGCGCTCTGCAGCCGCTCTCACAGATAACATCTAAACCAGCGCTCTGCAGCCGCTCTCACAGATAACATCTAAACCAGCGCTCTGCAGCCGCTCTCACAGAGAACATCTAAACCAGAGCTCTGCAGCCGCTCTCACAGATAACATCTAAACCAGCGCTCTGCAGCCACTCTCACAGATAACATCTAAACCAGCGCTCTGCAGCCACTCTCACAGATAACATCCCCCTCCTGTACGACCCCAGAACCCCACCCCACGGGCCCCCCTCCCATACAACCCCACCACACTGAACTATGAGCACTCATCTCAAATCTCACTAACCTGTCATGGTATGGGAGAGAGGGGAGGTGGAGAGAGAGAGAGAGAGAGGGGCCTGGTGAAAAAAGGGAGGAAGAAGAGGAGGTTGTAGAGGAGGAAGAGGATGAGGTGGTGAGGGAAACTGAAGAGAAAGATTCAAAGAGAGAGAGGTACAGAAGGAAAGAAAAATCAATCCGAAAAGGGAGGTGAGACAGGACAGGTGAGAGGTGGGTGGGCCCTTTGATCCAGGTTCTGGACAGCTGAAGGACAATAACAGCTCCAGATGGTTTAACTGCCGGGGGAGGGGGGGGGGGTTCTTAGCTTACAAGTAGCCAGGGGGTAAAGGGAAGGGGGTCATGGTCAAGTCTCGGTCACTCCCCAATTTGGCAAACAGCGTGTCCCAGGCTCCAGAGTCACTCCACGGCCGCAGGACTCAAACGCTCCCTGAAAGCGCATGCACAGCTCCCGTCTCTCAGCCTTAATGGTGAAATTATACACCGAGCTTAAATATAAACTTATACACTGTATTTTAAAATGTGCTTACATTTTAAAAATACACTTCTCTCAAATCATTTTGACCTTATATAATTGTATGTTTTCATTTCTATATTTGTAGTGGCTTTATTTACATTTAAATGCGAACGTTTTTAACTGGGTATAGTTAATGCGTTTTTAACAAAAGCATGTAATACACACAGTAAAGTGGCTGGATCAGACCCTTTCTGTCTGGTTATGATTGCTGATATGACGGTTGCACAGCAGGTGAGCTCAGTGAGCTCAGTATCACACTGTTTATCTGCTCATGAATGACCCTGATTGATGTGGTGTGTCTCAAGCCCTGATAAAATGCACACAGAAAAACACAGACCAGCCCCAGGGTCCCTGCTCATCAGGAAAGCAGCACTGCCCTGCTATTGGCCAAGGTTCAGGGTCCCTGCTCATCAGGAAAGCAGCACTGCCCTGCCATTGGCCAAGGTTCAGGGTCCCTGCTCATTAGGAAAGCAGCACTGCCCTGCCATTGGCCAAGGTTCAGGGTCCCCGCTCATCAGGAAAGCAGCACTGCCCTGCCATTGGCCAAGGTTCAGGCTGGACTCAGTCACAGCTGCAATGACTGCAGTCTGGAGCAGGTACAGTGAATCCACACTGAGCGTGCTCACAACACTGAGCCAGAGCAGAGACTGTGCTGTTCCGATGCGTTTCCACACAGCTGTGAATATCTCCTGATTTATTACATCAGTCAACACAGTAACAGAACTGCAATTCATTTCATTATTGGCAATATGATCACAGACCACCAATATTCTCACACATGCATGACCAGATTCATTAGCGTTAAATTGTTAATAAATGAAATGCTGAATAATCTCTGAGTGATCTGCTGGAGCTGATCCCTGCAGACACAAATGCGCTGTATGTGCCAGGGACTTTCACACCCATCAGCACTCAGCCATCATTACTCAGCTCAGCGGCCTATGGGTATATTGCAGTCAGACGGAGATCTACCACAGAGCTCAACACAGACACCTTCATTACTCAGCTCAGCGGCCTATGGGTATACTGCAGTCAGACGGAGATCTACCACAGAGCTCAACACAGACACCTTCATTACTCAGCTCAGCGGCCTATGGGTATACTGCAGTCAGACGGAGATCTACCACAGAGCTCAACACAGACAGTGACAGCCATTCAGCTCCTCATAACATCATCAAACCACAATTAAAACAAACCAGCGGCTGATATTGGTCACAATCAGGGGGTGTCTTGACATGTCTTTAATAAGCTAAGAAAGAACAGATGTGGGTCCTGAAACTATTTGTAGGTTTGTTGATAATCATGTAAAGTAAATCCCCATTTTTGACTTTCAGACACATATTATTCCTCGGGTTTCTGTGGATCTCTCACTGCATTCCAGGCCCTCACACACGGAGACCTCTACATGTGTGAAGGCTGACCTTACATGACCACATATTATTCCTCGGGTTTCTGTGGATCTCTCACTGCATTCCAGGCCCTCACACACGGAGACCTCTACATGTGTGAAGGCTGACCTTACATGACCACATATTATTCCTCGGGTTTCTGTGGATCTCTCACTGCATTCCAGGCCCTCACACACGGAGACCTCTACATGTGTGAAGGCTGACCTTACATGACCACATATTATTCCTCGGGTTTCTGTGGATCTCTCACTGCATTCCAGGCCCTCACACACGGAGACCTCTACATGTGTGAAGGCTGACCTTACATGACCACATATTATTCCTCGGGTTTCTGTGGATCCCTCACTGCATTCCAGGCCCTCACACACGGAGACCTCTACATGTGTGAAGGCTGACCTTACATGACCACATATTATTCCTCGGGTTTCTGTGGATCTCTCACTGCATTCCAGGCCCTCACACACGGAGACCTCTACATGTGTGAAGGCTGACCTTACATGACCACATATTATTCCTCGGGTTTCTGTGGATCTCTCACTGCATTCCAGGCCCTCACACACGGAGACCTCTACATGTGTGAAGGCTGACCTTACATGCCCACATATTATTCCTCGGGTTTCTGTGGATCTCTCACTGCATTCCAGGCCCTCACACACGGAGACCTCTACATGTGTGAAGGCTGACCTTACATGCCAGGCCGTCTGGCCGTCTGGTCAATCGGTCAGCTACACATTCCTCACATTCCACGGCCAATCAAACGGGCCACTCAAATGGGACACATACCCACAGATATGTGAATGATATTTATATTCACATAATAGATTTCCACTCTGTTTCCCTTGGGAATTTTCAGCACTGTGAAACTCGGATCTGCACAATTGAGCGATGCTGTGATGAAATTGTCGTTATGCTGCCTGAGGGCTAAATAACAGCTTCTTTCAGTTCTGATAACACCATCACCAGACCAGACCATGTGCTCACACACCCACTAACACTCCCTCTGCTGAACACACACAGTTACACTTTCAGCAAAGCATCATGGTCCAGGGAAGCACCTGCCTCTACACAAAAGGTCCAGTCAACACAGAATACTTGGTGTTTATACTTCTGCATTGGAGATGTTTTCAGATATAACCAGAGTGAACATTTCCTAAACAGGTCCTCATAAATGTAATACATGGACAAGCTACACTGCAGTCATTGAGCTGATGTTTTTATCAAAAGTAACTAGCAGTAGATGAGATAAACCTGGGGCCAGTCACCCCAGGAGCAAGGGGTTAAGGACCTTGTCAAAAACGTGTCTGAGATATCCTCAGATATTACCTATTTTCATCCAGCCGTGTTTGTGTGTCTGTTCAATGGCAATGACATTACAAGGACTTTTAGCAAATTACATCTATATCCCAGCGAAGAAACAGCACCAAATCCTCTCAAAGCCAACTCTTCCCCATCGTGCTACGTTCACTAGTGAAGTGTTTTAGCCCTCACTCATCGCGATTACTGTCAGATTGCCAGCACCGTGGAAAAGGGTGCAGACCAGGTCATTTGGATCTCCTTCAGCACAGCCTGAGGCTTCTGTAGGGAGAGGTCTGACTCACTGAGCAGAATCAGGGAGAGCCACATCTTCAGGCACTGGGATTTAAAGGGATTTTCTGGGGCAAAGTCAGTATTACTTAAAGGGATTGTGTGGAGTATTGCTGCATTGCTCATGGCCCTTTCTGGCAGTCTTCCTTTTCCAGTCAGACACTGCAAAAGGAAGTGCAGGGCTGTAAGTGACATTCCTGTTAATGCTGGCAGGAACTCTAAACCAAACCACTTCACCGACCCACATAAAACCGCCGCATATCCCCTCATTGTGACCCCCCCGATTTCTTACCTCTGAGTCACAGCATTTAGAGACGGGCGGGGTGACCCCCTCGTCAATGGGGTTTTCCCTGTAGTGCCGCTAGCATCGCGGCCCCCCCATGTGTAAACTCTCATTGGGGAGGGGACAGCAGCATGGCAGGGAAAGCTGGGGATGTTACACCAGGGCGAGCTTTCATGGGTGATTATCAGTTTTTCTGTGAGTGCAGATCACAGATCCTGAGATGGATTCAGATGGCTCAGCTGGTCCTAACACAGGGAGGTCCGTCTCCGTGACAATGAACTCCTCTAATCTGATGCACCTCGCGCAGCGGCGTTGCAGCAGCGTTGGCACAGTGCATGTGGTTTATTTCTTTTGGACCCAAGTTAGCACTTTGGAGTTGGATCAACTTTGAACTGCAACCTAATATACTCTAGCGTTTAATTAAGACTGCCCAGTGCAGATCCCAGCCAGAAGCAGACGGGCTCCCCTCTGAGCCGGGATCCGCTCAGAAATTCTTCCCTTTGGGTGGGGAGCTTTTCCTCACAGTCGCAGTAGGGCTGTTCTTAGGCCTGGGATCTATGCGGAGCTGCTTTGTGACAACGCTATAAAAATAAAACTGTGTTGAACTGAATGAATGTTTTACTGTGTATGAATATTCATGAAGAGTTGTAGCCCACTACACCAGGGACAATGACTGCCCTGCACTTCACCACGCCTCCTCATCAATATTCAAAACCCATAAAACACAACTGGAGACTCACTTTATCACCCAGAACCTCCTGGCCCAAAGACTGAGCAAAGCTCAGACCCACAGCTACAGGTTTTGTCTGCTGGTTTTGGGAATCTCCAGCGCTTGACAGACAGCTGACCACACTCACGTTTCGTTGGCAGGGCCAGAATCGGCTGCTGATTGAAGGTCATTCTTTCAAGGTCATTCAACCCTGCAAACCATGACACGGACAAGCTACTGCCTTCACCTACTTCTGACCAATCACAATCTTGCATAGGCAGCACTCTAATATTAAGCAGCTATTCTGAGCCAGATGACACAGATTTGGGCAAACCTTCTGGGCCAATCGCATCCACCCTCAGAAATCTAACGGCACCAATAAGCTTGCATGAAAACTATGTCCAAAAAACCCATGATGCATGCTTTCCACAAGCTTTAGACTTGACTTCAAGACTTTACATTGAAAAATGCCTGGAGTTTGTTAAAGTCAAGGACTTATCAATAAAACTGTTAAGAACATATTAAAAGACACACAGGTAATTTTGCAGTGCATGCTGGGTAACATATCCAGACTGACAGATGAGAGGCACTGTTTCCAGAATAAGCAGCAGCTCAGATCTGTGGCTCACATGAACACTGAGGTCACACTGCATCATGGCCTATCGGGCCATACAACGCAGAACTGCAGGAAACATCAGGCCAAAAGAATGCACTGTATAAAAAATGTAAGCTGTAAGAGTATACACAACTGCAATAACCGAGCGGCTCTTATTTGACATACTGCCCTATAAATGTTTTAGACTTAGATGAAGGGCCAATAACAATGTGAACTAATGTGATGTTAAGGCTCCAGAAGGTATGAAGTTGTTATGAAATATGGCAAAGTGTCCATTATAAAGCTCTGCTGCACAGTGGGAATCTGCCCTCCCTTTCAATGAAATCTGTGCAAATCTGAACCCGCTTAGGCCAGAGCTTGGGGGAGTTGGGGGAACACAGTGGAGAGAGATTAGCACCACTGGGCTGGCGGGGAGATCCTTATCACCTGTACCTTCAAGGTGAGTGATGGGGGGTTGGGGGCTCATTAGGAAGTGGGCTCATAATAAGATCCTGCGGGTTCAAATCCCATGTGCACTATGTCCTGAATTCCTTTAGTTTATGCCAGACTACAAAACCATACTTTGTAAACAGTAACATAAGCAGCAAAAGTTCTTCAAATAAATATTATAACAGGAGAAGCAGATATAGCAGGGCAGTGACAAAGCTGTGATCTGGTGTGAGGCCTGAGAGTATTGCAGCATTCTGCAGTAAAACTGCTCCAGAACATTGAGGGTTAAACTCCCATGAGGATATGAGATAACCTTCTGACAAGAACATTCCCCAAAACAGTCTGAGATCATTTTACTGTCCTGAAAAAGTTATGCATAGTAAAAGTAACAGAAAAAACTGAAAGATTTCACACAGGTAGCATTCAATGCTCCTCAGAAAGCCTGGGTAAATCTGCACACAGAGAAAGGTTAGGAAGGACTGCTGTATTTCCACAATTTGAGAACTGCTTGCGGACAGTCCCTGGTGCTGATCGACAGTCCTTGAAAATCATTACTCACACCCCAACTGCCTTAGCCCCGCCCCCTATCACTGTACCTGCTGGAGGTGATCCAGAAGGTATGGCCTCAGGTGTAGTCTGTCCTCACCTGCAGAGATACAGGTAGTGATGAAAAGGTTCACCCACCCCATTGCTGACAGACTGCTCTGAGGGCTCAAAAACCCTCACACACACACGCACGCACGCACGCACGCACACATACACGCATGCGCACACACACACACACAGTCTCAAAAACCCTCACACACACACAGTCTCAAAAACTCTCACACGCACACACACACACACACAGTCTCAAAAACCCTCACACACACAGCACCTAAACCACACACACACACACACACACACACCTCCAATAAAAACACAACACATTATATTTTCCATATATTCCATATTAAGTCTACATATTTACGATATATTGCATTCACTGTATATTGCAGTACATCTCAGTTCTATAAGGGCTGTTTCCATGCCTTTGTTTCCTTATGTTTTATTTCCCCTAATCTTTCCATTCTGAGTGACTGTTTGAGTTATCAACTCAGTATGATGGAATGAGAGGGATGTGAATGTTTTAGGGGTCCTTCTCTCCAGCTGGTCACCAAACAGGCCTGCTCTGTATTGCTTTGCCCCCAATCCTCCATGTAAGAAAATAAGAGAGCAGACAGCAGTCTGGGAGCTATGAAAAGCCCCTCAAACAGATAAGTCACCAGCTTCAGCTACAGTACTGTCTGTCTGTCTGCCTGACCAGGGCAAAAGCAGTACTGGGTCTCTTCATGACTACTATATCCCAGCTAACATTTCTAAAATTCTGCTGTTTTCCAAATCAGGGAAAGTTAGGGTTAAGGATCCCAACACATACATTTTGCTAGTTTCCAGAATGTGCATTGTACGTTTGCCTGAGAGTTTTGGGTTTTTTGAATAATAAATGGCTCCAAGACTGTTTGGAAAAAGTTCTCATCATAACCTTCTCACATCCAAATGGGAATGGTAAATAAAATGTTTTCCAGTGTTCTGGAAAGTTCTTGTGCTCGCTGGGATGGCAGCTATGGGGCTTTTCACAGTTGGTCTTTTTTAGAACGAAGTGGGGGTGTGGTGAAACCCATACCGCTTCACAAGACTGAATATTATGATTTCAATAAAAGGACCGTTTTATTAGAAGAGTTTCCAGACTAAAATGAATATGCAGAAGCTCTCCCTCAAATGAGCGGCAGAATATAGCCATCCCCGGCCTGAATAACAGCTCTGGGCTGGCATTACCAGGCTTTTTCAGTTTGGTGTGGCGCCAGCTCACCAGGGTTCAGACTGTAAGGACAGAGTGATGAGAGAAGAGAATGGGAAAAAGAGGCTATTTTTGTACAAAATGGAGGGCGATGATGCCAACAGTCAGTGACACAGGCCCTGCTGGAGCTGTACGGATCTGAAAGCTTTAGCATTGCTGAAACAAAGGGGCGAGCTCTGCGGTCAGCCGTCACAGAGCACTGCAGCCTCAGAACTTTCTGTGATCAAAAAAAATCAATCTAACCACTCAAACCTTAAGTACATGGTTCACATTCTCTCACATTTCACCCAGGTATTTCAAATGCAATAAAACTCCCTAAACTAAAACTAAACTAAACAAATAAATCACCCAGCGTGCAGAAACCTGTTGTATCCAGCTCTGCAAAGGAGCCCTCTCTTTTGTGGTTTGTATGTTTTTCCCGAATGCGCCACAATCACGATTCCCTTTTCACACGAAGCCTTTCTGAATTATGATACCGCTGAAGTGTGGAGAGGCAGCACTTCAGACAGGAGGGTGAAACACGGCGGAGGAATGCGTGTTTACGGGCCCGACGTGCCTGAGCTGGCCACGCTACGGGGCTCACAGTGCGTCAGGTGGGAATTACAGCCCTGCGATGAGCAGTGTGAGAATACGCGCCCCGCAGGACAGCGATCAGAGCCGTCTGCTCCTCACCGAGAAGATTCTCCGCTTTCATACCAGCTGAATTTCTGACACGGTCAGCATTCGATCGCACCCGTGTGCTGAGCTGCGTTTCCTGGGCCTGTTGCAGCAGCTGCACCCGAGACTGTTATCGCTTTCCACCGACGGGCCGGTGCGTGCGAACTCCGCCATGTGCAGAACTGCCCCGCTGCTCGTTTTGTGTTCTGGGTCCCTCCCTGTGCCTGACGTAGCTTGAGTACATACTCGTTTATGACTGTTCGAGATGGTGCTGACAATCACATGATTGTTTGCACAGAAAAGTAGATAAATGTAAATGTATGTAGGTCCAACAAAGACACTTGCTTAGCGCCATTTCAAATCCCCCACGATTCGATGACAAATGAGTATTCTAATTAAATATAAATATAAGGTCAGATTCCAATCTGTCCCTTCGGTCTGACCAGACAAAATCACATGGAATCTGATAGGATTTAGTCTCCATATCTGGTACCCTGCTGGGTGCTTTCTGTCTGAGAGGTCAAACCCATTCTTATGCGTAAGAGTTTATTTTTTCCTTCAGTCCCCACGACACACACTGGACTTAATTTCACACCAGACAAAAAAAACAACCGGCAGCAATTTCTGCAAATGATGAGCACTTTAATATGATCTGGACAGCCGGCCTACATGCCTCCCACAGTCAGATACGCAAATGAACTTTTTTTTAAGTCAGAACAGCACATTGAATTTTTTTCCTGTTTTTTTTTTTTTTATCTGATTTGCATCACATTATGCAAATGTTGTAAAACACATTCTGATTTTGATGATACCTTATATTGTATTTAATGTCCACATGTGTGCACAATGAGACCCAGAGCTCCAGAGAGTATCAGCTTTCCACACTTTAAGGCCTTCAGATAAAGTATTTCATACACACAGGCATGAAACCCACACCCTTCCAGAGGTATTCCCAAACAAAGCTGCCAGTTCCTGCAGCACTGCCTGATCTAATCAGGGTGGGTGCCACGGCCTCTGCAGCCCACATGAGTCTCTGACTCCAGGATCTTTTCCACCCAATCACAGCTCGCCATTCCTCTCAACACATTTTCCTGCACATGGATGTCAGCAGGCTCTGCCCCCTGCCCATGCAGCCCCTCCAGTGACCCATGACTTTCATTCACCTGGGAAAAACACCCCCAGGCGAGACAGAAACATGCCAAATCCCACAACGTTCATAAAACATCTACCCCAGCTAGGAGGGACTGAGTGCAACTGTGAGAGCGGTTACCTGCTGGCTGACCACCTGCCAGCATCCGTCTCTATGGCAACTGTACCACAGAGCGCACAACAGGGTCAGGCCAGGGGGAATTACCCAGAGTTATGCTACAGCTCACATGTAATATGCCAGACACTGAGAGACCATGGACTTTATTTGAAACTAAAATGTAGTTTAAAAAAAAAAAAAAAATATATATATATATATTGCATCACACACACACACAAAAAGACTCTCGCATGTGCATTGTGCCCCCCCCCCCCCCCTTACCCCCGTCCCGCCCCGCCCCCACCCTATATCTGATGGATACCGACATCAGGCATGGCATGATCTGATTTTATGCTTCTTTACTGAAAACCCCAGAGAGAGAAACTGTGTATGGCAGAGAATGGAGAATGTGGTGAATTCCAGATGAATTACGCCACCCCCCCCCCCCAAACTTCCATCCCCACCCTGGGGGTGCAAATGTGCCTGTCCGCTCTGCACAGACACACCTGCGCTTTTGTTGAGGGTGGGTTGGTTTTCTCTCTCTCTCTGTTTGGGGGGAATCAGATGCCGTAGCCCACGGAAACGCATCGCTCAGATTTTGATGAAAAGGCCGCACCTCCATCACCCGCCCTGACTCTGCTGAAAGTGTAAAAGCCGTTTTGCTGGGGGGCTGAGATGGAAGGAAGTGTGCCGAGTTTTCTTTCCACTGCATTCCTCACTGTGGAGGAAGGAACGTCTCCTGTCCAGAGACCGTTGGAAGGATCCGGTTTCAGCTATTCAGGGGAACCCCAGTCTTTCTCAGGCCATCTCAAACAGGAATCGGAGGAATACTCTCTAACACACACAGGGTGATGAGTCTCTCACAGTAATATCTAATACAACTCAGACTCATCTGTCATTGTTTGCAGTGGAGTGAACAGTACAGCAGCACAAGCTAAAATTGTAGAAGTGCAGAGCGCAAAAGTGGCTTTTTCAAGCTTTCATTGATGCCCATGATTATATGAACCTGACTAACCAATCACTGTCAGACTGATGTATCCTTTCAATGGTATGTATCCTAGGTAACCAATGAGCTCATAGAGCCAGAATCATGTGTATGTTATAGATCCCGCCCAAACTCATCAACCCCAATCACAGCAAGTGTCTCGCACGAAGGAAGGAGCAGCGAACCACATACGGAGGAGCTGAACCGCACAGCCAGCAGAAACACAGAGCTGGAAACTGGTCACAGACTGTGGGAGTGACACTGTGATGTGCTGAGCTCTGGACTCAGTCCCAAACACACCCCAAAGGACAAACTCCACTGCTTCCTCTACACACCGTGGCAATGCATGTCAAAGGGTCTGGCCAAGTCTGGGGCAGAATAAAATATTAACACCGACCAAATAATTTCAAAGCTCAGAATTCTGCTCGGCAGGCTGAGTGGAATTCCTTTGGCTGACAAATCGCACCATTAATTATTTCAATATCTGGTGCAAAGCAAGAGAAGTTCCTCTGAGCACACACCTCATTAGATTTTACAGCCTTATCTCCCTAAGGCCAAGGAAAAGATGGTGCAGTACTTGGCATTTTTTGGGATTTGTGACCTGTGCCAAGTGTAGTTTCCAAGTAGTGCTTCCTCCTGCAGGTTGTGTGTGTGTATGTGTGTGTGTCGGCATGTGCAGGAGCGTTCACGTGTGTGTGTGTGTGTGTGTTTGAACATGTGCTTCTCTGTTATTTGTTCTGCACAGTTTAACTCAGGGCAGAAGGGCCCTCTCATTCATCCCTCTGAATGGGGATCCGGCAGGTGGAGCCTGAGAGAGACTCTGCTCCAGCTCAAGCTTTAGTGTGAGAAATCAGGCCGCAGGTCCAAAAGCCCCTAAATACGCCATTCTGCAGTCCCCTGAAGCACGGCAGCGCTTTGCTTTCTTTAGGACAGACACTACACATTTCCCAAACACTGGTGCAGATCAAAAATTCATCAGCAGAAAATTTATTATTTTTTTTGGTTTCAGGACCACAGAACCACTGAATGAAGCAGAGTTTCAGAGCTGGAGCTTTGGAGCCTGCTGACAGCTGCTGTAGTCTCCAAGACAGGCCCACAATACTGATTCATAACTTCGGGTTTTGAAAACAGCCACTGGATTTGTTAAGATGCCATTCTGATTCAGGCTGCATAGCCTTTACTCAGTAATATTCCAGAGTTTTCTGAGAACTCCCCAGGCCTGTCTTGATCAGCGCACTCTCACAGCTTGGATCCGAGGCGTGTTCAGTGTTGTTGCCAGCCTAAGTGAACTCAGGCTGGGTGGTATAAGAATCGCACAGCTTTTCAGACACTGCCCAGCTGGCAGCTCTGTTTCCCCTGTGTGAGCAGGGGGTGGGCATGCAGGCCGAAGGCGTAACTCAGGCTGCGGGGGAGGGCCGATGACACGGCCTATTGTTCAGCCCCACACACCCCCCACCCCCCTCCGCCCTGTCTGGCCCTGTTAACACCGCCCAAGATAGTGACCCCCCACTCCCACGGCAATAAAACATTACATTACATTAAGGGCATTTGTTAGACGCTCTTATCCAGGCAAAGACATGTTACAGCAATGTATTTATAACATTGTTTTAAATCACCATTAAATCACAACTTTACAGCCAAACTGAAAATACGTCTACATCATCACTCAGGCAAGGACTGAGTCTTGCAGAAGACAGAGTCTGGGACACACTGAGTGAGAGTGCCGGGGTCTCAGTCTTTCAGAAGACTGAGAGTCTGGGAAACACTGAGTGAGAATGCCAGGGTCCCAGTCTTGCAGAAGACTGAGAGTCTGGGACACACTGAGTGAGAGTGCCGGGGTCCCAGTCTTGCAGAAGACTGAGAGTCTGGGACACACTGAGTGAGAGTGCCGGGGTCTCAGTCTTGCAGAAGACTGAGAGTCTGGGACACACTGAGTGAGAGTGCCGGGGTCTCAGTCTTGCAGAAGACTGAGAGTCTGGGACACACTGAGTGAGAGTGCCGGGGTGTCAGTCTTTCAGAAGACTGAGAGTCTGGGACACACTGAGTGAGAGTGCCGGGGTCTCAGTCTTGCAGAAGACTGAGAGTCTGGGACACACTGAGTGAGAGTGCCGGGGTCTCAGTCTTGCAGAAGACTGAGAGTCTGGGACACACTGAGTGAGAGTGCCGGGGTCTGCAGTAAATATGCCGCTGTGTAAATACTCCACTGTTTTCGTTCAGCTTGCTGGAACGTGAAAAAACACTGCCAGTAGCCCCTTGTGAAAAACCTCTTTGCAAGAATGCAGCTGAGTGTGTGTGAGTGTGTGTGTATGTGTGTGCATGTGTTTGAGTGGGTGTGTGTGTATGTGTTTGAGTGGGTGTGTGTGTGTGTGTGTTTGAGTGGGTGTGTGTGTACGTGTTTGAGTGGTGTGTGTGTGTGTGAGTGGGTGTGTGTGTACGTGTTTGAGTGGGTGTGTGTGTGTGTGTGTGTGTGAGTGGGTGTGTGTGTGTGTGTGTGTGTGTGTGTGTGTGTGTGTGTGTGTGTGTGTGTGTGTGTGTGTGTGTGTTTGAGTGGGTGTGTGTGTGTGTGTGTGTGTGTTTGTGTGTGTGTGTGTGTGTGTGTGTGAGTGGGTGTGAGTGGGTGTATGCAGATGTACAGTATTTTTGTGTATGTATAAAGCTGTGCATGTGTGTTGCATTTGTATGTGTGTATTAAAGTGTGTGTGATTGTTAGTGTTTGTGTGCATGGCTGAGAGTGACTGAGTGTGTGTATCATGTGCAGATGGGGAGAACGTGTCTCAAGGTCATGTGACTCAGACCTCCCACACGCAGTACGGTCTCCACATGTGGCTGAGATTGCTACAGGAGGGGTCACAACGAGGTCGCCAGGTATTGACTTTTTACAAAGACTGCTGAATAAGCAGGAGAGGGAGAGGAAGGGGCAGAACGAGAGAGGGAGGGATGGGGAGAGAAAAAACTTTGTGTTACTTTGACTGTCTTTAACACTTTTTTATTTTATTGCTGTATACTGTTCTGTCAGAAATTTCTGTGCCAGTAAGGCATGAAAGGACTGCAGGACAAAGCACAGAGGCAGAGAGTATGTCATAAATGCGCTACACAAAAACCTTAAAAACCGTCCCGATGGATTCACAAGGTTAAATATTCCTTGGTCTTTTTTCAAAATGTAAATCTTGCAGTAATACAGAGAAGTAGGTACAAATACATTTTGCAGTTTGCGAGAATGAGTGTGACTGGAGAATGTATGCCAGAGAGGAAAATTGCTCCTTAGAAAAACACCTCCACCAGGTAGACTGCTCCGGATCACACCCCAAAAAAAACACCTCCACCAGGTAAACTGCTCCGGATCACACCCAGCTCCTGCCTCATTAACCCGCTAGCCCGTCACAGACTGAGGGAGGCCCACAGATCACTGTCTAACGGGGTACACACAGGAATCGTTTCACTCTTACACAGCAAGTCAAAAGGAACACTTTCCATTCGTTTGGGTCAAGCAGGTTTTGGCTGTCTTCTGTTCACCTAAATAAACTCACTTAATGGTGTTTATGTAGAAATAAAGAACACTTGCAATTTATTTTAAGTGAAAGTTACAGACCAACTCCAGCTGTACTTAATTCCTCAGGTATACCTTTTTGGATTTGGATCATCATTTAAAACTAGGATGCAATGTGTATATGCACGGTATCTGGGTGTACATACGTGCATGCATGTGTGTGTGTGTGTGCACGCACAGATATGCATGGGTCTGTGAGTGTGTGAATGTGCGTGTGTGTGTGAGTGTGCATGGATATGCATGGGTCTGTGAGTGTGTGAGTGTGTGTATGTGTGTGTGTGTGTGAGTGTGCATGGATATGCATGGGTCTGTGTGTGTGTGTGTGTGTGTGTGAGTGTGCATGGATATGCATGGGTCTGTGTGTGTGTGTGTGTGTGTGTGTGTGAGTGTGCATGGATATGCATGGGTCTGTGTGTGTGTGTGTGTGTGTGTGTGTGTGTGTGTGGGTATGTATGTGTGTGTGTGTGTGTGTGTGTGTGTGAGTGTGCATGGATGTGCATGGGTGTGTGTGTGTGTGTGTGTGAGTGTGCATGGATATGCATGGGTCTGTGAGTGTGTGTGTGTGCGTGCATGTGTGTGAGTGTGAGTGTGTGCGTGTGTGAGAGTGTTTAATAGGTTTCAGGCCAGCTCTAACAGCCTGGTCCTGAAACTGGGTCATACAAACACGTTGCTATTTGATCTCATTATGCAGTTTAGTGCAGGACAGCGGGCTCAGCCTCAGACCTGCATATGAGTCCCAATCAGTAAGACAGGAGCCCTTCTGTGTCTGTCATCACCATGAAAGCCATCACACTTTTGGAGGCTAAAAACACAACATTCCTGGTGCATGAAATATGAAATTGCGTTTTGCGGTGAGGCTTGGAGACGGTCACACAGAGAGAACAGGCTCGTTTCCACAGGGCTGAACGCTGTACTTCTCTTGTCCCGGGCAGAAGGAGAGCGGTTTCTGTGAAAGGCCCATGTGATCCTGAGCTCATCATGTAGAATGACAGATATCTCCTAAAATGTGTCCAATCCAGAAATAAAACGTGAAATCTCTGCACCTTTTGATCTTTCTGCACGATGCATTTTATCTAATAAATGGAACAAGACTACGCAACAATGCTGGTAGAACTGCAGTGACACTGAAAAATAAAGTAATAAGAACAGTGTGTGTTCAGACTGTCGAAACGATCATGCTTTGCCACTTCAAGAGCACTTTCATCATCAGAGGCAGCACAAATATTTGTATTATGGGCTGTATATTAAAATACTCTAATAGACACTGGCTCAGTCTTAGCCACTTATGCTAATTGAAACTGACTCCGGTAGTTTTAGCTCCACTTATTCTCCGACATTACGTCTTCTGCTTCTTATGCTACCTGAGGAGTTAATTAACCAGGGACAAATTGCCCATTTTCTCTATTGGGTAATTACCCTCCTCCAATAGAGAAAATGGATAAAATGCTGCTTACAACCGTTCTGCACCTTCAACTCCCACTGGCCTATAAACCCTCTGGACTGCTGCCTTTCACAGAAAAGTGGAGTTAGGATCTCCAGTGGAGAAGGACAAGGGAAAATAAAACAAGAGCCATGGTAGAGAATGACCATGGAAGAGAACAGGATCTACAGGAAAGAATGACTGATATATACAATCCATGGTAGAGAACGACAGAAATAACTGGGAGAGAGACACTGTCTGCAGCAGAGGAAATCAGCAGGGTCTACAGTAGAGGATGGGGGAAGTGAGTACAGCATGCGCTGGAGAATGACAGAGGGAAAGTAGAGGTACAGTGGAGAATGACAGGGCCTATAGGAGAGGCCAGGAGAAGTGAGCTGGCTGCAAACAACACATCAGTGACACAAATGAAGAGCAGAAAGAGGATGCACAGGCTCTGGTAGAGAACCTGAGGGAAAGGCAGAATGGACAGTGAAGACTTCAGCAGAAAGTGACAGAGAGGAGTAAATAATAAAGAGTGAAGGAAAGTGAGATCTGAACAGGGACAGAAACAGGTACAGAGCAGAGAGCATCTCTCACCAGGACAGATTCTAACCCAGGACAGTGCAGAGAGCATCTCTCACCAGGACAGATTCTAACCCAGGACAGTGCAGAGAGCATCTCTCACCAGGACAGATTCTAACCCAGGACAGTGCAGACAGCATCTCTCACCAGGACAGATTCTAACCCAGGACAGTGCAGAGAGCATCTCTCACCAGGACAAATTCTAACCCAGGACAGTGCAGAGAGCATCTCTCACCAGGACAGATTCTAACCCAGGACAGTTCAGAGAGCATCTCTCACCAGGACAGATTCTAACCCAGGACAGTTCAGAGAGCATCTCTCACCAGGACAGATTCTAACCCAGGACAGTGCAGAGAGCATCTCTCACCAGGACAGATTCTAACCCAGGACAGTTCAGAGAGCATCTCTCACCAGGACAGATTCTAACCCAAACCCATACATGCTTAAAGGACTCCAGCACATTCTGTCAGCATCACATTTCTGTCCAGCCATAACAGAACAGTTACAGATGGAGAACGAGTGCCAGTTTCAACCCTATACAGGGTGCTGAAGCTGCTACACGAGTGATATATTTTACAAAAATCTAATCATATTCATATTTCTGCACAAACATATATTCCATATAGCAATGTATACTGATAAAATAGAGACTTAAGTGAGGCAAATTTTATAGAGGGCATGAGAAAGAATGACCCAGATTGATGGCCTTCAGCGTGAGCTCCCCTTCGCACTCCTCACTGATGACTCTGAGGGAAATTAACTCAAATCCCACAGCAGAGTGCAAATATATCGCCCATCTTCAGAAAGTCCAAAAAAAGAAATCATTTCATTCCAAACAGCACCCAGTCGATCTGAATTAAAAATAACACCAGCCGAAACGTTTAAGCTTCCCAGTGCCTCCTTGTTCCCTTGTGTTTTCTATCAGAGTTAAAAATAAGTAATTAGGTTCAAGTACGTGTGCAAGCCACTTCATTTCTGATAAAAATAACCCCGCACTAGCCAATGCTGTCAGAGGTGCCTAAATGCATTATTGGAGTTTGAGATGCATGGGTGAGAGTGTGTGTGTGTTTCTGAGTGAGACACACGTGAAACAGGTCGCTCCCAGTTTCTGGAGCGCTGACACACTAAACAATTTGGTTCACTGCCAAAGGTTACAGGCTTCACATTTTAAAGGAACTGACCAGGAATGCAGAAATAGGGAGAAAAACCAGCATGGATGGTTACAGATGAGGGCCCTCATGAGGGCATTACTCAGCCCAATTGTACTGAGGGGGTGGGGGGGACTTGCGGGGGGACTTCATTTTGTGGAATCCTTTATCCAGGAAAATGCAGCTAAATAATTCCACTTGCATTCCACTTTAGTGACACTGACACCACATTGTTTTGAAATGAACACGGTAGCAATTACTGAAGGTAATGTGCTGTATTTAGATGGTCATGCCATGAATTAGGCCATTAAAAGAGCCCATACCTCCAATGCTCAATCCCACAAAACACTGCCTCTCTTTGTTAAACACTCTGAAATGAATGTGAGTGTTTGGTGAATACCTTCTGTCCAGCAGCTAATATACTACTACACCAGGTTTTCAGGACATGCAGGTGACCTTGTCAAAGACAGATGGAGACCAAACTTCCTAAGCCTGAAGAGAAAGAGAAATGTCTTGTTCTAAAAAGTTGGGTTACCTGAAAAAGGGATGAACTATGGGAATGTCCAAGGAAAAAAGAAATATGCATAGAAATATGATTATTGACATTTTTCACACCCCATGAAATGTTTGCTGTTCTGGGTCCGATTTTTGTGCCCACCTTCCTAATTAACAGGGAGCCCTTACTTTGTGTTCACCCTAAAACAGAGCATAGTCTGTAGAGTACAGGACCTGGGCAAGGTGAGCTAAAATACCTCATGACATGGCTGACCTCTGCCTGAAGAGGGGAGGGGCTTTCAGTAACACCGCTGACCTTTGACCTCTACCTGTAGAGGGGGAGGAGTTTTCAGTAACGCTGCTGACCTTTGACCTCTGCCAGGAGAGGGGGAGAAGTGGGGCCAGTGCAGGCACAGGTGTGTGAGATGAAAGGGAATCGGGGAGGTGCCTGACCAGCCGTGACCGAGCGTGGGTTTTGGGGAGGGGGGAAAATTGGGAGGGTTTTACGTCTACCCAGCCAGTGCATTACTTCCTCCCACAGAAAATAACGGAGCGCGATCAAAGCCAGGGGCCAGGAGCCAAGTTTTAACCTGGACACAACCCTGTCCAGCCTGGGTCTATGCTCAGTGCTACAGGACAGTGGGTCAGAAATGGGGGACGGGGACAGACACCACAGCAATATTAGGGCTTATTAAATCTCATTGTTTTATCACAACGACACACTTTGTGCCACTTTGGGCCAGGAGCCCGAGTAAATACATTGCCAGCCTTAATAAAGCAGGCACTGGGAGCACATTAATGCTACAGCCAATCCCTGACGACCGTCAACATAGCAGGTCACCAAAACATCAGTGCCATGTGAATGAGGAGTTTTATTGGTGAAAATAGAAGTTCTTCTGTGTTCATTCTTGTGGAATGTTTCTGGTGTCTGGGGAATTAGTTGCAGATTGGATACACTGCATGACAAATGCTTTCTTACAGCATGGCAGTAACCTTAACATCTGCCCCCAGTCTGCTTGGTACTCTGTAATTTAATTGCAACCATTTAATAAGGCCTGCAAATAACTGTTTCAATATTTAATAAAAATATGACCTATTAATGTACTTGATAATTTAGTAATTTCGTATTAGCAAATGATGTTCATGGCTTGAGACAGTACAGTATATCGTGTAGCTGCATATTGTATAAGTGTCTCTGTGTAAGATGCGAATGCTGACCGTAGTGTGTAAGTGTCTCTGTGTAAGATGCTGAATGCTGACTGTAGTGTGTAAGTGTCTCTGTGTAAGATGCTGAATGCTGACTGTAGTGTGTAAGTGTCTCTGTGTAAGATGCTGAATGCTGACTGTAGTGTGTAAGTGTCTCTGTGTAAGATGCTGAATGCTGACTGTAGTGTGTAAGTGTCTCTGTGTAAGATGCTGAATGCAGACTGTAGTGTGTAAGTGTCTCTGTGTAAGATGCTGAATGCTGACTGTAGTGTGTAAGTGTCTCTGTGTAAGATGCTGAATGCAGACTGTCGTGTGTAAGTGTCTCTGTGTAAGATGCTGAATGCTGACTGTAGTGTGTAAGTGTCTCTGTGTAAGATGCTGAATGCTGACTGTAGTGTGTAAGTGTCTCTGTGTAAGATGCTGAATGCTGACTGTAGTGTGTAAGTGTCTCTGTGTAAGATGCTGAATGCTGACTGTAGTGTGTAATTGTCTCTCTGTAAGATGCTGAATGCAGACTGTAGTGTGTAAGTGTCTCTGTGTAAGATGCTGAATGCAGACTGTAGTGTGTAAGTGTCTCTGTGTAAGATGCTGAATGCTGACTGTAGTGTGTAATTGTCTCTCTGTAAGATGCTGAATGCAGACTGTAGTGTGTAAGTGTCTCTGTGTAAGATGCTGAATGCTGACTGTAGTGTGTAAGTGTCTCTGTGTAAGATGCTGAATGCAGACTGTAGTGTGTAAGTGTCTCTCTGTAAGATGCTGAATGCAGACTGTAGTGTGTAAGTGTCTCTGTGTAAGATGCTGAATGCTGACTGTAGTGTGTAAGTGTCTCTGTGTAAGATGCTGAATGCTGACTGTAGTGTGTAAGTGTCTCTGTGTAAGATGCTGAATGCAGACTGTCGTGTGTAAGTGTCTCTGTGTAAGATGCTGAATGCTGACTGTAGTGTGTAAGTGTCTCTGTGTAAGATGCTGAATGCTGACTGTAGTGTGTAAGTGTCTCTGTGTAAGATGCTGAATGCTGACTGTAGTGTGTAAGTGTCTCTGTGTAAGATGCTGAATGCTGACTGTAGTGTGTAATTGTCTCTCTGTAAGATGCTGAATGCAGACTGTAGTGTGTAAGTGTCTCTGTGTAAGATGCTGAATGCTGACTGTAGTGTGTAAGTGTCTCTGTAAGATGCTGAATGCAGACTGTAGTGTGTAAGTGTCTCTGTGTAAGATGCTGAATGCTGACTGTAGTGTGTAAGTGTCTCTGTGTAAGATGCTGAATGCTGACTGTAGTGTATAAGTGTCTCTGTGTAAGATGCTGAATGCTGACTGTAGTGTGTAAGTGTCTCTGTGTAAGATGCTGAATGCAGACTGTCGTGTGTAAGTGTCTCTGTGTAAGATGCTGACTGAAATGTAATTCAGTGAAGAGCAGGCAGGGCAGTAATCTGCTCCAGACCCGTTCAGCTCACCGCCTGTTTCCTGCCTCCATCAAACCTCTCCGCTTTCCTACAACAATAAACCAGCTGCCACTTTGGGAGCAGCTCCTTTACGCCTTTAACCAACCGAAAACAAAACTCCTTCCCCTCCACCCCGCCCCACTTCCTGCAGCCAGGGCAAAGCAAACATGGTCCACCCAAGATCCCAGACTCAGACGGGGGGGGGTCACCGCTATCAGAAAGGAGGAGAAGCATCACCTCCTGTACCTCACCGTCTGGGACACTGCCCACAAAACCCTCCTGGCACAACACAGTGAAAAATGCAGAATAACACACACTACACTAATGTCCTTGAGTCACATGTCCAGATTCTGTGAGGGAGAGCAAGGTTAGAATTCTGTATCTCATTTTTCAGGTTCACCCCTTTTCATACTTTTTTTTTTAAATTCCTCCCTTCTCTTTATTTTTTCCAGGTTTCTGATCCTCTGCGAACCTGGGACATGTGAGCCCCCGCATACTTCACCCGCCGCCCACCCGGCCCGGTCCAGCAGTGCAGTTCAGCCACAGATCCACAGAGCGCATGGACCGGGGGAGTGTGCCAGCAGCAAGCTTTCATTACCCCCGCCTTACCGCCCCATTTTATGACCCACTTTCACGTGCCACATGTATGATATGTGAGGAGGCCGCTGGCGGCATGGCGGTATGGAACGTACATTGGGGTACGTTATGCTTTATTAGGGCTGAGCAGACATGCCCAGTGGCATCTGTCCTGCCTTGCTACTGCAGCTCGGGGGGGGGGCAGACACGCACCTGCTCTCCTGGGGCACACACTGATGGCTCCATAGTTCATGGGCTAAACTGTGCAGCCATTTCACTGGGAGTGCTCACTGGATGCGTAGCCACAGCATGAGAACTGCGGTACGCTGACTGACTAGAGGAGGTCACTGTTGTGCGATGAAATACAGAGATTCCCAGAAAAGCCACAGTTTCAAACACATTTGTGCAGAGAGATTATGTGCGATGTTAACATTTTACTTAAGGCTGAATTATAATGACATGTGTGTTATCCACACTAAAAACAGGGCTGTTATGGGGTCCCACCTGTTCCTGACAATTTGTTTTCCATTGCGGTTTTCTGCAGTCGCGTCACTGACGCTCCACCTCTCTCACTGTGCTGTTAGAAATGGCAACACACTGCCACTCTCATCCAGCAGACAGCACCGCGACCCAATGGACCACCAGGACAACAGCCCTCTGTCACACACGTGCGTCAGCACGCAGCCGTGACGTCACACACGCAGGAGGTTACACAGGGGTGAGAGGGGCCGACACACCGCACGGAGGACAAATCCAGCCTGCAGCACCTCTCAGCTCAGAGACAGCAGGAGAGAGATGGGTCGGTCATACTGAACACAATCAAACAGGGCTGACTGGAAACATGAATAAAAAAGGTTTCAGTGATTCTTTGTGACTCCAACAGTGCTGTCTAGTATTTTGTGCTGTTGTTTGTTTTAACGTCAGTGCATGCAGTCTTGGACAGGTGCCCCTTTATAAAAGTAATGGTGATCACAATGGGGTTTACTTTTATTTACAAACACAATTTCCTTATGGAATAAAAAATAAAACCCTAGTTCAGCCAGTTTGGAAGGAAATAAGTTATTCCCTTAAAAGGTGAAAGAGATTAACTCATGGAAAACAGCAGGACACATTTCAATAAACAGAAACATTTTAGGTAATATATTGGCTACCAGCACTTTTAAGGGCTGAGAGCCAATGAGATTACTGATGAGGGATTAGGTGTCTATATGAACCAATAAAAAGCTGTTAGCAACAGCACCTGATTGGCTGAAAGAGTTTATTTTCATGCCCACAGATTTAGTTAATAAAGGAGCCGCTGGTACTCAGACTATTCACATAAAGAAGTCCTAAGCAAAGGGAGGTAACTGGTGAGGGACTCAGTGCTTTTCTGTCTATGTTTGTCCAATGATTTTTTGTCGCAGTTGTGTCGTAAGACAGACCCGACTGACAGTTTTACTGCACAGTGGTTCCAGAAACACTGGGTAATCGCACATATGTGCTGCACCAGAGTAAAAAAAAAAAAAAACCACTTCTGCAATTCTGCAGGACCCGACAGGCAGTGCTCTTCTCAAAGCCATCACAGGCAGTATCAGTTAAAGAGTGTGCAGATTATTATCAGACATCCCGTAAAACACACGGGAAAAGGCTGCAGGGCAAGCGCAGGCAGGCAGAGATGGTCCTACAAATGAACCATTTCACTTCTGCTGTAAGGTTACATAAAGCTGCTCCGCCCTGGGCAGGGGGAAGCAGGCCGGAAAATAATGTGAGGAACTCAGACACCACGAAGGAGAGTGGCTGGGCGAGAGTGAATCCAGAGCCTTGAGCCAGTTTTAAAGGTGAAGAGTGCCGGAGCAGGTGTGGGGCTGCCCAGGTGTGTTGCCATAGGCTCCGTTACTACGGTAATAAGCGGGTAGAGGGGATAATAACAGGACTGTTCACCGTGCCCAAGACACACTCACTTGCAGTTTCCCGTTCCCTCCTCCTACCCCCTCCCAAATCTCACAGCTACCAGAGCACTACCCAACCAGTAACAGGGGCTTATTTACAGTGCCAAAAACTGGCGAGAATATTGCACTTTTCACACTAGATGTAAGAGTAAATGTCATGATGAGAGAGACTTTGTGTGTAAACAGAAGGATCTACATTCTGGACAAGACGTTCCATGCCACCCCCAGAGCATACAAAGGATCCACACAGGAAACCCCTTTAGCGGAGTGGTGTAAACGCAGTATCTTGCGAAATACACGGCCTCCGTCATAGCCTCCTATGTCTCAAACTGGCCATCCTAGTGCATACACTATAGAAAAAGCAAATTAATAACGCTGATCACAAAAACCAAGTTGTAGACCTGCTCCAAATCCCGGTGCCAGCGGCTGTACTATCTGGGTCATCCAGAACCACACAGGGTGAGCCTGCAGAGGCCGGTGTCAGCAGCCGTACTCTCTGGGTCATCCAGAACCACACAGGGTGAGCCAGCAGAGGCAGCAGGCCACAGTCTTCCTAATTAAACTCCTGGCACCTTTAATTAATCTAAACAGCAGTGTGTCCACAACACCCCGGCGCTATCTGCCAGTGCACACACAGCCAATTAGTCTCTGTGTGTTGGGCAGTGCAGGTGGCAGGGAGGGCAGCCAAAAGAGGAGAAAATGTGATGAGCAAAACTGGAGCATGAGCTGCACTTAAGTTCCCAAGAGCGGTTTGCACTCACAGAACTGCAGTTAACCGTGAAGGTGGAATTAACTATTTGCTGGACCACTGAGCTACTCCATCACACAGTGCTCAGTGAATGCTTACAAGGTGTTATTTTAGAGCGGCACGTCATTTTTTATGTTCCCATTTCTGTCCTGATTGACGGACGGAGAGATGAGCTTTTTGCTCCAGGCTGCCGAAGCAGCACTGGCACCGTGCCTTTCCCATGACGGCTTCTCTGTGCCAAATGTCATTAGAAATAAAAGATCTGGTACAGAATGTGTTTATTTTCCTCCACATTTTCGTCATACAGATGTCAGACGCACGGCAGTGATGTGCAATCAGTCAGGGATGTCAGTATGAAATGCAAAAAGTCACCATGGGTTATTTTATCCGTCCCAGAGAGGCTGCGGTTTTCATACAGGCTGAAAAAGCTGAAGGAGCAAAGTTAGTACACGGTCTCCCCAGTTCCGCCAAAGGGAAGAGGACAGGTGAAACTCAGCAGGGTTTGGATTCCGCTGTTGGGTGAACCATCATCCTCAAGTGCCCTTATTGTTACTTCAAGCATCTTGGTACATTTTAACACACATTATGACGTGTAAAATGTTTTGGAAGGAAAACAAAAAATTGACTTTTATAATCCAGTTCCTTAAACTGATTCAATTTTCAGACCTGCAGGGAATTCCCCAATCTGTTTTCTCCTTTCTGCAAAAAACCAGGATGAGAGTTAGCATTACAGACCCCCAAATAGAATAATTACAAACTGAGTCCTCACCACTTCCATGTTTACTGTTATGTTTGTTTTCCTGTCTGTGTGGTTACAAAATTAACACTGCCGTAACCAAGGAATGAACATTTATGTAATATGATTTTTTTCCAAGTTGCTTAAAATCTTGATTTAGTTTGCCTTTTTCATGCTCAAAGTGAAATATACTCTAGCACAGCCTTTGCGGAGTCAGTCAGTTAGAGATGGTTACTGACACTGACTGTGCAGATATTCATTGCCAGCATTTTTTTTTGGGGGGGGGGGCGATGAAAAACAGGAAAAAAGAGCAAAACAGAACTAAATCACAGCTTACGACAGTAAAATAATTTGCAGTTGGAGGCACAACTGGAACATTTAAATTAGTTGATTACTATATTTCAACGATTCCACAGCAACATTAAATGGAATCACAAATCAAACTGTGAGGGGTGAGGCAGACTGGCAGAACACTGCAGACATTTTTACAAAATCAGAACAGCAGACATAATTAGCACATCTGGTATTTCTGAGACTAATTAAAAGGTGCAGAGTAATGGAACGATTGAACAATTTTCAATTTTCTCATTTTTTGTGTCCCTTGAGACCAACATTTAATAAATTAAACATATTTATAAATATTTTTCATTCAATCAGGTTGGTATGAAAAAGGTCATCTTTTCTCTGTTAGCGATTGAAGATATGACTGTACATCAAATAAGGTTCAAACAGAGCAGCATAACTGGCTCCCACCTGGAGGAGCTCCAGCAGAAGCTCTGGGCTTTGTGTTGGGAAAGAATGAGGATTCACGGCTGTGGAAAATCTGTAATTACAGCACTGCATGTAGAGATATAAACCTGAGATGATTTATTGAACTTTTGATTATGTAGTGAATGGAGAAAAAAACCAGTTTGGCAAGATGAGAGTCTTACACGCGTCAGGTTTTTGTTGGATTTGTTTCATGTGAGCGAAATTAACGGTGTACGCGATCCATGCGCTAATTAAGCTTCATGTGTGCGGAACACCGCAGCGACCTCACTTCCTCCACTGGGAAGCCGCTTCCTGTTCACGGAGGACAGAGGGTGAAGGACGGGGCAGACGGGGGAGAGCGGTTTGTCCTCTGGCGACAGGATGAGCGTTAAATCATTCTCAACTGGCAGCATCACGTAACGACATTTCATTTTTATTGAAACACTCTTGAAAATGGTTATGATGCAGGGCTATATTAACTTGACGTGCGAAAACTCGCTTGATATGTTTTCCGTTCCTGAGGCACACTATTTTGTGGATATTCACCTTAACCTGACAAATATAAAATATTACAATTTGGCTTTCGGGCATACGTTATCCATGGATTTCTCTGGAAATCACTCCCCTTCACCTGGGCTGCAGGGACACAGGTGGGCCTACAGGTATTTCCACACAGACTCCATGCATCAGACCAAGGCCATGCCCCAAATTTCCCCTTCTTAATTTTATGGAATTTGAGGCCAACGCTGACCAGTTCAGATGTCCAATGCAGATACAAAGTCAAACTGAAAACATGGCGGATGAACAGCAGCAATGGCTCTCGGTACAGAACTAGGCTAACAGGTTAACGGGTTAACCTGCTTTCTGTGTGCGGCAACCTCCATGTTAATTTCCACTGAGGCCCGCTCTCTGTGGGCATCAGTAACCTGGAAACTAAATTTACCCCAGAATCTAGCAGAACGCCACACTCCACCCTGTCACTGGGGCTCCCTATGGAGGGTACGGGGCCCACTCCTCCCTGTCACTGGGGCTCCGTATGGAGGGTACGGGCCCCACTCCTCCCTTTCACTGGGGCTCCGTATGGAGGGTACGGGCCACACTCCTCCCTGTCACTGGGGCTCCCTATGGAGGGTACGGGCCACACTCCTCCCTTTCACTGGGGCTCCGTATGGAGGGTACGGGCCACACTCCTCCCTGTCACTGGGGCTCCGTATGGAGGGTACGGGGCCACACTCCTCCCTTTCACTGGGGCTCCGTATGGAGGGTACGGGCCCCACTCCTCCCTGTCACTGGGGCTCCGTATGGAGGGTACGGGGCCCACTCCACCCTGTCACTGGGGTGCCGTATGGAGGGTACGGGGCCCCACTCCTCCCTGTCACTGGGGCCCCGTATGGAGGGTACGGGGCCACACTCCACCCTGTCACTGGGGCTCCGTATGGAGGGTACGGGGAGACAGGAGGGGACACAGGGGAGAGGGCGGAGAGCGGAGAGCTACTTTCAGCTTCAGAGTCAGAGCTTATCAGAGCTCAGCAAACAGTAAAGGAAATCAAAGATACCAGAGTTACATATTCAAGCATAACACACTCAAGAGCGGACATAACTAAATCAGTCTCTGGCACATAAGCCATATCCACCTATTAATTTCCAATGTACGTAGCATTCTGGTCAAACTCAGAGCACAAGAGATACATACATGTACTGTACCTGAAAATTCAGTGTTCCATTATACGAGTACACCACCTGGTGGCCAAATATATCATTGCGAGTCTTCCTTTTTAGTTATTGCTAAAGGGGTCATTCTCTGGAAGTGAATCCGGAACATTTCTAATTTTATTTTACATTTGTTTTACCTGATATATAATTGACAATATTGCAAGGCAAATGACATTTTAGAAGGGATGTTGAGACATTTAAAAATCATGTGCCAGTGTGAGACAGCAAGTGAGTACGTGGAGCTTGTGTAAAAGAAACAAAAACAAGGTCATAGCATCCTCCACAAGCAGGGACACAGGTGGGCTCACCTGGGCTGCTGGGACACAGGTGGCCCTATCCTCAGGCCATCTCCACATAGCCTCCCTTTCCTACATCAGGAGGACTTTGTGTTTGTATTCTGTGAAAGATGGATGACAAATGAATGCAAAAACAATGTATAAGGCACTTTAAACACAAGAGATGATGAGCTAAATTACTGAAATTTAATAAGTTAAAGAGAAAAAATGTTAAAACTTGCAACAACCTTAACTGACAAGGGGATTGGCTATAACAAAAACCAGCATATACCGTGAAACAACTGAATGTGAACCTACAACCCAATAAGGCTAAATATTTGTGCTGTGTGGCGCATGCCATTGAGAGGGCACAGCTGGGCCTGCCCTCTGCGGTGCCACAGACTGGGCAGCCCTCTGCTCTGACTCCCACACACTCATCATCAGTCCATTGTTGTTGTAAAGACATCAGCCTTTTTGAACAGCCAACAATGACAGCGCACATATCCATCTATGTAGACATGTGATCAATAAGGATAGGGTGAATTTCCACCTCTCAGAGCACGCTCGGTAGCGCCCGTGCTCGGAGCGTCTGGTGGACAGAGCTCCTGCCATTAGAGCAGGGCCTGCGCGTGTCCGCCGCGCTTTGGGCCCTGGCCTGCGCGTGTCCGCCGCGCTTTGGGCCCTGGCCTGCGCGTGTCCGCCGCGCTTTGGGCCCTGGCCTGCGCGTGTCCGCCGCGCTTTGGGCCCTGGCCTGCGCCTGTCCGCCGCGCTTTGGGCCCTGGCCTGCGCCTGTCCGCCACGCTTTGGGCCCTGGCCTGCGCGTGTTTGCCGCGCTTTGGGCCCTGGCCTGCGCGTGTTCGCCGCGCTTTGGGCCCTGGCCTGCGCGTGTTCGCCGCGCTTTGGATCCCCAGAGACCACAGAATGCTGGAGTGGCTCCACATAATGGATGGATGAATGAAGTAATTGCACTTAATTGCATGACAAATTGTGTGGCAGGTGAAAATGGACCCAATTTTCACACCCACTCCACTAATTATGATTACACTTGGCCCAAAAACATGCTGGTGATGACCACACCTTTGTGACATTTCATCTCCTACTCAAAATTAAGTATTTAAAAAACTAGAGTGTGAACACGAATCATTTCATCAATTTTCCCAACCCACTGAAAGCTTTTCAGTGCCGTGCTTACGACCTTTCAATATTCATTTTGCATACATATCATGCTTTAGTCTTACAAGGTTTGAAACATTCTTTCAAAGACAATAAAACGATTTTCTTCATAAACATATTTTGTCAGAAGGATTTGTGCAGCGTCTCCGCAAGCAGAGTGCAGGCTCCTGACTGAGCAGCAGGTGGCGCTGGAGGGTGATCAGACACGGGCCTCCCTGCTGAAAGAATCGCCCCCTCTCTGGGCGGTGCTACAACCAATCACCCACTCGCACCTCCCGCAGAGCTGGCCGCCACAACCCGCACCGGCACAGCCAGGATTCAATACTGGACCCACGGGGCCCAATTAACCTATTTTCAATGCTCGTATGTACTTTGTTTTGGGAGTCACGACGGATAAATGCATCCAATAAATCAGAAAACGGGCTTCTGCAAAACCAGCGTGTGTGTAGGTGTCTGTTTACAGCGTTATTCAGGCTAAGTGACCTCATTAGCTGGTTCATTCATTGGCCAGACCGCAGGAGAGTGTTTTACACAGGGAAAGGCCAACAGTCTACAGCCGTTGTTTGTCAATGCACCGTGACGAGCCACAAACCTACAGACGCCTTGGAGACCTCTAGAGAGCCACAGAGATAGCTTACAGAGTCAGCTTTCCCAACACTGATAAAAAAAATAGTCATTAAGTTGGTTTCTGTATTTTGAACACAAACTGACTGAGAGTTAGTTTCACTGACAGAAAAATCCAGGTTTCCTCTTAACACCAAAGTTTTAAGCCAGATAACCAGTTAACTAACGTCCTGATGTACCATCTTGGCCTACCACCAAACTATTTAGCTACAACCTAAAACTGAGTTAATATCTACAGCTAAATGTTTCTATGCTCGACTCGTATGCAGTGTATGTATGTTCAAAGGTGTGTATGGACCAGAACAAAACAAACAATACGCAGCACATCTACCGGTAACCCTTCTTACCTGCTGAGATGAAGACCGAAGTAGGGGTCATTCGGGCTCTATCTCTGACAGTCTAGGCCAGTGTTGTTCCTTCTGCTTGATCCAGTCATTAGTGTTGAGGATTTCTTTGGGAAACACGATTACTACAAACGCATAATAACAGGAAGAACCTGAAGTTGAGGTGCGAAAACGTAGAAAATCAAATGTTGGAGAAAATCGGTAGTTGTCCTGAATAGTCCATTGAAGAAACAGACTGTATCTAAAAAAAAATTGTACTTCAACATAACCAAAAGCCTGGAACAACTTTTCCAAAATATAAATTGGCACGCAAGCTCGTCGGTATGGCTGCTTCATATGCATTTTCACTTATTATTTTGTCAATAAACAAAACACAATTGCTCGGAACTTTTCCATCCATCATCCGGTTTTCAAAATATGCCGCCCTTTCCTGTCACGGGATTTGTAAATTTACCGGACGCCTTGGTAACGACGCAGCGCGCGCCGAATCGGGTTTTCCTCCGCATCTTTTCCCTTTTGGTTGGTTGAGGGAACTCACTGACTGTCCATCGATTGTTGCGTTTAGTTTTGGTGTCACGAAACTTCGTTCACCCGTCAAATACAGTAAAAAAGTAGGGTAAGTCCCGATTTGGCTGGTTATATAATTAAGATTCGAATTTGTAATGAAAGATTTCCAAAACAAGCCCATAGCACTCCATAAATGACATTTATTTGAGAGATAAGATACGTTGTTGAGTTGTATGTTTTGTTTTCCATTCCATTTTAGCATTTATATTCAGGAGATGCTCTTATCGAGAGCATTAAAACATAAGTGATGTGCCAGAGACAGAGCAGAGTTATTCAGGTCACCGCCGACAGCAGTCATTCTTATATGCCAGACGACCTATCCTCCTATGCAGAGAGGCTAAATGTGCAGGGAGTTTTCATATGTCAGAGTGTTAGATACAGGCGAGATTTTCACACAATTGCACTGATTTTACGCCCATACGTTTGAGTGCAAGTGTTGCACCTGTTTATTATTTCTTATATATACTCATACAGATCACCCAAAAGTGTGATCGGGATTGTGATTGCGGTCATCCCCTCTACGTTACATTAAATGGCCTCCATTTTCAGGGTTTATTTTTACATTTTTTATTAACCCAAGGAATTTATATGCTTATCTTTTTAATCTTCAGAAAACCACATGAAAATCAAATGGAAAAACATGACACCAAAAAGAAGTGAAAATGGGATTATAAAATCACAAAAGCAACATTTTTCTGTCTGTAGTCAGGCTGTGTTCATGAGGCCCAGAGCTTCCACACATGCAGCAGAGATTGCAGGGTGAACGCTCTGGTCCAAGCACTGCCCAAGAACATCTTCATTCTACCATTAGACTCAAATGAATTAAACTGGCACCAAGTAAATGTATTAACCATGTCCTTTATATTCATATATTAAGTTTACATTTTTGTAGCTAATACAAGTGTATCTACAGCTAAGGACTGTGTATTTCAGTCTCAGGCTAGTTTTTATGCTGGTTTGTATTTCCTATGGAGATGGAAAGCTGAAAAGTGTATCAAGAAAGCATTAATGATGAGTCTGAGTGGAGTCAGAATCCACAGGAGCCGGAGGTGGGTTACAGCGCTCTGTCACCTGTGCCCCAGTACAATCTGATGTTTTTTACTCAGGAGAAGTTTTGAAGAAAAACTTGTTTACTTTGTTAATTTTCCCAGTTTTTGGCTGAGCTCAACGGTGGGATTGTGCCAGTTTGTACAGGTGCAAAATAAGAACCAATCACGCATAACTCTGCAACTGACCAATCACGCATGCAGCTTTATAATTCTTGACCAACCACATCTCAGATGACTACCTTTAAAAAAAATGACAAACAGCTTTCACTCACCTTTTAAACCACAACATATCAAAATCAGGACAAAAGCCCATTAGTATGATATGAAATAACGTATGACATAATTTATTTGTTTTCTTAAACATATATTTTACTCATATTCAATTATGTTTGGGGGGGGGCAACTTCTGCTTGAGTACTTTTGCATTTAAATAAAACTTTTTTCAGGTACAGGTTTTGAGTACCCTACCCACCTCCTGATAAAACAGCCCTAGTCCTGACAGCACTGCATACAAATATATCTTTAGTGGTAGAAGTCGTTAAATAAGGCATATTGAGACACATTATCCGGTACCTGGTGAGAGGAGTGTCAGTTCATGGCTAACATACAAACGCACCTACTGTGGACAGTGCACAATAGATTCTCAAATTAATACATACATATGTGCATATGTACATATACAAATATACATATGTAAATACATATGGAGACACCATAAATAGCAGCTACAGAGACACACAATGTGTTACATTTCTCTATTATTATGTTCTGTGATGGCCAGTGACCTACATCTGAACAAAGGAGGCAGAGATGGTACCTGTAAACTTATAAACAATCCCCTGAATCTGTCTGGATTTGATGAGTTGTCATAGTTGTTTCTTTAAACCAGCTGGTGTCACATGTAGAAGCTCAGCTCAGAGTCTCAGAGCGGCTGTTTTATTAAAATAACCCCTGTGTGTAGACTACCAGCCATCACTCTTATGTATGCTTTCATTGTACGGTTTACCTCACTGTTGAGATTTTCCACTTCAATACAATTATATTCTCCTATTATCAAAAATTCTCATTATATATGATGTTACAAAACGTTACATCGTTAGTTGGGAGCTCACATAACATTCTGATCATGTAGCTGAAATTAAATTTGAATCCACCCACAATGGCGACAAATTACAAATCTATCACTGGACAAAAACTCTAAACTCTACCTCTGCCAACTTCATTCATTTGTGTATTTTTAACACGGAGGGATTAGCTTTATGGAAAAGTTGTTTTGATGTTAAATGGAGACCCAGTCTAATCTGCATGTGATCGGAGCGGCCGCAGCCCTCAGGTTGTGACCTTGTTGTTTCTTCATGAATGCGTGGCGATATACGTTTGGCCTGCAGGCACCTGTTAAAATAAGCCCTAGCACGAACAAGCCTGAGTGTGACATCATGCTGAGTAATGGCCCAGAGGCAGAGGCTGCTATATTAAAATGGAGGGGGTTGTGTTTTAGCATCGCAGCAAGGAACACGTCTCCTCCGTTTCCTCCAGGGCTGCATGCTTTGTTTCTTGGGTCTTTGGGCTAAATCTCCCACTTGTATTAAAAAAAAAAAAAAATGAAATTGAAAGACTGAAACCGTGACTGGGTGCCATGTTGCCTCCAGCAGGCTGTCAGGATGGGAACTGCTGGCCTTTCCAGAGTCTGGCACCCTGTGGATCAGTCACTCCACTCAGCTCCACAGCTGCCGCCCTGTCCTCCCATGTGACCCTGAGAGAGAGAATCCCGTTAGCACCCAGGCCTGGGGGCGGAGTCTGGGGCACGTATCCACCCCCCCATCTCTGCACAGTGGCTCTGACTGTGAGCTCTGCAGGCCTGGGGGAGGAGTCTAGGGCGCGTATCCACCCCCCCCATCTCTGCACAGTGGCTCTGACTGTGAGCTCTGCAGGCCTGGGGGAGGAGTCTGGAGCGCATATCCACCCCCCCATCTCTGCACAGTGGCTCTGACTGAGCTCTGTCTGTCAGTCAGTGTTGATGACGGCCCTCACACTGATAAAGCCTTGCTTGTGTAGCTGTACCAGCCAGAGACTGACCCCTTGAAAACCTCCTTTGTTTCGACCCCCCAGCTTTGACATCATCCAGGCCTGAAGCCTGGAGCTCAGTCTTTCATCTTCAACCCTTTAACACCCCCCCCCCCCACCCCATCAAATACAGAGACAGAAACACATCCCTGCCTCGATCAAATACAGAGACAGAAACACATCCCTGCCTCGATCAAATACAGAGACAGAAACACATCCCTGCCTCCAGTTTTGGACCGAGGTCACTAATAGTCCTTTTCTGATCGCACAAAGTTTTGTCAGGGTCTCGTGGAGATTCAGAATGGCCGGGTTTCCGTTCCAGTAACTCACATACTCACACACGCTCACACACACTCGTCCTTCACTCCAAGCCCAGCTTCCTCTTCCTCAGTGGCAGCCGAACGTACTCCAGACGTCTGTCAATGTGTTTATGTTTCAGCGGCAGCGTACTGCATCTGTCTCAATTCGATCCGCCAGGAGAGGGTTGAGCAGCGTAAACCCCGCTGCGCCTCCACGGGTCTGTGTCTTTATTGCCTAGTTGTCTAAGTGTTTTTCCTGGTTTGAGCAGGTGAAATTCATCCTACTGGTCCAATCATGTGCCCTCGGCAACTATTCCGTAAGCAACCAGAGCAGGAAGTGGGAAAGAAGCAAAAACAGTGTGAGAAAATGGCATAATCTCATGGCTTAGGACTTAGGGCTGCTATCCGAACATGGGGCTCAAAGACTGAATCACATTTCATGATTGTGTGTGATTAAATAAAATGTAACTAACATTTTCTTAGTAAACATTTTTTTTGATGGAATTGAAGAGACAGTTACCCCTTACTGTGTCGCTCTGATCCTTGGGCCCTTTTGGGTTTTTTGCCATTTTTGTTAATCTGTTGAAAAGAGGGGATAAATTGAACAAGTATGCATGATCTATACATTCATAACAGACATATTATTAGGAGGAACAGGGAAAATGCGAAAGGAAGAAAGATAAAAGCTCCTGCAGAAGCTGCAACCTGTGCTTCTGCAGTGCCAGTGTTTGTGAGGTGCGTTTCTCCCATGAACTCTCTGGCTGTTTTCCTTCCTGCACACATGGAATTGTCTCTTTATTATTTAAATAAATGATGATGGGGGGGGGGGGGAGTGAAATGCAGAGTGAATGCATCTGGTTGTCAGTACATTATTGGAACCTGTGAAACACACCTCACATGATAGCTATATAGCCGTGCCCCGCCCATCCCCCCATGTGCCCCGTCTGCCCCTGTGTGTGCCCCGTCTGCCCCCATGTGTGCTCTGTCTGCCCCCGTGTGTGCCCCGTCTGCCCCCTTGTGTGAGTTCTGGGGACTAGAGCAGGGCAAAGTGAGAGATGTATATGTGTATATGTGTGTGTGTGTTTTTGTACTAGTATGTATGTGTGCATATGTGTATGTATATGTTTGTATGTGTATATATATATATACTGTGTTTGCATGTGTGCGTTTTCATTTGTGTATGTGCGTGTGTGTGTGTGTGTGTGGGGGGGGGGTGGGGGTGTTCAGCATATTGTCTCTCCCTGATGAGTGATATGGAAATTCACAGAGCACCCGTGGGGGGGGGGGGGTTCTCCTGCAGCTTCATTAGGAGCTCCCATTACTGACGCCTCCTGCTGGCCTCAGCATAATGGCCCCCCCGGGCCCCCACCCCATCCCGCTGGTGCAGCCCTGTCACCTTGCATTCCCATCAGCACCAAAGCTTGCATCCTGACTCACTCAGCCTACGCCCTCATCTTTCGCTGCCATGGCAACCCCAGGGTTCCCTGCACCTCCTGTTCTCCCCAGCCCACAAATACAGTTTGGCAAGTTCATTCTTCAGGGGTGACCTTTGACCTTGTTCAGGCTAGGGCTATATTCCTTTTTACTTTTCTAAAATTTTATTAGTGAAAACTATTAAATAAACAGGATAGAGCAAAGCTGGTTGAGTTTACATCATATTTGTAATACTTTTATTCAGTGGTCAATTTGTAAAAAAAAAATTGAAGGGGGATGGTCAACCTCGTAGTGGAAGGATTGTGGTATATGCCTACATTTTTGTATTCATGCACAATCATCGGACAAAAAAGACAGGAAATGTACTTGTAACTTGCATTATTAATACAAATAGTATCAAAAACTATCTAATTATTTACGATATTATTTTATTTATTTTATAACAACAATGATATTACTTGCATGGGTTTTCAAAAACAGACCTCTACACTATCGTAACTGCATACAAGTTAATGTTTAATATATCTTTACATTCAATGCATCACCCTCTCATTAATATCTGAAATGATCATGTTATTTCAAGCAAATAAATTCATTAGACAGCTCACATGTTCGTTTGCTCACAAGTAAAGAGGTTAGCTGCAAAGCAATATATACAACATGGAAACGAACATGTTATTATCTGCAACAGTTTCATTCAAGATCATTGGCTGAGCTGTTGCTCATATAATTTATTAATAATACATGAGGCTGGTTATCATCTCACCTGTCATTTTCTTCTTCTTTACTATAACACTTTTAAGGTTCTCCTGAACCAGTCACTTAGCCATTTTAACCTGTAGCATCTGTTATCCTCATCCAAAGCAGAACTCACTGTGAAGCTGCATTAGCCAATGAGAAGCATGTATTTGCAGGCTCCAATCAAATAAGCAATAAGTAATCAAAAGCCACAAGAGCACAGCGGATCCAGAACAACACAAACTGGACCGGAAATAATGGAAGATTTACATTTAAATATTACTGAGGTTTCATCTTTTTGTGATTAGACGATAGCTAATTCCACTAAAGCGAAGAGGAAGGGAAGGGAGAAGACAGTTTTACAAAGGGGATGTTTGTGGGCAAGATTTTTCCAAGGAGGATGGCATCCCCCTGCACCCCCCCTCACCTCGAGCCCTGTTTTTATCGTGTGTGCTGGATTATTTACAGCCAATCTGTTGATCAATGACATAAATGGAAACAAGATGTACCGTGATTTTACATACCTAATGTGGGCCTGGCGTTTAGCTATTTGCTCTGTCACCAAACTCCACATTGCACAGCTGGCGTTTAGCTATTTGCTCTGTCACCAAACTCCACATTGCACAGCTGGCGTTTAGCTATTTGCTCTGTCACCAAACTCCACATTGCACAGCTGGCGTTTAGCTATTTGCTCTGTCACCAAACTCCACATTGCACAGCTGGCGTTTAGTTATTTGCTCTGTCACCAAACTCCACATTGCACAGCTGGCGTTTACATTATCATGTGGCCATAAGAGGGTCAATCATACCTCATTAAACATTAACAATGTCTAATTAAAACCATTAACAGCTTGTTACTATTCAGAAGTCACAATTATGGCCTTAATGAAGACCAGTGCACACTGTGGGTGCCCAGGACTGAGGAAGAAGGGTGGGGGTTATGTTCTCTCACCTGCCCTCTCAATACTCAACTCACACAGCAACAACAGCAACAATAACAATAATCATTAATATCATCATCGCCATCATCACCACCATAAAAAATGCAACATTTCATGGTTAGTATTCTATCCTCAGATTTTGGTTTAACAGCATGTAGTACAAAAACAAACAGAAGCAACTAAATCAAAGGAGAAATAAAACGGGCGCACAAACCCGTCTGCCGAGCTCGAGAGGCTGGGGGTGCCTGGCAAGAGATCCTTAAAGCTGTTTCTTCTGCATGTTTCCGCTCACAATAAACACTGCAGCTATTGCTTATTCCCCCAGTCACCCCCTGCTGAGTAACCTTTAGGTTTTGCAGAAGACGATTTCAGGCTGGGAGGGGGTGGGGGAGGGGGAGGGGGCAGGGGGCAGGGGGCATGGATAAAACACATACGGAGGGTCTCTGCCCTTACCTTTGCGTGTGGACTTTGATTGGCTGGCAGCGATGGCAGTCAGGTCAGCTGGCAGCCCCACATACACTCCGCCATAGTTCCTGAGGGAGGGAGAGGCATAGTGTCACGCCACTCAGGATATGGAAATATCACAGGTCTCTCTCTCTCTCTCTCTCTCTGAATATGGCTGTATTCAGTAATGACTGGGAAACAGAAGAGCAGGTACAGATAGCAGTATTGAGTAATGGCTGTGCTGGAGGAGAGCCTGCCCATTGAGGTGTGATTGCTGGAGAGAGAATCACTGTGGCAGTTCAGTGCTGTGGACATGTCCCGTAGTCATGGACAGAGACCTTGGGAGGCGAGCAGCTCTGTGAATTGCATTCTAATGCAGTTACACGGCCAAGCACTCACTCTGCCTGCCTCAAGCCAGTGAGCCATTGCACACCCAGCACTGGGGAGTGTGTGTGTGTATGCACAGGAGTGTATATGTGTGTGTGTGTGCACAGGAGTGCATATGTGTGTGTGTATGTGTGTGTGTGCACAGGAGTGTATGTGTGTGTGTGTGCACATGCGTGTGTGTGTATGCACATGAGTGTGTGTGTGTGTGTGCCCAGGAGTGTATATGTGTGTGTATATGTGTGTGTGCACAGGTGTGTATATGTGTGTGTGTGTGTGTGTGTGTGTGCACAGGAGTGTATGTGTGTGTGCACAGGAGTGTATATGGGTGTGTGTGTGTGCATACTTGCACCTTGCTTTTCCCTTCACAAGGCTTGCAGGTTAGAGATGGAAACTATCGTTCTAACTGAGGGATGTCAGGCATGCTGCTGTCAGCAGGAGAGATCTCACCTTCTTTTTTCATCGTCTGGCGAGGGCTCCTCTGTCCTGTTCAAAACAGCAGAGAACAGACCACTGAGCTACAGGAAAGGGTTAACACTGATCCACACAGGCTATGGCACGGGGTGAACACTGATCCACACAGGCTATGGCACAGGGTTAATACTGATCTACACAGGCTATGGCACAGGGTGAAGACTGATCCACACAGGCTATGGCACGGGGTGAACACTGATCCACACAGGCTATGGCACGGGGTTAACACTGATCAACACAGGCTATGGCACAGGGTTAACACTGATCAACACAGGCTATGGCACGGGGTGAACACTGATCCACACAGGCTATGGCACAGGGTTAACACTGATCTACACAGGCTATAGCACAGGGCTACACAGGCTACAGCACAGGGTTAATACTGCGCTACACCATGCAGTCACCGCCATAGGCAGAGAAAAAACACCACCCTTTCAGACGGACGCATACCATATGAGAAGTGTAAATGTCATGTGTTTCTTAGCCAATGAAATTACTTTTTTAATCATATTATTTGGGGGGGATATTTATCTTATTTATTTAGCGGTTACACAATATCACAAAATCTGAGGAATAAGTATGCATTCTTGTAAGGGTTGATTGCTGTGCTGTAACTGTCGATTTCCCTCTAGGGGACTTGGTTTACAGTGTATTATGCTTGTGAAGTGTCAGGGTGAGGAGAGGGCCACTGAAAAGGGCTACACAGGGCCACTGAGACGGGCAACAGAGAGCCACTGACACGGGCTACAGAGGGCCACTGACACGGGCTACACAGGGCCACTGACACGGGCTACACAGGGCCACTGACACAGGCTACAGAGGGCCACTGACACAGGCTACAGAGGCCCACTGACACAGGCTACAGAGGCCCACTGACACAGGCTACAGAGGGCCACTGACACAGGCTACAGAGGCCCACTGACACAGGCTACAGAGGGCCACTGACACAGGCTACAGAGGGCCACTGACACAGGCTACAGAGGCCCACTGACACAGGCTACAGAGGGCCACTGACACGGGCTACACAGGGCCACTGACACAGGCTACAGAGGCCCACTGACACAGGCTACAGAGGGCCACTGACACGGGTTACTGATACTCTAAATATATTTTGGCCTCAGAGCAGAGCTGGGCTGATGCTGATTGGTGGGCTCCTCAGAGCAGAGCAGTGCTGGGCTGATGCTGATTGGTGGACTCCTGGCTCCAGGCTCTGTGCCGCCCTGTTGCAATGAGTGACAGCCCTCTCCCACAGGAGGTCACCTGGGGACAGTAGGCAGTCGCACTGCTGCTCTCAGCTCCTCTCCAAAATAAACGCTCTCATGAAGAAAAAACTGATTGAGATATTTGTTCTTGCTTGGGAAGCTGACATTGTTGATGTCCAAATACAGAGAGCATTAATGACCCCCCGGAACATGCCAGAGGGGAGGATGAGAGGACCAGACTGTGCTGAAATCAGTGCAGATAGCCGTGTCATATACTGAACAGGGAACTAGGCTGGTCACTGGAGGTTGTGGGTTCAGTTCCAGGCTCTGCACTATTGTACCCTTAAGCAAAGTACTTCATCTCAATGGCTTCAGTTAATAACAAGATGTGTAACTGAGTAGTGTGTTAACAAAAACGTAAAGTAGGCTGTGAAAGTCACTCCGGATAAATGGGCCTGTGAAATCCTTAAAATGTAAAACCTCCATTTGACATAATGACATTTGAAAATTATTTTGTTGAACATTTCCCATATTAGCATGATGAAGTGTTCGCTGGTTTTCAGTTGCTGGAAAAAGAATTTGAGCTGCTGTTTCAAGCTGTTCCCCAGGTCACACCTTTGCAAATCCCAGCCTGGCAGTTCAGGGAGTAGAGCTGGTGAGCTGGCCCGCTTTACTGCCCTTGGGCCTCCTGCCTTCCCCATAACTCAGACATGGTGCGACCCTAAGACTGTGCTGGGGTCCCAGGACTATCCTACTCTGCATGGAGGCCAAACAGCCTTGAAGAGCCCTGTGGAACTCAGCGCTTATTCAGTCTAGCTGGATATACCAATCCACTGCTCAGGAAAAACAGTGTGTGAGAGATACAGAGAGAGAGAGAGCACATTCGAGTGCATCATCAAGGAATATTGACTAATACAGATGTGGGCTGCAGCTATTAGCACAGAAAAATACTGGCTGGATAAGGGTGAAGGAAAGAAAAACATGTTCAAAGAAAAGATGTTCTTTTTTTTCAAATCTTGCAAAACAACATAATGCTCCATCAATCTTCAGACTAAGAAAAGGGTTGAGAAAAGGACAAGTGTGCTTGTCACGGAACATTGAGAGGAAACAATGTTGTGACAAATGAAATCTCTTCAGTGTGATAGAAGCAGAAGAACACCCTGACACCTGTGAGGCAGGTGAGCTGCAAAGCTAGGCCAGCCTTTGTCTGATAATAATGAGTTTTCTGGGAGTGATAAGCTAGCCCCTCTAACCCAAGATATTCATCTGAGTTTGAAGTGCTGCTCATTGTCTGTTTTTTCTTCACACTTTGGTGTTCAGTGTGTGGTGCTCAGTACTGCTCTTGGGTCTCTGCAGTGCTACAGTGGTGCTCGTTGCTCAGTTAATGCCCGTTCACTCCACTCACTGGTTTGCTTGGTCTAAATTAGTTGTCGAATTTAAGGTTAAAAGAAAAACCAGCACATCCTCAAGACTTTTAGTTGGTTTAGTCTGTTGTTTTTGTGTGGAATGGGTAAAACAGCAATGCTCCAGGTGCTGTATTATAAAGGTAAGCCGGCTCTCTGAATGGTTCCACCTCTCCTGAAGCTCTTGTGGTCAGTAAGGTTGAATAAGTCAGCGTGGCCCTGGTCCTGCAGCACAGTAAATGATTCTGGGATTTGTTCCATCTGAGCTTGATCACAGTTATCATTGTGCAAGTATTGAATGTGAGCCTGAATACTCAGACTCTATGAGGAGAAATTCTGCCTCCAGCACACGCTCATCTGCATTCATAAAGCCTCATAATTTATAATAATAATCATATTTCATAATGATTAACATAAGATTCAGAAGCAGGAAATGTGTGCACCAGGCCTGGCACAGGACCTCCTCACTAGCCTGTGGGCGAGGGCATCCTGGCGGTTCTGCGCTCCTCTTCCAGGCCGGACCTTGGGCTGCCCGGGCTGACGTCCTGTCACTCCCAGATCCCAGGATGGGGTTTGCTAATGCAGGTTCCTCTCCTGATGATTCTTCAAAATGTGAAGCTCATTGTTGAGGTGATGATTCAAAGCAGAAGCTTCTCTAATGGTGCATTATTAAATTATCCAGTGCTAGCAATAACTCACTGGAGCCACTGAGACTGCAGGGGGTGTGGCTGAAGCCAGGACAGCAGCAGGGCTCAGTTATTCCCTCAGGTGTCCTAGTGTGGAGGTGCAGATCCACAGAGGAGGAGCACAGCAAGAGATGCTGATCTCACACCACAGATAAAGTAAAACGCAGAAACACAGCCTGACAGAGAGCTGGCGCAGTACTTACACATCTTTAGCAGCTTCCGCCGGACCTGAGGAGAAGAAAAACATTAATGTCAGTTTCATTTTCATCATAACACAAACACAGTAGTTAAATTTGAACGTCTGAATTAGTGTTCAGGATTTCTCCTGCATGCAGAGACACAATAACACTCTGCAAAGTGGTGTGAGCCAGTTCAGGTTTACAGGAAGCAGGTTAGTGCATTGGATGTAATTTGCTATAATGTAATCTGTTTGCATGTTGGCACTTCTTTGTGAAAGATTGAAACAGCAGAACTTTCACCTTATGTTTTTTTTTTTTTTTATCACATACGTGTTCTATTCTGAGAACAACCTTTAGTCAGAAATACAGATGGCTGGATCACCAGTGCAAGTACAGGAATCATCCTGACTTTTACAGCAAGCTGCCGCTAAAACACAAACACATTCACAGAAGCAACAGCAAACCAAGTCTGATCCTCAACAGGTGGGTCAAAAAGCCCACCACAAACTACTAACTCCAAACACACGGACTACAAACCCAGTGTCAATAAACATTACATCAGTCTCTGGTGAGTCACTGTCACTCTACACAGAAACTCCATCTTCTACTGAGTGTGTATGTGTGCACATATTTACATACATGCACACATATGAGAATACATATTCAGGCTTGTGTATTTGAATGTGTTGGCATGTACATGCAAGACGTCAGTCACAGAAGTTCGTGTGCCTAACCTTGACGACTATTTTTGTGTTTGTAGGTTTTGTTTTATTGAACCTTTATTGAAGCTGGTCAGTTTAAACTGAGATTAAAATAACTTTTTGCAAAACAGATGCTAGTTTTGCGATTTGTGAGCTGGAGGAAATGAGATGATGCTCTATATCCGCCGCGTTCCAGTTGTGGCTGTAGCAGCGGATCCAGCGGAGCGCAGGCGCTCTCCCTGCGGAACCGCCAGTTCTCTCCTTTCCTTCCCCACCTCCAGAAAGAGGTAACAAACTGGTTGAAACCAGTCGGAAAAGACCAGGTTAGATAAAATAAAATAAAACGAAAAAATAAACAAACATTGACTTTCACATTGAGCGCACCCTCTGCGTTGCGATCGGTCTTGGAGCCGGTAACAGAAATTTCTAGGCGGCCCGAGGTAGCACAGCGAAAACACAGAATGCTCCGGTGTACTGGCGCTGTCTGGGGACTGAGATTTAATTGGCAAGTATTCACTGAGAGAAGCTTAATCAGCTTGCACATCCCAGAGGCGATCTGCGCCAGGGGAGAAACAGAAGCAGGTTCTCTTTTCTATGTGATCGCTGGTGGAGACAGACAACTGCAGCATCTCAATCAGTCTGAGCGCAGAAACTGAATGATCATACCCGCCATTCAAAACAACCTGTCTTTCACTCTACCCCTCCTGTTGAACATATTAATGTAAAAAATGTAAAAGAGAATATATTCCTGATTGTGCAAAGACAAAAGAAAAAACATAAACACACACTGTATCGCAATGTACTCTCAAGAGAACAGAGAGGCCTGCATGACATTGGCAGAATAAATTCAAATCACAGGAACTCATTTGTCATATTATTATAGTTGTCTATTACAATGATAATTAATATTCACACCTCTATATGTGTATGAAGTATTATTATGGTATATTACATGCATATTAATACATATTACATATTGATTTAGTAATACAGTACTTCAGTGATACACACACATATTGGACCTCATTTATACATTTATAAATTAAATAAAAAATGCTTCCCTTAGTACTATAAAACATGAAATGTAAAGTTTTAGTAAACATTATAATTACAAATACAATTTATTAGTGGAGGGAAGGATAAAATAAAAGGGTTTCTAAGTGTTAAATCCGAAATAATTACTGTTTGTTGTAACTGTAAGTGTGTAAATCTCAAATAATAAGACCACCCCCCCCCCCACACACACAGTCACACACACACTCAGAAACACACACACAGTCACACACACACTCAGAAACACACACACAGTCACACACACACTCAGAAACACACACACAGTCACACACACACACTCAGAAACACACACACAGTCACACACACACTCAGAAACACACACACAGTCACACACACACACA
>JAFBMS010001263.1:40000-44368 GCA_019788955.1 Albula glossodonta | reverse complement strand
TATGAATCTAAATATCTGCTCACTCCCACACGGTCCATACTTCCCAATCAAAATACCTGCTCACCGACACAGTCTATATTTTTGAATGTAAATACCTGTTAACTTGCACATTTGTACACTAATTAATGTAAATACCTGCTAACTCAAATAGTAAATGAATATGTCTACTCCTTGTTCTTGCCTGAGCTGTCCAGTTGCAAAAATTCTGAAAAAAACCCACTATTTTTACATTCAACACATTATTAAATTTTCATGAAATCCAGTATTTCCAGCTGTTCGTTTGAGTGTAATTGTTCATTAAAGGGGACGTTGCACCCATCTAAAGACATTTAAATAAAATAATGAATTCATTCATTTACCTCACTGTGGTATATTGACTTTGATTCATTATTTTCTGTGCGAGGTCACCCTGAATGCTTTATGAATATTTATGGGCTGTCTGACAAATAATTATCTGTAACATCTATGGGAACGCAATCCGACTTGAAGCATTAATCACGTTGAGAAAAGTGAATGCGCTTTTTATGGATCTGATCTTAAATTAAGAAGGAGGAAAGATAGCAAACTCCGAGCTCGCTCCCCCAACCGTACTCCCTAGCCCTGTCATTAAAAAGCACCTTAAATGGAGGAGAAGGTCTAACCTGTCTGCCAGTGTCTCTCTGGAACTGAAAAATAGAAAATAATGAGAACCATTCCTTTCCTTGCAAATATATCCTCGGGCTAAGTCGAATTGAGCTTACACCTCCGCTATAATTGAGCACCGCATGAAGCTCATTGCACGGCCATTTTTTAGCCGAAGTGTTCGGGGAGGCTGCATCTCCTCAGTTCCTCCCAGAAGACCTTCGAAGGCTTTCCTCGCGTTTCTTCAAGGTATGTTTGCCCGAGTGTTTTGACTGTATGCGCATTTTACAGCCATAACTACACAGAGTGTACACAGACGAAAGAGACCGGGGAAACACCAGAGCAATGTATTGAGCTGGCTCCGATTATGATGGAAGCAGTTTGTTCTCAAATCTCACTCCCGGTCAGAATAATGTGGTTATCTCTCCCGGCCGTCTCCTCTGTATTACCTCGTACTTCGGAGTTACTGCACGGACACCACGATCCTCCAGTGTGCGCTTTCGCCATCGATTGCCCTTGGCCAATGGCGTCTTTCTCTTGGTGTTCCATGGTGGAATCGCCTCGCTCACCATGATCATGAGCATTCAGCGGGAGAATCACATGGATCCGCCTTAGTGTCCTGGGTAAACGCAGTCTAACTATCCCCATTCTTTCAAAGTCACAGAGGACTCCCCTTAAAGCCAGGCAAGACATAATTATCAGCAACCAGGCCTGTCCGGCATTTTTATGCGTGACCCGGCGCATGCTGGCCTGTGACTTGCTTAATTAATGGATCCGCCGCACCTGCCTCGCAGAATCACTCCCTCACTAACTAAATATGCCTCTCAGTGCCCCAGGTGCTCCCATTCTTTTGTTTGCCACTCGCACAAAGTCACACAAACACGCAGTTTCTACAGGAAAGATGCATCTCAGCACCAAGGTAAAAAAAACTCTGCAAAAAAAAAAAATAATAATATTTATATATATATATATAAATGTATATGATACAGAACAATACAGCACCAGCAATAATAATAGCACCACCGGAGGACATTGTGTTAATTAATGCATCATTTAACAAATCAAACGCTCAAAATATGACAGCTTTTGAACACCCAACAAAGGTTGTAAAGATAGACAGCGCCGCATGTTTTTTTGATTGAAGTGCTCTGCTTTTCATTTCTAATTTCTCTTTTAAGGCAGCCATTGCTCGGAATATTAATATTCGGTCCCGATGGAGATTTTCTCTGTTCTTTTTTAAGTGATGTCTGAAGGACAGAAAGTGTTTGATGCTGGTAATCTTACTGCGGCAAGAGCCCGGCAAGATCCGACACAGTTTAAAACAGGTTTCAGTTTGACGAGCTGGGATCAGTTGAAACGGTGAGTGAATTTCGTATCAGCGCGTGTGGAGCGCTTGGCGCGTGGCGTTCCTTGTCGCGGCGGAGGCAGGCCGGGATAATGCGTTTCTGCCGGTGATTGATAGGGGGCAAATGTCGTCCTCGGCCTATTTTAGAGGTTCTTTAAAAAGGTCTTCAGAGATGGAATATTTCCGAATGGATCAGCACCCTGCTATAACTTCCATCCTCTGGTGATAACACTCACATAGTGCTGTACATATCTGCACTTAATGGGGTTTGGATCCTTCACTGTATGAAATCTATAAGTGAAAACCTCAGGATTACAGTGCAATGCGCTTTCCACCGAGGCGATATGAAACTGCTCTGAGTTTCATTGCTCGCGTGCCATGATTTTATTTTTATAAACAATTCGAGTATTCTTCACACACCCACAGAATCATAAACCTTGTCTGAATGCCTTATTGAATCTGATTCATCCCCATAGCCTTTTTGTTACACCGCCGGTGCAAATAAATACATATTGCCTAAGTAAATAACATGTAAAAATGGATTTCCCTTGTGTATTCACAGATTTGAATTTCCCTTTCAGATGCGTGTTTGGATGGGGCTGAGATCGGGAAAGCGTCGCCCTTAAAGCAGAGAGGTAGAAAAGGTGGCGAGATTTGAATGCTTTGCTCGGATGAATAGTCATTGAACATGAATGCAGAATCTCGGTTTAACATTCAGCGTCTGCCGCATCGAGCGTTTGCCGTGGTGCTGACATTCAAATTGCATTCATCGACGGGAGGACCATCAGTGGTTCGCTTAATATTTCATGGCTCGGGCGTTGAAGACCACCTGCTGTGCAGCGCCTTTAGCCGCGCTTTGCTCGGCTGTCAATCACCACGTCTCCATGACGATGCATTTCGGAAACTCAAAAAAAGGGGTTTGCAGGCAACTTGCCGGACAGCAAGTGCATGCGTGTCCTCATAGTTCCTGTCTGAAGGTGTAATATGTCAGATTTTTTCAAACAAATATCGTTAAATGGTAGGTGCACCGCCTCAGCCCATGTTTATGTCTTCCAAATTGGGCATTTTAAATTCCTTGTCTGGAGATGCTCCAATGGTTCCAGGCTACATAAACCCTACACACAGGACGCTCCTACGCAGAAATGATAAATTATTCACCATGTTTACACACTGCCCAAGAAAATAAGTCCAACAAAAAATATGACACTTACAGTAAAATAATAGGAACACCGGGTGTTTTTAAAAATTATTTTAAAGGCGAGAGCCGGAGCCATGCTCTGGGTCAGGGCAGACCAGTCCTTGCTGATGGCTGCTGTTTCTTCTAAGGCCCCTTTGACTCATCCTGTCACTTCTTAGCTGCATTTTATTTCAACCAGTAGTTTGAAAGTAGAGCTGCACAGAAATCTAAGTCTGCAAATTAAAATGTCAGTGAAAGTATGAGTTACTGGACTGTAAAAGTTGATTTTCTAGTTTCCTTCTGAAATGATTTGCCTCATGTCGTGACTTTGGTCTTGCATATATCACAGACATGGCACCGCACTCCTGTCCATAAGGCAGCAGAGAAAATGAGGGCGGTGCTGTAGCTATTAGTTCAGCAGAGTCCCGTGTCTCCAGCTCTGCTCCTGTTGTGTGAGTATTTCCCGAAGCACTTTCACCGTGCCTCGCCCTTCTGCCATGAAACAAACACATCCTTTACTCTTTTTTTGGGGGGTTTTCTTAATCCCTGCTCATGGAAGCCAAAAGCATCTTTTCATGTTTTCTTGTATGAGCAAAGACAGTAATTCTCTTACTTGGGTGACTGATCCAGCTGCTGGATCTCTGCGCAGACGCAGGGCCTTGGCCTCAGCGACTGGATCTCTACGCAGACACAGGGCCTTGGCCTCAGCTGCTGAATCTCTGCGCAGATGCAGGCGCAGACGCAGGGCTTTGGCCTCAGCCGCTGAATCTCTGCGCAGATGCAGGCGCAGACGAAGGGCTTTGGCCTCAGCCGCTGATGTTCCTTCATGGACTATGTCTGTGCTAGAGGACGCCGGCGGAGCTTGAGGTTTTGCTGGACTTTGTGTGTATGGGGGGGGGGGGCTGTACGTCGCATGTGTGCGGGACAAGCACAGGGGATGGTCCCAAGGAATAAACATGTTCTTTCCTTTCACATTATCCACAAGGGCTCCCAATGACAAGTTATTTATTCATTTACTTTCACATTTTCCTTTCCATATTTATAGCTTTGGTATTGAGAGTGAATTTTTAAATTACGTTAGTTTCATTTAGACTCAATTTATTTTTGTCCATTTAATTTCCCAGAGTGCCCTCAAAATTAATTACACAATTTCCTGCTCATCTCCACTCCCCTCCCGTTAGACAGCCGCAGCCCCTGGAAAAGGCTGCAGCTTTGATGTGGGATA
>JAFBMS010001263.1:27500-37500 GCA_019788955.1 Albula glossodonta | reverse complement strand
TGCTCTGAGCAGGAGAGAGGAGAGAGAGGCGGCTGATGAAGGATGGCGCTAGGAGTGTGGAATGGCGTGTATTGTGGAGCACATGGGGGGGCGTGTAGATGCACACTGTGCACACAGCATCTATTTCACAGAGGCCCCCGTCAAAGTCAGCGTGATGCACTTCTGAAAGACCATTCAATAACACAGCGGCTCAGGATGCTCGCAGTCCCAAACGGACTGAGCTTTCCCTCCCTCACCAGCTCCTATGGTTTACCCATGTGTGCCCTCCCTCACCAGCTCCTATGGGTTACCCATGTGTGCCCTCCCTCACCAGCTCCTATGGGTTACCCATGTGTGCCCTCCCTCACCAGCTCCTATGGGTTACCCATGTGTGCCCTCCCTCACCAGCTCCTATGGGTTACCCATGTGTGCCCTCCCTCACCAGCTCCTATGGGTTACCCATGTGTGCCCTCCCTCACCAGCTCCTATGGGTTACCCATGTGTGCCCTCCCTCACCAGCTCCTATGGGTTACCCATGTGTGCCCTCCCTCACCAGCTCCTATGGGTTACCCATGTGTGCCCTCCCTCACCAGCTCCTATGGGTTACCCATGTGTGCCCTCCCTCACCAGCTCCTATGGGTTACCCATGTGTGCCCTCCCTCACCAGCTCCTATGGGTTACCCATGTGTGCCCTCCCTCACCAGCTCCTATGGGTTACCCATGTGTGCCCTCCCTCACCAGCTCCTATGGGTTACCCATGTGTGCCCTCCCTCACCAGCTCCTATGGGTTACCCATGTGTGCCCTCCCTCACCAGCTCCTATGGGTTACCCATGTGTGCCCTCCCTCACCAGCTCCTATGGGTTACCCATGTGTGCCCTCCCTCACCAGCTCCTATGGGTTACCCATGTGTGCCCTCCCTCACCAGCTCCTATGGGTTACCCATGTGTGCCCTCCCTCACCAGCTCCTATGGGTTACCCATGTGTGCCCTCCCTCACCAGCTCCTATGGGTTACCCATGTGTGCCCTCCCTCACCAGCTCCTATGGGTTACCCATGTGTGCCCTCCCTCACCAGCTCCTATGGGTTACCCATGTGTGCCCTCCCTCACCAGCTCCTATGGGTTACCCATGTGTGCCCTCCCTCACCAGCTCCTATGGGTTACCCATGTGTGCCCTCCCTCACCAGCTCCTATGGGTTACCCATGTGTGCCCTCCCTCACCAGCTCCTATGGGTTACCCATGTGTGCCCTCCCTCACCAGCTCCTATGGGTTACCCATGTGTGCCCTCCCTCACCAGCTCCTATGGGTTACCCATGTGTGCCCTCCCTCACCAGCTCCTATGGGTTACCCATGTGTGCCCTCCCTCACCAGCTCCTATGGGTTACCCATGTGTGCCCTCCCTCACCAGCTCCTATGGGTTACCCATGTGTGCCCTCCCTCACCAGCTCCTATGGGTTACCCATGTGTGCCCTCCCTCACCAGCTCCTATGGGTTACCCATGTGTGCCCTCCCTCACCAGCTCCTATGGGTTACCCATGTGTGCCCTCCCTCACCAGCTCCTATGGGTTACCCATGTGTGCCCTCCCTCACCAGCTCCTATGGGTTACCCATGTGTGCCCTCCCTCACCAGCTCCTATGGGTTACCCATGTGTGCCCTCCCTCACCAGCTCCTATGGGTTACCCATGTGTGCCCTCCCTCACCAGCTCCTATGGGTTACCCATGTGTGCCCTCCCTCACCAGCTCCTATGGGTTACCCATGTGTGCCCTCCCTCACCCGCTCCTATGGGTTACCCATGTGTGCCCTCCCTCACCAGCTCCTATGGGTTACCCATGTGTGCCCTCCCTCACCAGCTCCTATGGGTTACCCATGTGTGCCCTCCCTCACCAGCTCCTATGGGTTACCCATGTGTGCCCTCCCTCACCAGCTCCTATGGGTTACCCATGTGTGCCCTCCCTCACCAGCTCCTATGGGTTACCCATGTGTGCCCTCCCTCACCAGCTCCTATGGGTTACCCATGTGTGCCCTCCCTCACCAGCTCCTATGGGTTACCCATGTGTGCCCTCCCTCACCAGCTCCTATGGGTTACCCATGTGTGCCCTCCCTCACCAGCTCCTATGGGTTACCCATGTGTGCCCTCCCTCACCAGCTCCTATGGGTTACCCATGTGTGCCCTCCCTCACCAGCTCCTATGGGTTACCCATGTGTGCCCTCCCTCACCAGCTCCTATGGGTTACCCATGTGTGCCCTCCCTCACCAGCTCCTATGGGTTACCCATGTGTGCCCTCCCTCACCAGCTCCTATGGGTTACCCATGTGTGCCCTCCCTCACCAGCTCCTATGGGTTACCCATGTGTGCCCTCCCTCACCAGCTCCTATGGGTTACCCATGTGTGCCCTCCCTCACCAGCTCCTATGGTTTACCCATGTGTGCCCTCCCTCACCAGCTCCTATGGGTTACCCATGTGTGCCCTCCCTCACCAGCTCCTATGGGTTACCCATGTGTGCCCTCCCTCACCAGCTCCTATGGGTTACCCATGTGTGCCCTCCCTCACCAGCTCCTATGGGTTACCCATGTGTGCCCTCCCTCACCAGCTCCTATGGGTTACCCATGTGTGCCCTCCCTCACCAGCTCCTATGGGTTACCCATGTGTGCCCTCCCTCACCAGCTCCTATGGGTTACCCATGTGTGCCCTCCCTCACCAGCTCCTATGGGTTACCCATGTGTGCCCTCCCTCACCAGCTCCTATGGGTTACCCATGTGTGCCCTCCCTCACCAGCTCCTATGGGTTACCCATGTGTGCCCTCCCTCACCAGCTCCTATGGGTTACCCATGTGTGCCCTCCCTCACCAGCTCCTATGGGTTACCCATGTGTGCCCTCCCTCACCAGCTCCTATGGGTTACCCATGTGTGCCCTCCCTCACCAGCTCCTATGGGTTACCCATGTGTGCCCTCCCTCACCAGCTCCTATGGGTTACCCATGTGTGCCCTCCCTCACCAGCTCCTATGGGTTACCCATGTGTGCCCTCCCTCACCAGCTCCTATGGGTTACCCATGTGTGCCCTCCCTCACCAGCTCCTATGGGTTACCCATGTGTGCCCTCCCTCACCAGCTCCTATGGGTTACCCATGTGTGCCCTCCCTCACCAGCTCCTATGGGTTACCCATGTGTGCCCTCCCTCACCAGCTCCTATGGGTTACCCATGTGTGCCCTCCCTCACCAGCTCCTATGGGTTACCCATGTGTGCCCTCCCTCACCAGCTCCTATGGCTTACCCATGTGTGCCCTCCCTCACCAGCTACTATGGGTTACCCATGTGTGCCCTCCCTCACCAGCTCCTATGGGTTACCCATGTGTGCCCTCCCTCACCAGCTCCTATGGGTTACCCATGTGTGCCCTCCCTCACCAGCTCCTATGGGTTACCCATGTGTGCCCTCCCTCACCAGCTCCTATGGGTTACCCATGTGTGCCCTCCCTCACCAGCTCCTATGGGTTACCCATGTGTGCCCTCCCTCACCAGCTCCTATGGGTTACCCATGTGTGCCCTCCCTCACCAGCTCCTATGGGTTACCCATGTGTGCCCTCCCTCACCAGCTCCTATGGGTTACCCATGTGTGCCCTCCCTCACCAGCTCCTATGGTTTACCCATGTGTGCCCTCCCTCACCAGCTCCTATGGGTTACCCATGTGTGCCCTCCCTCACCAGCTCCTATGGGTTACCCATGTGTGCCCTCCCTCACCAGCTCCTATGGGTTACCCATGTGTGCCCTCCCTCACCAGCTCCTATGGGTTACCCATGTGTGCCCTCCCTCACCAGCTCCTATGGGTTACCCATGTGTGCCCTCCCTCACCAGCTCCTATGGGTTACCCATGTGTGCCCTCCCTCACCAGCTCCTATGGGTTACCCATGTGTGCCCTCCCTCACCAGCTCCTATGGGTTACCCATGTGTGCCCTCCCTCACCAGCTCCTATGGGTTACCCATGTGTGCCCTCCCTCACCAGCTCCTATGGGTTACCCATGTGTGCCCTCCCTCACCAGCTCCTATGGGTTACCCATGTGTGTTTTGGGCAGACAGTGCTGGCCTTCATAGCAATCGGCCGGAGCAGAGAGCAATATTTAATGTGGGGATGAGGTGAACTTTCAGACCTGTGTGACCGCCCCCACTGCGGGGTCGAGCCTCTCCTCTAAAGAGAGGGACACTCAGTTCCTTCACGCTGAGCAGGACCATACACAAGACAAAGACACCGCTAAAGAAAGCTGAAAGGTCGTATGCTAGAGGAGCTGGAACCAGGCCAGATAAACCTACAGGAAGCGAGAGGGAGGGAGGGAGAGGTGAGCAGAGCCAAAGAGAGAGAAGGAGAAAGAGATTCACAGAGGTAGACTGACAAGGGGAACCAATGTCAATTTATGGAAATACCAATCACGCATCCTGCAGTGTGCGGTTTAGCCTCACGATAATTTTCAATTGCAGCTTCTTTTCATTTTTCTTAATGAGATTAAAAAGCAGCAATTGCCAAAAAAGGGGCACAAAAATTGATGCATATTTTTTAAATGCAAAAGTCTGAAATGGAAAGTAAATGTGAGATACTGACACACCGCAAAGCTGAGCCCATGGCGGCACTGATTTCAGCCCGGTGATGGATGTTAACGGGGCTCTGAGTGTGGAGCCTGCCACAGCTGGAAGAGAGCTGACCAGCAGGAATCCAGAGGGAGGCAAAGGGGTGAGCCCAGGCTGGACTAGATGTAAACTGGGATAAGTAATTGGGCCCACGTAAGACTAGGTGCAACCAGGTGAGAAAGTGAAGCTGAGAACTGCACCTGTAACCTCTGAGCTGCAAGCCCAGCTCCCTAACCATTACACTACACTGTAACCTCTGAGCTACAAGCCCAGCTCCCTAACCATTACACTACACTGTAACCTCTGAGCTACAAGCCCAGCTCCCTAACCATTATACTACACTGTAACCTCTGAGCTACAAGCCCAGCTCCCTAACCGTTACACTACACTGAAACCTCTGAGCTACAAGCCCAGCTCCCTAACCATTACACTACACTGTAACCTCTGAGCTACAAGCCCAGCTCCCTAAACATTATACTGCACTGTGACCTCTGAGCTACAAGCCCAGCTCCCTAACCATTACACTACACTGTAACCTCTGAGCTACAAGCCCAGCTCCCTAACCATTACACTACACTGTAACCTCTGAGCTACAAGCCCAGCTCCCTAACCATTACACTACACTGTAACCTCTGAGCTACAAGCCCAGCTCCCTAACCATTATACTACACTGTAACCTCTGAACTACAAGCCCAGCTCCCTAACCATTACACTACACTGTAACCTCTGAGCTACAAGCCCAGCTCCCTAACCATTATACTACACTGTAACCTCTGAGCTACAAGCCCAGCTCCCTAACCATTACACTACACTGTAACCTCTGAGCTACAAGCCCAGCTCCCTAACCATTATACTACACTGTAACCTCTGAGCTACAAGCCCAGCTCCCTAACCATTACACTACACTGTAACCTCTGAGCTACAAGCCCAGCTCCCTAACCATTATACTACACTGTAACCTCTGAGCTACAAGCCCAGCTCCCTAACCATTACACTACACTGTAACCTCTGAGCTACAAACCCAGCTCTCTAACCATTACACTACACTGTAACCTCTGAGCTACAAGCCCAGCTCCCTAACCATTACACTACACTGTAACCTCTGAGCTACAAGCCCAGCTCCCTAACCATTACACTACACTGTAACCTCTGAGCTATAAGCCCAGCTCCCTAACCATTATACTACACTGTAACCTCTGAGCTACAAGCCCAGTTCCCTAACCATTACACTACACTGTAACCTCTGAGCTATAAGCCCAGCTCCCTAACCATTATACTACACTGTAACCTCTGAGCTACAAGCCCAGCTCCCTAACCATTACACTACACTGTAACCTCAGAGCTACAAGCCCAGCTCCCTAACCATTATACTACACTGTAACCTCTGAGCTACAAGCCCAGCTCCCTAACCATTACACTACACTGTAACCTCAGAGCTACAAGCCCAGCTCCCTAACCATTACACTACACTGTAACCTCTGAGCTACAAGCCCAGCTCCCTAACCATTACACTACACTGTAACCTCTGAGCTACAAGCCCAGCTCCCTAACCATTACACTACACTGTAACCTCTGAGCTACAAGCCCAGCTCCCTAACCATTACACTACACTGTAACCTCTGAGCTACACGCCCAGCTCCCTAACCATTACACTACACTGTAACCTCTGAGCTATAAGCCCAGCTCCCTAACCATTATACTACACTGTAACATCTGAGCTACAAGCCCAGCTCCCTAACCATTATACTACACTGTAACCTCTGAGCTATAAGCCCAGCTCCCTAACCATTACACTACACTGTAACATCTGAGCTACAAGCCCAGCTCCCTAACCATTATACTACACTGTAACCTCTGAGCTACTGTCCCATGGCTATTATACTACACTGCTGTTTCAAATAGACACAAATGTGATGGGTCTGGCACAAGGATGGTCAACAGCTGTAATAAGCTCCATTAACTGATTTTCCCACAGTTCTCCCAGGCTGCCACCTATTGTCAAACAGGCTGTTCTGTGAGCAGATGAAAGCAGACACCCCTCTGGCCCGTCGATGTGAACGTGTATGTGGTGAGCAGCTTCTAATCAGCTTCCTGTGTCTCTTGGCAATACACACTTAGTGCCTGTGTGTCTTTAACAGGTAATACTACAGCAGAACATGGATTCAGAGGCTGATAACACCCCTTCAAACCCAGGAGAATTGGATGGGAAGGTAAGCTCTGGGGAAGAACCGGGAGGTATAAAAAGAACCACATGACCCCCTTTCCTTACCTCTCTGTTCCTTTTATATGAAAACAACAGAGCTGAGATAAAACTGAGATACAGACATATGTAAAATACATAACATTTCAGTGTTTCAACTTTGAAACTGAACTAAATCATTTTGGGAATCTCTTACTGATACTGCTTTACATTTTGATTTAATAGAATGAGTTGTAAGGATATGGGATCCTAAATACAGATTAAATTTTCTAAAAATAGAATGGTACATCTATGGCAGGGGCTGTTAGCTGGGCTAATAGGCTTGTGGTTTAAGCCTTCTGAACTACATTATACATTTGCTTAGTGCAGACCTTTATGCTCATAACAATCAAAATGTTTCATGCCTGTAGCAATGCAGCTCCCAAGCTCAGGAGAGCAACAGCAGCAGCCATTTCATCCTGGATTTGAACCTGCAAACTCTGACCAATACAGCCAGCTCCATAACCAGTGCAGCACACCATGGCACCTTGTAGTACATGTTTGCAGTTACATAAATGTTATTGCGCATTTGACTATTTATAACATGCTTATTACCATGCATGATTGGTTACCATGGTTATAATTTAGCAGATTCCCTTATCCAGACTTAAATTCGCAGCTGACATTTTTGCACACTAAGCATTTGTATTTCTGTGAAGCACCTCGCTCAGGGGTACAACAGCAGGATCCTACCAAAATACTAAACCAGCTCCCCAACCTTCCTACCGCAAATTAAAAACTTCAGTGTTACTTTAACACTAACAGAGTTTATATGAGGGATCAAATGTACTCTGTTCGAGTCAAAGGTACTGAATCCAAGTCTGAGTGCCTAACATTGGACATTTTAATGTGTGTCCTGCTACTCTCATCACTATATGAAAAGCACAGATTGTTGTAAATGATCCTAATTAATCATTCACATTGCGTGTAATTTACATGACTGTACCTCAGCCGAACCACCACAGAATAAATAATGTTTCTTGCTTAATGGTACAACTACAGCTGCAAATGTAGGGTTAAAATCTGGAACCTCCTGTTTGCTTTCCCTAGGAAGCGCATCATTCGGGAGGGGTATTCACTGTTCCCCTTGGAGGATGTGCAGGTTTTTAGTTGTTACTCATCGCACAATTAATCAGTTTGTTACACACTTAAGTCACATCATCAGGCAGGTTGGATCGCACTTAGTTGCTAATAATTAACAACTAACCCACAACTACAACGGCATATACGAATACAATTTATTCCGAAAACAATGCGATGTTTTCATTTTTTTCTTCATAAATTGTGTGTATGTACTGTGAGGCTACCATGTGGCGCCTCGGAACAGAAGAGTAAGGACTGGCTGTTCCTTTAACTCGGTTGCTTCTGTTCCATATTGCTCGCTGAAATTCCCAGTGTGGTTGTCCCTTTGCGGTAGCACTGAAAGTTTGTCAGCAAAGCCGGGGTGTGAATGAACGGTGTTGCCCCAGGGAACGCGCGCCAGAAAGCGAGACGAGGAGAGAGAGAGAGAGAGAGAGAGAGAGAGAGAGAGAGAGAGAGAGAGAGAGAGAGAGAGAGAGAGAGAGAGAGAGAGAGAGAGAGAGAGAGAGAGAGAGAGGAGCGGGGCGTCCAGTGCTGGGAGTTGTATTCCGAATCAATTTTCTTCTTTTGCGTTTGGCTTTATTTTCCCCAGAGAAGAACACGCACAGGGCGAAATTTCACGAAGAAATGTAGCGTATGGCTTTTCATGGAGCGGACTAGAACTCAGTGAAAGGGGGGACATGCTTATGCTATCGATAACAGGAACTTTGATGAAAGAAATGTGCCTATTCTCTCATGCTACCTTATACCTACAAGGGTAGATTCTCGCAGAAGAATAAGTGGCTCGGTCAAGTCATGCCGTTTGAATTCCGGTCATTGATATTCGGAATTGTAACGTTACTGGTCATATTGTATATTCTTGTTGATATCACAGAGGTCGAAGAGGAAATCGGGTAAGTATATCTCTAAACGTTTCTAATTTTGTTTGTATTTTTATGTAACAGTTTCATAAATTTAATTAAGCGACTCTGCAGGTAACGAGACAATTAAATGAAACCTCGCAGCGAACCTAGTGTAGCTGATCCCCTATCACAATGCTGTTGTATTTCACCGACTCCGAGAATGATTAGTTTACTTTAAATAGGCTAAAGGTAAAGGCATCTTTTAACGCTTATTTTGACCATGGTACTGACCGATACCCAATACCCGATCCTCGACCTCAAGAGATAGTTCAGTGTTAATGTATTTTTAAATCATGTTTTAATATTTCTGCCTCTGCAGGTCAATTGATTGTGGCGTTTTCAGAAGAGAAACCAGTACTGTAATGATTGACCACCAATCGTCTAGACTTAAAGGACATTGACAATTTACGACATGGCAAATAGCCAGACGCATGTGCTTGTTGCAGTGCGCTGATGACAGATAAAGCAGACAAACTAATATCACAACGAACTGTTTTCTTAGCTGGTTAAATAAAGCGCTAGTTGGCACGATTTTCAACTTGTTATAAACACGTGTATAGCCTATGTATGCGCATATTAAATATTTTATCTCTGCTTTCTCTGGGATGGGTGTGGGATTACCATGACGAGTTTGTTTGTAACTGTCCGATATATAAACCTTGACCTTCGCTTAGTCGCAGCTGGTTTCTAAATTAAATTAATATTGGACACCGAATATCACTCGTATGTAACGGAGCTGATATTTTAGTTTGATATTAGCGGTCTTGTTCTAGATTTTGGTTTATCAAAATGAGGTGTTCAAATGTTTCCGACGTCTCCACAAGCCTTAGACCGTCCAGGAGTTACTTAAGCATTGTGAAGCCCAGAGACTACTCCAAACTATCTTACTGCGGCAGATAAGTTAGCTTGTTGCTCTTAAGTTCTGTAAACGATGAAGAAAGCAGATGAACGAAGACATAAGCACCAGAGTTGACTGTTATGCGAATTCTCATTTTATTTAGTTCAGATTCTCGTTTCATTGACGAAATTCGTTTTACATTCAGCTTTGTTCTCATCAAAAAGTAAAATACACAGCAAACTACTTGTTTTAATTAAGCTAACAGTTTTCATTCTGACCACACCAGCAGTCTGTTCTTCAGATACAGATATTGATGGATATGGCATCATGGCATGTTGTATTTAACGG
>JAFBMS010001263.1:0-25000 GCA_019788955.1 Albula glossodonta | reverse complement strand
GCTCTTATCCAGAGCAGCACACATGGGTTAATGATTTAACACACTGGACATCCATCAGTCAGTCTGTCTGTCTGTCTGTCCAACCCTCAGCACCTGGCTTCCTTTGTTTTTTTCACACTCATCAAACCCCCTCTTAAGCATAAATATTTCACTCTAGAGGTGAGCAATGCACCTTAGCACTCAGATTATCAGTTCTAAGGGGTCTAGAAGTGTAGGAATTTATAGACTAATGGTCAGAGGTAGTGAAATCTGAGGGATTTGGGGGCAGGGCTGCTTATAGAACATGCACATGATTGGTTAATTCTTAAAGGGAGTTCAACATGATTGGTTAATTCTTAAAGGCAGTGACCCAATCAAAATAATTCAGCCCCCTCAATATAATCTCATTGCAGACTGTGGAGTTGTTTATTGCCAGACCGTTTGGCAGGTTCACTGGTGTTGGCAGAGGATGGGCAGTGCCAGGAAGCCTTGCTTCAGATGTATGAAAAGCTGTAGCGATTTTGCAATCACTGTTTGGGTGGAAATACAACTACTGTCAATTACAGGGTTCCGTTAACTCATTAAAAGGTTTTGTTTTTGATTGGCTCAACTCAGTCAGGTTCTTCTAAGACTTGCTCTGTGGTGTGATGAAGCAGCGTTTTCCATGTCTGCAGGGCGTTAGTGTCGTATAATAGAGCTGGCAGAGGTTTGAGTCCCAGGTGTAAAATTGCTTGAGCAAAGTATTTTAGCACAGTTGCTTCAGTAAGTATCCAGCTGTATAAATGGGTTGTAAGTAATGAAATGTAAGCAGTGGATAGGAGCCTCCCCTAAATGCCTGCAGGTAATGGAGTCGGGCTCACATTAAAGCCGTGTAATGGTGAGGAGCCGGGATGCTTTCCTCTGTGAGTATGTGGGGTTAGCTCCATTGCCATGTGAGAATCGTGATTTACCGCCATGCTGATATTAATCCGGCACTGAATGCAGTTATTCTGAACTTTCTGAACTTTCTAAACTGTCATCTGCAACAATGCTGGTTTGCTTCTGTATCAGACCACAGTAAAATGTTTTTTTTTTTACCAAGAATATTTATGTATTCTGAAGCCAGAACTCAAAACTGAATAAAAATGTAATAGAACAGCAATGGGCTGATTGAATAATATAGGCTTTAAATGCTAATGGAAATCAGTGTGCTGCTCGGGTGCTGCAGAGCTGCAGAGAGGCCCTGACTGCTGCTGCATCTGCCCTGCATGTTAAAAGCACCTCCCAAACTGTGTAAACCCAAACAGAGACTAAAGCAAGTGCTTACACCTGTACCTGTACCCAGAGCTCAGATACACCTGTGCCTGTACCCAGAGCTCAGATACACCTGTGCCTGTACCCAGAGCTCAGATACACCTGTACCTGTACCAAGAGCTCAGATACACCTGTACCCAGAGCTCAGATACACCTGTACCTGTACCGAGAGCTCAGATACACCTGTACCTGTACCAAGAGCTCAGATACACCTGTACCCAGAGCTCAGATACACCTGTGCCTGTACCCAGAGCTCAGATACACCTGTGCCTATACCCAGAGCTCAGATACACCTGTGCCTGTACCCAGAGCTCAGATACACCTGTGCCTATACCCAGAGCTCAGATACACCTGTGCCTGTACCCAGAGCTCAGATATACCTGTGCCTGTACCCAGAGCTCAGATACACCTGTACCTGTACCCAGAGCTCAGATACACCTGTGCCTGTACCCAGAGCTCAGATACACCTGTACCCAGAGCTCAGATACACCTGTACCTGTACCCAGAGCTCAGATACACCTGTGCCTGTACCCAGAGCTCAGATACACCTGTACCTGTACCCAGAGCTCAGATATACCTGTACCTGTACCCAGAGCTCAGATACACCTGTGCCTGTACCCAGAGCTCAGATACACCTGTACCTGTACCCAGAGCTCAGATACACCTGTGCCTGTACCCAGAGCTCAGATACACCTGTACCCAGAGCTCAGATACACCTGTGCCTGTACCCAGAGCTCAGATACACCTGTACCTGTACCAAGAGCTCAGATACACCTGTACCTGTACCCAGAGCTCTGATACACCTGTACCTGTACCCAGAGCTCAGATACACCTGTACCCAGAGCTCAGATACACCTGTGCCTGTACCCAGAGCTCAGATACACCTGTACCTGTACCCAGAGCTCAGATACACCTGTGCCTGGACCCAGAGCTCAGATACACCTGTACCCAGAGCTCAGATACACCTATACCTGTACCCAGAGCTCAGATACACCTGTACCTGTACCCAGAGCTCAGATACACCTGTGCCTTTACCCAGAGCTCAGATACACCTGTGCCTGTACCCAGAGCTCAGATACACCTGTACCTGTACCCAGAGCTCAGATATACCTGTACCCAGAGCTCAGATACACCTGTATCTGTACCCAGAGCTCAGATACACCGGTGTCTGTACCCAGAGCTCAGATACACCTGTGCCTGTACCCAGAGCTCTGATACACCTGTACCTGTACCCAGAGCTCAGATACACCTATGCCTGTACCCAGAGCTCAGATACACCTGTGCCTGTACCCAGAGCTCAGATACACCTGTACCTGTACCCAGAGCTCAGATACACCTGTGCCTGTACCCAGAGCTCAGATACACCTGGACCTGTACCCAGAGCTCAGATATACCTGTGCCTGTACCCAGAGCTCAGATACACCTGTGCCTGTACCCAGAGCTCAGATATACCTGTACCCAGAGCTCAGATACACCTGTGCCTGTACCCAGAGCTCAGATACACCTGTACCTGTACCCAGAGCTCAGATACACCTGGACCTGTACCCAGAGCTCAGATATACCTGTGCCTGTACCTGCTGTTATTTTGCCTATGATACACTACCGCCACATGCACTACACTAAGGACATGTTCTTCTTGGCCCTCACGTGAAATTTTGGTCCAGATTTGCCCAACACGGTGCAAGGAGTATCTTTACTGCATTCTTCACACACCAGCACCTTAGTACACTAAATATTGATCTCTTTGCCATGCGTAACCCCTTGAATTTACTGGTAAATAACAGAGGTCACATGACTGTATTATGTGTCATAAATTCTTGTGGCTGTTATATTTTGAATTATGGAGATTAATGTTCCAAACAGCACTTAGGGACTGTTAGAGACAAGCAGAATGCTTACAGATGGTGCTGTCGTGTAAATATAGCCCTTAAAGTTTATTAGATGCTGAATCACTGATTGAGTGAGCAGTCATGGCTCACGAGAGCAGACTACAGGTATTAAGCTGTTAGTGTGAGCGATGCTGGGAATGTTTTGGATGCGTTTTTTTGTTCAGCCGTAGCGGAAGTGTCTCCGCAGTACCCAATAAGCCACGCTACGCTGAGCGCACAGCTCTCTGGCGTGGAAGCCCTTCTGTAGGAGTTCAGTCTGTTTTTACGCATGTTTCTGTGGCATATAGATGCAGAAAAGCACGCATTGTGATGAAAATGAAGTTCAGAAGTTGGCTGGCTCCAGGTTCACTGCCATTACACAGGGGTCATTTACACACTCCCCTGTAAGCTGGGGTTTATTGGTGTGCTGCAAGGAAGAGTGTTCCCTCTCTCCTTCCTCTTTCTCTCACTCTCTCTCTTTCCTCTCCTCCTCTCCCTCTCTCCCCCCCCCCCCCTCTCTCTCCCTCCCCTCTCCCTCTCTCTCTCTCCCTCTCTCTCCCTCCCTCTCTCTCTCCCCCTCTCCCTCCCTCTCTCCCTCCCTCTCTCCCCCCTCCCTCCTTCTCTCTCCCTCTCACTCTCTCTCTCCCTCTCTCTCTCCCCCTCTCCCTCTCTCCCTCCCTCTCTCTCTCTCTCTCTCTCTCTCCCCCTCCTCTCTCTCCCTCTCCCTCCTCTCTCTCCCTCTCTCTCTCTCTCTCTCTCTCCCTCCTCTCTCTCCCTCTCTCTCTCTCTCTCCCTATCTTTCTTCTCTAGTTGCAGGCTGCTGTCTCTCATGAGCAGAGCCAAGAGAACTTCTGTCGTATGTGATGTACAGCAGTAAAGTAGACAAGTCTCAGGACTCTCACTCAGAACAGTTTTTAACAAGAGAAATTCAGGAGCGTATCGCTTCCCTCACGCTTGTCGGTGTAGCAGCCGACTCACTGTAGCTCTGTGGTTAAATCAGTGCAGACTTCAGAGTCTCAGAAAGGACCCCAGTCATCACAACGTGGCCTAAATGGCCATTATCACAGCGAAAGCAGGGCTGCGACTGCAGCGGGCCCCAGGCTTGGGAATAACACGTCCCTACAGGCTGTGGAGTCCAGTTTCATGGCATGCAAGGCAAGGCGAGCCCCGGAAGCCTCATTGTGGAGGCTGTCACAGGCTGCAGCTTCCTGTAGGGGCAGATCTGTTTCTCCGGGGTGAGGGCCCGATTTAGAATGAGCACGGGGCCATCGGTTTGTTTCTAGGCCAGCTTGGCTCATTGTGCACGGCTGACAGGCGATCCATTCTGAAGTCTCCGCGCCGCTATTGCCGGCCGCGTTCAGTGCGCTGGGAGAGTCCCGCCCCAGCGTAGAGTCCCGCTGTTCTGCTCCACCATGTGACCGCAGTGGGTGGCCATGTTTTAGCGCACCATAACTCAGCTGCTGCGGGTCATGTCCCCGCCTGCCAGCCCCGGCCTCATCGTCAGGCCTGGAGCATCGTTTCAATCGATTCTTCCCCTGAGTCATTACGGACGCCACATTTTCCTGTCAGGCAAAAAAAAAAAGAGTCTGATGTGAAAATGTCCCTTTGAAAACGATTTTCATCAGTGTTGATTTTTCCTTGTTTAGGACTCATGGAGGTGGAAGCACGTTTTACCTTCCCAGCTTCCAGTCCAGACCAAACAGGTATGTGCACTTTTCTTCTTCTTTTTTTGGGTATCTGATTCCATCTCATTTGGGGCTATTTAGGTCAGCTTCTATAAAGCTCAGATAAACTATAATGAATGAAGTAAGTTCTTCATAATCACCCTGTGCGTGCATTCTCAAACACCGCAGTAAATTACAATTTCATTAGACACTTGGGCCTTACTTTTCTAAATAAGCATTTTCTGTTGGTGGGTTTGAACTTTGACAGAAAACCAAATTCTTAAAAGCAGCTAATTACAGTGTTGGTTTCCATAGAGACATGGAAGAAACTCTGTGCGGTCTGTGGTGTCTCTGACCAAACAATGGCGGCCTGATTGAATAATTGATCAAACTTGTTATTTCGTAAGAAAACACGGGACTGGCACTGTCGGAATTCTAAACTTTAGCACACTTCCTTTTCATCATGCTCACATTATACCTGTTGCCACTCAGTGACAGCACCTGCACACCTGTAATAGTGTTGGATGGTGACCGTGCCATTGTAGCTGAATGCTGTAGATTAGTCAGATTGTTTTTAACAAAGGTATAGGGATAGGTGTGTCTGTATAAGACATAGTCATAGTAACTGTATGCACTCCTTGTACGTCACTTTGGACAAAAGCATCTGCAAAATGAATAAATATAAATTTAAATGTAAGATATGCTCAAGATGTGCTAAGCTATTGATGCAGAGAGCAACCTATATTATATTATAGCTATATAAACAGAGTAGGGTGTGATTGTATTATACGTGAATGTTGAAAAAAAATAACTTTATTAAACATTGAATAGACATCATCTCTCACATACTGCTAAGTTAGGTGAATGAGGTCCATGCCTACATTGGTAGCTGCACAGTTCAGCAAACTTTACAATTGCCGCTCGTAAATGAAAAAAGCATGCATGAATACAAAACATTCTCTTTAACAAAGACATAAGGAGGTGATGTCTCCAGTACTGTAGTGCCAAAAGAGCAGACAGAGTAATGCAGTGTTTCTGGGCTTACTAGAGGCTGAGGACAGTACTTCACCCCCACCTGGGACCACAACAGCGCCCAGTAATGAAAAGAGAGCGATGAGACGGGGTGGGCATAGTCAGTGGTTGATAGTGTAGTCGTTATAGCTTTACAGCCCCTCTCCTATAGTATATAAAATCTAATTTTCCTTTTATGTTTCCGGGAAATTGGATGAGAAAGCTTTGATTACGTCCCTGGCAGAAGGCCCATTATGATGCAGGCAGTGTTGTCATGGCGATCGTTCCTGTGCGCTCCTGAGCGAACCGTGCTGTGTGCGTGCGTGTTGTCATGTCGACAACGGGTAATGGAGGACCTTTGGCTATCCTCTCTGAACTCAGGACAGTTGCCATGGAGCCTGACCCCAGTCAGAGAGCCAGCAGAAGGATGGAGGCTGACCCGACTCAGAGAGCCATCTTGGAGGGAGGAAGTGACCGCCTTCCCAGGGGCAAGTCGGACCTCAGAAACACTGAGAGATCAGGGGGCAAGACTGAGCCGGCTGCCTCAGAGTGGAGATTCAACAGGACGCTCTCCAATCTGATCAGGTACACCCCACTGCTGCTAAAGACCCCCCCCACTCTGTGTGTCTCTGCTAGTAAAGACCCCCCCACTCTGTGTGTCTCTGCTAGTAAAGACCACCCCCACTCTGTGTTTCTCTGCTAGTAAAGACCCCCCCACTCTGTGTGTCTGTGCTAGTAAAGACCCCCCCACTCTGTGTGTCTGTGCTAGTAAAGACCCCCCCACTCTGTGTGTCTCTGCTAGTAAAGACTCCCTCACTCTGTGTGTCTGTGCTAGTAAAGACCCCCCCACTCTGTGTCTCTGCTAGTAAAGACCCCCCCCACTCTGTGTGTCTCTGCTAGTAAAGACCCCCCCACTCTGTGTGTCTCTGCTAGTAAAGACCCCCCCCACTCTGTGTGTCTCTGCTTGTAAAGACCCCCCCACTCTGTGTGTCTGTGCTAGTAAAGACCCCCCCACTCTGTGTGTCTCTGCTAGTAAAGACCCCCCCACTCTGTGTGTCTCTGCTAGTAAAGACCCCCCCACTCTGTGTGTCTCTGCTAGTAAAGACCCTCCTACTCTGTGTGTCTCTGCTAGTAAAGACCCCCCCACTCTGTGTGTCTGTGCTAGTAAAGACCCCCCCACTCTGTGTGTCTCTGCTGGTAAAGACCCTCCCCACTCTGTGTGTCTCTGCTAGTAAAGACCCCCCCACTCTGTGTGTCTCTGCTAGTAAAGACCCCCCCCACTCTGTGTGTCTCTGCTAGTAAAGACCCCCCCCACTCTGTGTGTCTCTGCTAGTAAAGCCCCCCCACTCTGTGTGTCTCTGCTGGTAAAGACCGCCCCACTCTGTTTGTCTCTGCTAGTAAAGACCCCTCCCCCCACTCTGTGTGTCTCTGCTGGTAAAGACCCTCCCCACTCTGTGTGTCTCTGCTAGTAAGACTCCCCCACTCTGTGTGTCTGTGCTAGTAAAGACCCCCCCACTCTGTGTGTCTCTGCTAGTAAAGACCGCCCCACTCTGTGTGTCTCTGCTAGTAAAGACTCCCCCACTCTGTGTGTCTCTGCTAGTAAAGACCGCCCCACTCTGTGTGTCTCTGCTGGTAAAGACCGCCCCACTCTGTGTGTCTCTGCTGGTAAAGACCCCCCCACTCTGTGTGTCTCTGCTAGTAAAGACTCCCCCACTCTGTGTGTCTCTGCTAGTAAAGACCCCCCCCACTCTGTGTGTCTGTGCTATTAAAGACTCCCCCCACTCTGTGTGTCTGTGCTAGTAAAGACTCCCCCACTCTGTGTGTCTCTGCTAGTAAAGACCCCCCCCACTCTGTGTGTCTGTGCTAGTAAAGACCCTCCCCCCACTCTGTGTGTCTGTGCTAGTAAAGACCCCCCCACTCTGTGTGTCTCTGCTGGTAAAGACCCTCCCCACTCTTTGTGTCTCTGCTAGTAAAGACTCCCCCACTCTGTGTGTCTCTGCTAGTAAAGACCCCCCTACTCTGTGTATCTCTGCTAGTAAAGTCCGCCCCACTCTGTGTGTCTCTGCTAGTAAAGACCCCCCCCACTCTGTGTGTGTCTCTGCTAGAAAAGACCCCCCCACTCTGTGTGTCTCCGCTAGTAAAGACTCCCCCACTCTGTGTGTCTCTGCTAGTAAAGACCCCCCTACTCTGTGTGTGTCTGCTAGTAAAGACCGCCCCACTCTGTGTGTCTCTGCTAGTAAAGACTCCCCCACTCTGTGTGTCTTTGCTGGTAAAGACCGCCCCACTCTGTGTGTCTCTGCTGGTAAAGACCCCCCCACTCTGTGTGTCTCTGCTAGTAAAGACTCCCCCAGTCTGTGTGTCTCTGCTAGTAAAGACCGCCCCACTCTGTGTGTCTCTGCTAGTAAAGACCCCCCCACTCTGTGTGTCTGTGCTAGTAAAGACCCCCCCACTCTGTGTGTCTCTGCAGCTAAAAGCCTGTTTGAATCACCCTGATGTTTTTCAGCGAATACGTCCTGCAGAGTGAAAATGGTTAATTCCGTGATTGGAGGAATAACTCCACCCACCTTGCTTCCAGCATCTATATTTTCAGCTGGAAAGAAACCACCAAAAAACCTGCAGACACTGCCCCCTCCAGGACTGGAGTTAAACATGCAGACACTGCCCCCTCCAGGACTGGAGTTAAACCTGCAGACACTGTGGCCCTCCAGGACTGGAGTTAAACCTGCAGACACTGCGGCCCTCCAGGACTGGAGATAAACCTGCAGACACTGCGGCCCTCCAGGACTGGAGTTAAACCTGCAGACACTGCGGCCCTCCAGGACTGGAGTTAAACCTGCAGACACTGTGGCCCTCCAGGACTGGAGTTAAACCTGCAGACACTGCGGCCCTCCAGGACTGGAGTTAAACCTGCAGACACTGCGGCCCTCCAGGACTGGAGTTAAACCTGCAGACACTGCGGCCCTCCAGGACTGGAGTTAAACCTGCAGACACTACGGCCCTCCAGGACTGGAGTTAAACCTGCAGACACTGAGGCCCTCCAAGACTGGAGTTAAACCTGCAGACACTACGGCCCTCCAGGACTGGAGTTAAACCTGCAGACACTACGGCCCTCCAGTACTGCAGTTAAACCTGCAGACACTGCTCCCTACAGTACTGGAGTTAAACCTGCAGACACTGCTCCCTACAGTACTGGAGTTAAACCTGCAGACACTGTGGCCCTCCAGGACTGGAGTTAAACCTGCAGACACTGCTCCCTACAGTATTGGAGTTAAACCTGCAGACACTGCTCCCTACAGTACTGGAGTTAAACCTGCAGACACTGCGGCCCTCCAGGACTGGAGTTAAACCTGCAGACACTGCGGCCCTCCAGGACTGGAGATAAACCTGCAGACACTGTGGCCCTCCAGGACTGGAGTTAAACCTGCAGACACTGTGGCCCTCCAGGACTGGAGATAAACCTGCAGACACTGTGGCCCTCCAAGACTGGAGTTAAACCTGCAGACACTGCGGCCCTCCAGGACTGGAGATAAACCTGCAGACACTGTGGCCCTCCAGGACTGGAGTTAAACCTGCAGACACTGCGGCCCTCCAGGACTGGAGTTAAACCTACAGACACTGAGGCCCTCCAGGACTGGAGTTAAACCTGCAGACACTGCCCCCTACAGTACTGGAGTTAAACCTGCAGACACTGCGGCCCTCCAGGACTGGAGATAAACCTGCAGACACTGCGGCCCTCCAGGACTGGAGTTAAACCTGCAGACACTGCGGCCCTCCAGGACTCGAGTTAAACCTGCAGACACTGCGGCCCTCCAGGACTGGAGATAAACCTGCAGACACTGCGGCCCTCCAGGACTGGAGTTAAACCTGCAGACACTGCCCCCTACAGGACTGGAGTTATGATACTGCCCCCTCTCAGGCTGCCCCCCAGTGGTTTGTAAATCTGCAACCTGATAACAGAAGTGTTTCTTCATTGTTTAGATGTTTAGAGGGTGAATGTTTTCAACTGAGGTTTTCCTCCCAGTCTTTCTGAGCCCTGTCTATGTTCCTTTCTCCAATACCGCTAAACTGTTCCCGCCAGACCTAATTACTGACTGTCTTATGATCCCTGATGTGTGGCCGCTCTCTGCCTCGTGGCCCAGAATCCTTTGCTGACTGCTCTGTCGCTCGGCTCTGTTCAGGAAGAACATCCTGAAGTTTCTGGATGCGGAGAGGGACATCTCCATCCTGAAGGGGGCGCTGAAGCCGGGGGATGTCATCCACTACATCTTCGACCGGCAGCGCACCACCAACGTGTCGGCGAACCTGTACCGGCTGCTGCCGGCGGTGCCGCCACTGCGGAACGAGCACCATCAGCGCTGCGCCATCGTGGGGAACTCCGGCATCCTGCTCAACAGCAGCTGCGGTGCCGAGATCGACGCACACGACTTTGTCATCAGGTAAAGGTGCTGCTTGGCTTCGTAACGCAGGTACAGCGCGAGTTCCTAACACAGGTGTGCTTTTGCTTTGTGATGCAGGATTGACTTTGTAATGCAGGTACAGCAGGAGTTCCTAACACAGGTGTGCTTTTGCTTTGTGATGCAGGATTGACTTTGTAATGCAGGTACAGCAGGAGTTCCTAACACAGGTGTGCTTTTGCTTTGTGATGCAGGATTGACTTTGTAATGCAGGTACAGCAGGAGTTCCTAACACAGGTGTTCTTTTGCTTTGTGATGCAGGATTGACTTTGTAATGCAGGTACAGCAGGAGTTCCTAACACAGGTGTTCTTTTGCTTTGTGATGCAGGTTTGATTTTGCGAAGCAGGTGTGGTGTGTTTCGCTTTGTAATGTATATGGCTTTTCTTTAAAATGCAGGTGTAACTTGGCTCAGGTGAATCTTTGCTTCATAAAGCAGGTGCAGTTTTGCTACATAAGTCTTGTTTGCCTTCATCTGATGAAGCAGGTGTAATTTCACAGTGAAAAGCAGGTGCAGCTTTCTGTGGCACAGCAGGTGAGGGTTTGCTCTGTAACAGAGGTGTGTCTCCACCTTGTACAGGAGGTGAAGCTTTGCTTTGGAATGGAGATGAAGCTTTGCTTAGTAATGGAGGTGAAGCTTTGCTTTGTAATGGAGATGAAGCTTTGCTTAGTAATGGAGGTGAAGCTTTGCTTTGTAAAGGAGATGAAGTGTTGCTTAGTAATGGAGGTGAAGCTTTGCTTTGGAATGGAGATGAAGCTTTGCTTTGTAATGGAGATGAAGTGTTGCTTAGTAATGGAGGTGAAGCTTTGCTTTGGAATGGAGATGAAGCTTTGCTTTGTAATGGAGATGAAGTGTTGCTTAGTAATGGAGGTGAAGCTTTGCTTTGGAATGGAGATGAAGCTTTGCTTTGTAATGGAGATGAAGCTTTGCTTTGGAATGGAGATGAAGCTTTGCTTAGTAATGGAGATGAAGCTTTGCTTTGTAATGGAGATGAAGTGTTGCTTAGTAATGGAGGTGAAGCTTTGCTTTGGAATGGAGATGAAGCTTTGCTTTGTAATGGAGATGAAGCTTTGCTTTGGAATGGAGATGAAGCTTTGCTTAGTAATGGAGATGAAGCTTTGCTTTGTAATGGAGGTGAAGTGTTGCTTAGTAATGGAGGTGAAGCTTTGCTTTGGAATGGAGATGAAGCTTTGCTTTGTAATGGAGATGAAGTGTTGCTTAGTAATGGAGATGAAGCTTTGCTTTGTAATGGAGGTGAAGCTTTGCTTTGTAATGGAGATGAAGCTTTGCTTTGGAATGGAGATGAAGCTTTGCTTTGGAATGGAGATGAAGCTTTGCTTAGTAATGGAGATGAAGCTTTGCTTAGTAATGGAGATGAAGCTTTGCTTTGTAATGGAGATGAAGCTTTGCTTAGTAATGGAGGTGAAGCTTTGCTTTGTAAAGGAGGTGAAGCTTTGCTTTGTAATGGAGATGAAGCTTTGCTTAGTAATGGAGGTGAAGCTTTGCTTTGTAATGGAGATGAAGCTTTGCTTAGTAATGGAGGTGAAGCTTTGCACTGAAGAAAAAAGCTGCCTGTTTCTGAAGGGGTTAGCAAACAGCGATTGTGTTTCTCAGCAAAGTTTTCTTCCTCTCTTGATCCCTCTCTCTCATTCAATTAAATGTTTTCAGTTTCAAGATGACTTAATGGCACATTATCCTCACTTACATTATGCTGGCAAATGAAAGTGAGGAACAACAAGCAATAACTTACAAAACAGCTTCATGTATGTGAATGTCAGCAATAAGCCATAAAAGGCGATAAATGTATACAGGATGTGTTGCCTGGATGAGAAGTCTGTTTCCATGTGGCTTCATTCCACTTAATCCAAAGCAATTTACCAAAGAAATATTCAGCTCTCGAATACAATTAAACTAAATTGCTGCATGGGTATGTGTCACTCTCTCCTTTTCTTTCTTTCTTATTCGTTCTTTTTTCTTTCTCTCCCTTTCTCTGGTGGTTTTTTAGGACTTGTTGTAGAACAAGCTTTTAGGATGCGGGCCAGTACCTTCAGCAATCGAATTCCTGCTGTGTGCAGCTGACATTTAAAAAGCTCCAGTGATCCCCCTGAAATTTAATGAGGCGCTATAGTTACGCTGCCCCCTGAAAATGTTTGGCCTATTTACTTGTCAGATGATTGTGTGTGGTGAGAAGCAGCGCAGCCCTGGGTCTGTAACGGGTTATTAGTGAGTGGGCCGACATTGTGATTTAACCTGAGGAGGCGCTCATGGCGGCCAAGTACGTTCTGTTCCCCAAAACGGCTCTCTTCAAGGAAACGAGGCGCTTACACCGGGAAAGAAGTGGCCAGTTTCTCAAAGCATCATGGGGATTTATGCTTTACATGAGCCATCCACCCTTCATCAAGGGCCCTTCACCCTGAGGAGCAGACTGACCCAGACCGACCCAGCAGAGCTCAGTCTTTCACCCTGAGGAGCAGACTGACCCAGACCGACCCAGCAGAGCTCAGTCTTTCACCCTGAGGAGCAGACTGACCCAGACCGACCCAGCAGAGCTCAGTCTTTCACCCTGAGGAGCAGACTGACCCAGACCGACCCAGCAGAGCTCAGTCTTTCACCCTGAGTGGCAGACTGACCCAGACCGACCCAGCAGAGCTCAGTCTTTCACCCTGAGGAGCAGACTGACCCAGACTGACCCAGCAGAGCTCAGTATTTCACCCTGAGGAGCAGACTGACCCAGACCGACCCAGCAGAGCTCAGCCCTTCACCCTGAGGAGCAGACTGACCCAGACCGACCCAGCAGAGCTCAGCCCTTCACCCTGAGGAGCAGACTGACCCAGACTGACCCAGCAGAGCTCAGTATTTCACCCTGAGGAGCAGACTGACCCAGACTGACCCAGCAGAGCTCAGTCTTTCACCCTGAGGAGCAGACTGACCCAGACTGACCCAGCAGAGCTCAGTATTTCACCCTGAGGAATGGACTAACCCAGACTGACCCAGCAGAGCTCAACCCTTCACAGTTAGGAGCAGACTGACCCAGCAGAGCAGAGCAGGTCTGTGCTTCGGTTATTTCTGGTCTCGGCTCAAACCGTTTCCAACCATGACCTTCCTGTGCTTGACCCTTGTTCTGACACTTAGTAATGCAGTTAGCCTCGGTAACCAGTGAGAGAGGTTTAATTTGCATCGATGTCTCACTTTTCACTTGTAAGGAACAAGAAGGAAATTGCTGTTCTGTTTCAGTTAAAATTGCATTACATGCTTTAATTGTAATGATTTAATTAGATGGCAACAGAAATAGTATTTCCGTCTGTGTTAAGCAGGTTAGCTTAATGACAAAACGAGACACTCAATCACAGCATGACTGAAAGCTGTTCTGCTCTGGGAGCCGATGTGAGTGGGAAGGTCTCTTGGGGGCTGTGTGTGTCTGTATCTCTGAGATTTTCTCTAATCCCTGAGTAACCCCTGTCCATATGTTGGCCCGCTGGGGCTAGGGCTGAGGTTGGGGTTGGGGTTGGGGCTGGAGGTTGGGATTGGGGCTGGGGCTGGGGCTGGGGCTCTTCATTCTGTATGTGTGTGTGTGTGTGTGTGTGTGTGTGTGTACACACGCACATTTTGTGTATGTCTGTATGTTTGTGTGCATGTGTATATGTGTGTCTGTATGTGCATGTTAATGTGTGTGTTTATGTGTGTGTCTTTCTCAGGTGTAACCTGGCTCCGGTGGAGGAGTTTGCAGCGGACGTGGGCCACAGGACAAGCCTGGTGACGATGAACCCATCGGTGGTGCAGCGGGCGTTCCAAGACCTGCGCAGCGAGGCGTGGCGTGAGCGTTTCCTGCAGAGGCTACGGGATCTGCAGGGCAGCGTGCTCTGGATCCCTGCCTTCATGGCCAAGGGCGGCGAGGACCGCGTGGAGTGGGCCGTCAGCCTCATCCTGGAGCACGCACTCAGAGTGCGCACCGCGTTCCCGTCTCTGCGCCTGCTGCACGCCGTACGTGGGTAAGAGCCCCACCCCCACCTGCCAAGGAACCACCATTCCACAGGGCCGCAGTGTCTGCAGGTTTAACTCCAGTCCTGGAAGGCCGCAGTGTCTGCAGGTTTAACTCCAGTCCTGGAAGGCCGCAGTTTCTGCAGGTTTAACTCCTGTCCTGGAGGGGGCAGTGTCTGCAGGTTTGACTCCAGTGCTGAATTCCCTTAGATCAGTATCTATGTAGATCCTGGAACTGAGTGTTGTTGAATCTTTTGGCAGCCACTGATATAGATTACGCACCTAAAGGCTGAATCCACCACACAATGTAGTTCTCCAAATGTCCTAAGCTTATTTTGCGTTTAACTTGACTATCGCTATGGTGCTCTTCGCAGTGTGGCCTCTCTGGGCTGTTCGCTTCGTTCATTTTGGGATGTGATGAATGGATGCAGGGCCAGCTGCTGGAGGAGCTTCATTTCACTCTGAAAGCTCAGGGCAGCCTTCAGTGCGGGGAAAAGTCAAACACTGCTTTAGAAACTGAAACAGTGCTGTGGCAATCATCCGGATATAGAGTGCTGTTACTATGGTTTCCAATTCTTATGCAAGAAGTTTGCAGCTGCAGCATATTCAGTGAGCTGGGTGAAAAAGAATATATCTCACAGATTGTGCAAAACAATACAGAGAGACCATATCTCACAGATTAGTGCAAAACAATACAGAGAGACCATATCTCACAGATTGTGCAAAACAATACAGAGAGACCATATCTCACAGATTAGTGCAAAACAATACAGAGAGACCATATCTCACAGATTAGTGCAAAACAATACAGAGACACCATATCTCACAGATTAGTGCAAAACAATACAGAGAGACCATATCTCACAGATTAGTGCAAAACAATACAGAGAGACCATATCTCACAGATTAGTGCAAAAATGATGTATATTTTAAGGCCACTGTGTAAACTGAATCCACCGTACCCCTGGACACGGGGTTCCAAACCCAAACCCAGTCCATCTTTTTGCTGGATACAGGGTCCCAAACTCTGAATTAGACACTTGAAACATTTACGAGTTGGGTCTCTTATTTAGGGGAGACAGCTGTGTGCTTCTGTTATAGTACAGCACTCAGACACATCTCAAAGGCTTTACTTTTGTTGACCAGGCCTCTCACTTTCAACATTTAAGACTTCTCAGCTATAAGTCTACTGAAAAATCCATTAAAAAGGTACTCTGTTTCAAAGTGGATCATTTGCCACAATACAATAAAAAATGAAAGCATTAGCTGTTTGAGAAGTGCTATGACTGAATAGAAGTTCTGCACTGAATATTGAACATAATGGGATATCTGTTTGCCATAATGTGGATCATACCACATTAGACAGTAAAATTGTCTAATTAAAACCAATTAGCACCTCATTGTACTTGAGGAATTGTAATTATGGTTAGAAAGAAGGCCAGCACACACTGGGGCACTCCAGGTCTCAGTTTGGAGCCCCTTGGAGTGGGGCTGTCTTTATCACCCGACAGTCGTCTCACAGACAATCATGAAAATCCATGCAAAACAATTTTCATGGCCGTTTGCGTCACAGTGTGTGAACTTGGGGGTCCAAAGAGACAGACAGGATGTAATCGCTGGCCCATCTGCAGTGCGGAAAGAAGTGAGGGCTTGTCATCACCTGGAACAGCAGAGTCTCATGTTCAGCGCCCCCTGTTTCGGTCTTCGTGGGAGAGAGTCATGATCTCTGCAGTGGGGCTGAAATGTTTGGTTTAGGTTGGAAAACATGGTGGGAAAAATTGGATCCATGTTCACCACCCCACACATGCCCAAAATTCAGACCTGAGTCCCCCCATTCTCCTGCCCTGGACAGTAATGCTGTTCACTGTGGTCATCCGCAGAGCACAGCCCCCTACCAGCCCCTGAGCTCCCCAGAAAGCGCAGTCCCTGTCACTGTGTGGGGCGGCCCCCGTATCTCTCTAAATGATGGGAGCAGATGGAGCTCAGTAATCCGAGCTTGTTCACATCACCCATCGACAGGGCTGTGCCGAGGCCGATGGCCTTCGGGGGGGGACTTGGCAGGGGCCGATGCTGTGGGGACTCTGCCCGGGACGAGCGCGCATTGTTGGGCATGGGGGCCAGTGGGTCTTGGGGCTTTGTAATGGATATTAGCGGCAGTGGCTGCATGTGTGTGAGCTGGGATCAGCTCGTTGGGTTGTGCTGTGTGTGCGTGAGCTTTGATCAGCTCTGTGGGTTGTGCTGTGTGTGCGTGACCTGGGATCAGCTCGGTGGGTTGTGTTGTGTGTGCGTGAGCTGGATCAGCTTGGTGGGTTGTGCTGTGTGTGCGTGAGCTGGGATCAGCTTGGTGGATTGTGTTGTGTGTGCGTGACCTGGGATCAGCTCGCTGAGTTGTGCTGCGTGTGCGTGAGCTGGGACCAGCTCGGTGGGTTGTGCTGTGTGTGCGTGAGATGGGATCAGCTTGCTGAGTTGTGCTGTGTGTGCGTGAGCTGGGACCAGCTCGGTGGGTTGTGCTGTGTGTGCGTGAGCTGGGACCAGCTCGGTGGGTTGTGCAGCATGTGCGTGAGCTGGGATCAGCTCGGTGGGTTGTGCTGCGTGTGCGTGAGCTGGGATCAGCTCGGTGGGTTGTGCTGCGTGTGCGTGAGCTGGGATCAGCTCGGTGGGTTGTGCTGTGTGTGCGTGAGCTGGGATCAGCTCGGTGGGTTGTGCTGTGTGTGCGTGAGCTGGGATCAGACTCAAGCCCTGTCTGCGTTTCTCTGGTGCCCACGGCCCACTGCCCCAGTGACAGTCACTGCCTGCACAGGGGAAGACAGCAGGGCATTGTGGGAGTTTTTTGTGCGTCTGAGTCCTTGTCTTGGAGCTTGTGTTTATAAGTCACTGTCTGACAAAGACAGGCAGTATGGAGATAGTCTGTGTGTGTGCTTGTGTGTGTGTGTATGCGTGCACGCAGCAGGGTTTCGTGCTTGTGTGTGTGTGTATGCGTGCACGCAGCAGGGTTTCTCACTGGCCGGGATGGCTGCTGCTTAATTGGGGCACCACTTCCTGTCACCCTTTCATGGGTGCAGAGAGAGAGAGAGAGAGATATAACTGAGGGAGACAGAGAGAGTGAGAGAGAGACGCTCAGAGAGAGTGAGAAAGCCGCTGATGAAAGACTGTACCACGGCCCTTGTTCCGGCAGCATGAGCACGCTCAGAGATGCTGAAGGGAAATGCGTCTGCTGCAGAGGTTTCACAGCGGGCGCAGACAGCACATGAGCTGCTCACCACAGTGCTCTATGTAACCTGCTCACCTCAATGTGCTATGTAACCCACACACCTCAGTGCTCTATGTAACCCACACACATCAGTGCTCTATGTAACCCACACACATCAGTGCTCTATGTAACCCACACACCTCAGTGCTCTATGTAACCCACACACATCAGTGCTCTATGTAACCCACACACCTCAGTGCTCTATGTAACCCACACACCTCAGTGCTCTATGTAACCCACACACCTCAGTGCTCTATGTAACCCACACACCTCCGTGTGCTATGTAACCCACACACCTCAGTGCTCTATGTAACCCACACACATCAGTGTGCTATGTAACCTACACACCTCAGTGCTCTATGTAACCCACACACCTCTGTGTGCTATGTAACCCACACACCTCAGTGCTCTATGTAACCCACACACATCAGTGTGCTATGTAACCCACACACCTCAGTGTGCTATGTAACCCACACACCTCTGTGTGCTATGTAACCCACACACCTCAGTGCTCTATGTAACCCACACACCTCAGTGCTCTATGTAACCCACACACCTCAGTGCTCTATGTAACCCACACACCTCCGTGTGCTATGTAACCCACACACCTCAGTGCTCTATGTAACCCACACACATCAGTGTGCTATGTAACCTACACACCTCAGTGCTCTATGTAACCCACACACCTCAGTGCTCTATGTAACCCACACACATCAGTGTGCTATGTAACCCACACACCTCAGTGTGCTATGTAACCCACACACCTCAGTGTGCTATGTAACCTACACACCTCAGTGCTCTATGTAACCCACACACCTCAGTGCTCTATGTAACCCACACACATCAGTGTGCTATGTAACCCACACACCTCAGTGCTCTATGTAACCCACACACCTCAGTGTGCTATGTAACCCACACACCTCAGTGCTCTATGTAACCCACACACATCAGTGTGCTATGTAACCCACACACCTCAGTGCTCTATGTAACCCACACACCTCAGTGCTCTATGTAACCCACACACCTCAGTGTGCTATGTAACCCACACACCTCATTATTACATTACATTACTGTCATTTAGCTGACGCTTTTTTCCAAAGCGACTTACAGTTGATTAGACTAACCAAGGGCCAATCTCCCTGGGAGCAATGTGAGGTTAAGGGCCTTGCTCAAGGGCCCAACAGCAATGGTGTTCTTGCTGTGGCTGGACTGGGACTTGAACCACCAACCATAGGGGTCCCAGTCATGTACCTTAGCCACTAGGCTATAGGCTGCCCCAGTGCTCTATGTAACCCACACACATCCGTGTGCTATGTAACCCACACACCTCAGTGCTCTATGTAACCCACACACATCAGTGTGCTATGTAACCCACACACCTCAGTGCTCTATGTAACCCACACACCTCAGTGCTCTATGTAACCCACACACATCAGTGTGCTATGTAACCCACACACCTCAGTGCTCTATGTAACCCACACACCTCTGTGTGCTATGTAACCCACACACCTCAGTGCTCTATGTAACCCACACACATCAGTGTGCTATGTAACCCACACACCTCAGTGCTCTATGTAACCCACACACCTCAGTGCTCTATGTAACCCACACACATCAGTGTGCTATGTAACCCACACACCTCAGTTCTCTATGTAACCCACACACCTCCGTGTGCTATGTAACCCACATACATCAGTGTGCTATGTAACCCACACACCTCAGTGCTCTATGTAACCCACACACCTCAGTGCACTGTGTAACCCACACACATCAGTGTGCTATGTAACCCATACACATCAGTGCTCTATGTAACCCACACACATCAGTGTGCTATATAACCCACACACCTCAGTGCTCTATGTAACCCACACACATCAGTGTGCTATGTAACCCATACACATCAGTGCTCTATGTAACCCACACACATCAGTGTGCTATATAACCCACACACCTCAGTGCTCTATGTAACCCACACACATCAGTGTGCTATGTAACCCACACACCTCAGTGCTCTATGTAACCCACACACATCAGTGTGCTATGTAACCCACACACTTCAGTGCTCTATGTAACCCACACACATCAGTGTGCTATGTAACCCACACACATCAGTGTGCTATGTAACCCTCATACCTCGGTGCTCTGTGTAACCTGCTCACCTTCGTTCCATTTATCCTGTAATTGCTTCCCCCATGAAAACACACCTATACTTCTCTAGATTTACTTTGAGACAAATAACAACCACCAAGAAAATAAATAAATAAATCAATTACCATTCCCTGCAGCTATTCCTCAGAGATGTCACAAAGCAGAAAGCATGACTTAATGCAGTCAACCTGAAAGACTTTCTATCCAGTTTGATCTGCGCTGACAAGCTGTCTTTGTGTGGTTGTGGCTGTGTGTGTGTGTGTGAGAGAGAGAGAGAGAGAGAGAGAGAGATTGTGCTTGTGTCTGTGTGTGCTTCTGTGTGTCTGTATGTATGATTGAATAAGTGTGTGCCTGTGTGTTTGTGTGTGTGCTTTTGTGTATGTATGTATATGTGTGTGTGCCTGTGTATACGTAAGTGTGTGTGTGTTTTAGTGAAACACCGCTTTTGATATACTTATGTGTGTTTGTGTTAGTGAAACAGCACTTGTGTATATGTTTATATACCTGTGTGTGTGTGTGTGTGTGTGTGTGTGTGTGTGTGTGTGTGTGTGTTAGTGAAATGGCACATATGTATATGTTTATATACCTGTGTGTGTGTGTGTTAGTGAAACAGCACTTGTGTATATGTTTATATACGTATGTGTGTGTGTGTGTGTGTGTGTGTGTGTGTGTGTGTGTGTGAGTGTATGTCTGTGTGTGTTAGTGAAATGGCACATATGTATATGTTTATATACCTGTGTGTGTGTGTGTGTGTTAGTGAAACAGCACTTGTGTATATGTTATATACCTGTGTGTGGTGTGTGTGTGTGTGTGTGTGAGTATGTCTGTGTGTGTGTTAGTGAAATGGCACATATGTATATGTTTATATACCTGTGTGTGTGTGTGTTAGTGAAACAGCACTTGTGTATATTTTATATACCTGTGTGTTTATGTTTGTGTGTGTGTGTTTGTGTATATATGTATGTGTGTGTGTGTTTATGTATGTGTGTGTGTGTGTGTGTGTGTATGTGTATGTGTGTGTGTGTGTGTGTGTATGTATGTGTGTGTGTGTGTGTGTGTGTGTGGGTGTGTATGTCTGTGTGTGTTAGTGAAATGGCACATATGTATATGTTTATATACCTGTGTGTGTGTGTGTTAGTGAAACAGCACTTGTGTATATGTTTTAATACCTGTGTGTGTGTGTGTGTTGTGTGTGTGTGTGTGTTGTGTATGTCTGTGTGTGTTAGTGAAATGGCACATATGTATATGTTTATATACCTGTGTGTGTGGTGTTGTGTTAGTGAAACAGCACTGGTGTATATGTTTGTATACCTGTGTGTGTGTGTGTGTATGTCTGTGTGTGTTAGTGAAATGGCTTGTATATATGTTTATATACCTGTGTGTGTGTGTTCTTGAAATGGCACTTATGTATATGTTTATATACCTGTGTGTGTGTGTGTGTGTGTGTGTGTGTGTTCCTGAAATGGCACTTGTGTATATGTTTGTATACCTGTGTGTGTTCCAGGTACTGGCTCACCAATAACGTGCTGATAAAACGGCCAACCACAGGGCTGCTGATGTATACTCTGGCCACGCGCTTCTGCGAAGAGATCCACCTGTATGGCTTCTGGCCCTTTCCTCGCGACCCACATGGGAACTCCGTCAAGTACCACTACTACGACACCCTGACGTACGAGTACACGTCTCGTGCCAGCCCCCACACCATGCCGCTGGAGTTCAGGACTCTGAAGGGCCTCCACAGCCAGGGGGCTCTGCGCCTCCACACTGGAGCCTGTGCCACGGCAGCCTGACCTCTCAACACAGGAAGCAGAGCTCTATAAATAACGCAGCAGAGGATTGTGGGAAAGCACAGAGCGCTGGGTGGAAGTTGTCTTGTCCTTGACGTGCCCTACAAACTAAGGAGTGCAGGAGGGGGCCGACTCATCAGCCAGCACAGAGACACTGAGGGGCCTCTGAACAGCCTCTGACTCACTGAGCTTAAATCTAAAGTTGTGCTGCTATGTAACACTTAGAAAAAAAAAGAAAGAGAGAAAAAAATCTGTTAGAAATTGGTTTAAGATTGAGCTGTCTTGTCTTGTTTTCTCTCCACCATCTTTGCTGCTGGGGGTAAGCTGTTGAAAGCCCCACCCCCTTTTGGATGATGTCATCATTCATCACCCCACACCTGTGCACAATCATGAGTAGAGGCTTGTGGACTGGTGGGGAAGTGTGTTTGCCTGAAGTGGGTCCAGTTTACAGAATATCCCAGTGATAATATCTGAGCAGTCAACATGGGGTGAGTCTAGATGAGTGTGACATATCCTTTGTCCTGCATGCTGCTTAGAACCAGCATCATTATCAATAAATCCATAAATTTCATTGCACAATTAAACCACATCGAGTCACACCGAGTGAAGGGGAGGCCAGGTGTTCAGAGGCATATCAGACCCTTAGTGTTCTGTTAACACCTCTGCCGTTTGTCTGCTCTGTAAGGAAACCATTCTTGTGTTAAAGGCGTACTAAGTAAACTCATCAGAGTGGTTTTACTCTGGGAAGGTGCAGTGAAGTTTCACTCTGAATGACCTCCTCTTGCAGTACACTATTTTGACCACAAGATGGAAACAGGACAATGAGCAGTTTATTTAAAATAGTTCTGTTAAAAATGTTTTTGCAAGGGGCACAAAATGGACCCTAAACATGGCCAAGTTTATATGTGGCAGGAGTGGTGTGTGTGTGTGTGTGTGTGTGTGTGTGTGTGTGTGTGTGTGTGTGTGTGTGTGTGTGTGTGTGTGTGTGTGTGTGTGTGTGTATATATGTATGTATGTATATATATTGTCTGTCTGTCTGTCTGTGTCTGGGCTCTCTGCAGTGATGATGTGCGGGTCTGAACTGCTCTCGCTGTGTCAGTGCGCCCCAGCGATGGTGTTGCTGAAGTGTGGGTCTCTGGGGGAAGGGTTTCAGGCAGAATGCCGTCCTTTCCAGTGCAGTGACCTTCTGCAGATGACGTACAAATAATGGCAAAAAAAACAGCCAGTCTGGCACAGGCCCAGCATGACCACACACCATGCGTGAACATACAGAGCTTCACATGTCAGCTCTGCTTAAACCCACATGCCACACATCCTCACATCTGCCTTACTCTGAGAAACTCTTTCCCTCTGAGTACTTAAACTGTGTGGTGTTTTTTTCTGTTTTAATCACTTTTCTCAGAGTCATAAACGAGCCACATTCCACTGAGGACGTATTTGTTTGCGTACAGCTAGTCACAGAGAGGCTTTTGTCCTGTGAAGACACAGCCGCCAGGAACCCTGGAAACTCCCTTTATTAATACAGAGATGTTGACACAGGCGAAGTCAGCGGCGCACAGGCCACATGGAGAGCTTTGCCTTTGTGTTTGACGACTTGAGTGCTGTTCCCTGTGTGACTGCCGTGTTAACGCCGATGTCTCTGCACAGTGCTCCGTTTTTTACCTGCTGTCTCCCTGGGGTGGGGTGTGTACACTTTTTTTTCAAATGCTTATCCTGTATTGGAATTACCATGGTGCCATGTTGTGTTAGGTTTGTCATGGTTATTGAATATGACACATGATTGATGTTTAAAGGACAGGAACAGATGTGGCTTGCTGTTAATGTAAAGGGCAAAACCTGAGCAACTGGAACTGTGGGTAAATAATGAGAGCATCCTCTGGTCAGGGAAAAGGCCAATAAATTCATCTCTATAACCATAACCATGAGGTTTGAGTAGTTAAGTGACTGTTCTCACATATTTATACCTGTAAAACAAAGCTTGAGAAAACAGTGTACACTGTGGAGGCTAGCTGTGTGATTTTTGTCATAATGAATAAGGCACATGTTTGGTTTCTGTATTTAAGTTACCCAATAGAGCTTGTGCTGTGATGTTCACCAGTAGCTGAAATACAACGCCCTTGAACATGAAAGTGGTCCTTTGAAATTGGAAGACATGTAAGTCAAGATGTACACTCTGTGTGACGTAAGCATAGATATTGGAACACTGATACATGTACACCAGGTTCAATCTTGATCTGTCACTTAACCATGCTATGGATTTCCAAGTAAATCAGAGCTGTGTAACAATCAAGATTACAAAAGCATCCAGGAAGGAACTGCTATATTAGCCTAAGTCCTTCAAATGTCTTGCCAATGTGACTAAAGAAATCATGGAAAAAAAAAAAATGCTAACAAACTCACAGTGACATTTCTCAGTTCTGTGCCTTACCACCGACTTGAATTTGTGGTGGAAGGCAAGGCAAAGTGAGCCTTAATTGACCTAACTTTAAAACTTTAAGCCTGACACTAAAGAGCTGCTTAATGGCAGAATGTTTAATGGACCCTGAAAAACTACATTCATTACAATTCTTTTAAAAATTTCCCAGAAATCCACTCTGGGGACGCTCTAATTAACAGCACCTCAGGCAGATGTATTCCAGCTAAGGTATGTCCCTGAGAAATGTGACAGAATCTTTTCTTCGCTGGTAAATTTTGCTCTTTATTCTCCTAAAATTGTCTTAAAAACAGATGAGTGCTGTCAGGAGGGTGGGGTAGTTCTGGTTCCACTCACAGAGGCACGGCTGTGCCTTTGTGTTTTTAAAGAGCGGTGTGACCCCCCTTTCCTCTCCCCCACATTCGACCCAAAATGCTCTCCCAGGTCACCGCGCTCAGTGATACATTCGTCTCAGCCCATTCATCTCCAGCGTGTCTGTTTCTGTGAAATGAAAAAGACAAGAGCCAGGTCATTCTCTTTTCACCTGTATGTGTCTTTACCAAATGGATTTGGGCCTATCACTTTGACACTGCCATTTTTTGGGGCCAAATGGTTTTGATGATGTGGTTTTCGCTGACAGGAGCATCACTGTCTGAGCTCAGTGTTTGAACAGGTCTTGTTTGCGATATTAAGGAGAGAAATTTATTTTGTGGAGGTTTACAATGCAGCTGAAAATGGAGGTCTTACAGCTGTTCTATAGTTGGTGTGTATGTGCAGAAAGGTCACCATCTCTCTTGCAGGAGTGTTAGGTAAACCTTGGAGAGCAGATATTTTTAGACAGACTGTCCCATCCACAGTGGTCAAAACTCTGTCTTGGCCTGGATCTGCACACCCCTGAGTATGGGTGCATGTTTCCTCGCAGTTCAGTGATACCTGGGCGGGGGGACCGAGACGTGAGACAGGGAAACAAAATCCACATAGCCACATAAAGGTCAGGTAAAAATTTATTTGTCAATTTTACCCGCCAAGGTTTTAAAACAAAGGGGGAAATGACATCGAAAGAAAATTCATACACGCCCTGACTAGAGATTTACGAAAAACACTGTTACAGCACATCACCGAACCAGACAGATCAAAGCCGCGGAGGAGCGGGTAT
>JAFBMS010001262.1:17500-44392 GCA_019788955.1 Albula glossodonta | reverse complement strand
CCGTGCTTCAGTCGGTCTCACAAACCCAGATTTGTGCTGTCAACGTTCCATAGCCCTGTGACTACCACACTTATTCAGAGCACCTTCTGATAAAGTATTTACTGTCACAACAACACTTTTTCCTCATTCCTGAAATTTTCATCAGCGAAGAAGATACGTACATGTGCACGGTGCATGGCACAGGAATGATGAGCAGCTCTGATCCAGTGCAGCCAGAGTGACTGTGCCATACTGCGCCATACTGCTCGCCCACCATGCAGGACAGACATGCTGGCAGCGAGAGGTGTACCGCAACGCTGAAGGACCTCTGTCTGCTTCATGGGCCGTTTGAAACACACAGGAAGGGTCTCCACGAGGCCCCACCCCACCTCATGCTCACAAAATTCCTCCAGACCAATGGTTCACCTGCAGAGGTGCCGGGGGTCAAAGGTCACACTCATTGCTGCTGCTGTGTTGAAACACCACATTTAGGAGTGGGGGGCGGGGGGGGGGGGGGCGTCAGTGAGAGCCGCATGCAGAGACCAGAGTTGTTCTGCCAGACATAATGTTTATCAAGGAGCGATACGGGGGGAGGGACGGGCTGCTGGTCCAATCCCCCCCCCCTCTACACAGGATGTCCTGTGACTGAGTTCCCACGGCAACCAGACTGACTGACCCGATAGCAATGGGGGCCTGCAGAGCATGACTGGGGCTCCTGCTCAGAACGAAGGCCACACCTGCATACTCACCTGCCTCCCGTTTGTCCCGCCGCTACCCAAATAAAACCCTACACCGTTCCTAGGTTCTGGGACTGAGATCTCCCCAGTATGAGAGTTGGCAGGTCCAGGGAAATGGCTCAGCGCGGCCTGCGGTAAGAGGCCCGTGCCGCGGTAAACAGACGGGGGTGTGAGCGGGGCGCTCTGACGCACGAGTGAAGCATCAGCTGGTGCACACGCACCGCTGGCTCCTCCGCTGAACCGTAAAAAACAGACGCACGCAAAACAAGCAGAGGAAAGCGAAACCGCGGGGACGTCCCGGGGGAAAGGCGAAGTGCGAGAGCGAAACAACAACCATCCAGCACACAGATGGGACCAATCAAACACTCCTCAGGACACAGAAAAGGGACACATTACAGCAACAGCATCTGAACACAGAGCACAGACCAATCACATTCACCTGGACACCGGCAGCGGACCAATCACAGCTCTCAAAGCCCTGTGTCTCGGGTGTGGCTGTACCTGGCCTTGAGTCTCTGCTGCTCCATTATGGGCCTGAGCATCTATGACTCAACACCAGTGAAGGAAACACAGCCCACATGCACAGAGCAGTGCTATCTGTTTGGACACATCTGATATGGGATCTTGAGCACTCAGCTGAACGGCACTGCAAACACCAAGCAGCTTGACAGTTAGCTAGCAAAGCCTCTTTCTACAAGGCAACACAACTGATAACTGCCGCAAAACAGACTTCAGATTTGTTTAAACCGTGCCACTAGTTACCTGACCAGGTGAGCTAGCTGTCTGACAGGGCTAAGAGAACAGGCACAACACATATCTCTGGCAGAGATGCACTGTACTGTGCTGGCTAAGTAAAGGAGCCATTTAGCTGACAGAGCATCGCGCTAGCTGACCAGGCACCTCAACAACAACAAAGCCAAAAATACATCAAGCATCTCAGTTAGGCAGTTTGTAACTATGCTATCTAGCTGACCAGGCTAGCTGACCAAATTACCTAGAAACAACCATAAAAACCCCTAGAACAGATAGATGTAGATTTGCTTTGGTCAGGGAGGCAAGCAGCACTCTTTCCACTCTGTCCTTACGGCAGGTTGGTTTGACGCTCATCTCAACATGTACAGACGACGACGGACTGCCTGGTCTACCAACCGAATATTGAGAGCGCCTATGGCTGGTTCCTGTTTAACATAGATTTATTTCCAGATTTAAAACTCTGCCCACCCTCCAAAGACCTGCCCTGTGATAGGCTAAACTGAGCTGTCAGCTTTGTGCTGGATGGCCCCCTAACCCAGGGGTCAGAGCCGTGATGGGGAACAGTGCAGCAGCAGGCTGAGACAGGGGGCCGCAGGCCCGCAGGTGGAGGCTACCTGGACTGCAGCTGTAGCAGCGCTGCAGATGGAGGTGCAGACAGGTGGCCATGGGGCGGCCGTGCGCAGGCAGGGCGGAGTCTTCCACAGAGAGAGAGGAGGCGTGGCTAGCACCAGTATCCCACGGTAACACACCACCGGCACGGTAACGCCAATATTAAGACCAGCAAACAACCAACAGCCGAAACAGGACGCAGATTAGGGACAAAACCAAAAGAGCTAGAACAGGATCCAGAGCACAAGAGAGAGGGGGGAAAGAGAGAGAGATTGAGAGAGAAAGAGAGAGAGGGAGAGAGAGGGAGGAAGGGTGGGAGAAGAGTGAGGAAGAGAGAAAGAGAGAGGGAGAGGGAGACAGGGAAGGAGAGACAGAAGGGGAGAGGCTGCTGTCCCTCAGCTCCAGACGCAGATCCAGACAGAACCAAAAACAGACAGCCAGGTACTACTTCCAGGTAACTCTCCACGGTAACACTTCCTCGGCAACACTGCTCTGTGTGGGTTTGAGTGTGGAGATGTGATCCTGAGGAAGAGCAGAAGGCCTGAGCTGGTCTTGGGCAGGTGAGGACGGAACACACAGATTCCACAGTGCAGCGTCCAGCGTACGCAGGGCGATACTTCCACAGCGACCAGTGTCCAGCGTACACAGGGCGATATATCCACAGTTCAGCATCCACAGATGGGAATCCACAGGCTGGTTCCTCAGACCTGCATCGCAGGGCGATTTACGCAGCGCAGAAAGCAGCCGTACGGCAGATCCTCAGCACAGAGCCGACTGGCTGAGACGGAGCATGAGAGCAGCTCGCCCGCCCGCCTGCCTCTCTGAGCGTGAGTGAGATAAGAGAGGGAGGGAGGGGCTGGGAAACCAAGCTGGACCGCAGCTAATGGGGGAGAGAGAGGAAACGGCAGCGCACACCACACCCTGCACCCGCACGCCGGGGGTGTTCACCGTGACCCCCGTCAACAGACCAACACCACCACTGCCTCCCCCCCCCCACATACACACAGCCCCCACCCCTTAAAACATCAAACACACCCGATACTCCACCGCCACCATGACACACGCCAGCTGCAGCTGGACTCACAGTCACACAGAGCAGCGGCACCTTCAGAGAATACAGATGCAGGCCACTCCAGAGAACATCCGCGCTGCCACCATCACACCCATTCCCCTCACAGAAAGCGCAGGGCGTCGCTCATACACACAATCAAACCAACCCATTTCCACAACACACGCTTGTCCTGTCTTACCTTCAGCTGACTACCCCAGTTAATGTTGCGCTGCGCCATCACTTGATGTAAAGCCAATCCTGACACACTCACGCCCAGGAGCCTTATTTACATATCTGCACATTTCTGGGAATCTGCGATTGGATGTAGAACACGCAGCAACCGGGTTCTGATCTGGCTGGTGGAGCCAGACAGAGGGGTAGGAGGAGGAGAGTAACCCTCTCCCCTCCCCGGCCTTCACTTTAAACAAAATGCCTTTGTGTTCCACAGAGAGAACGAGAGAGTGTGAGAGAGAGAGAGGGAGAGCGAGAGACTGGCTACAATTAATCTCCACAATGCAGTACAGTGCAGATCTCCACTGACCCTATTCAGATTTTACTGCATGAGAATAGATGATAGTGTGTATTAGCACTGCAGGTCCAGGGTAAAGTAGAGTGAAACAAATAAGCAGGCTGCAAAGCTAACATTTGGACCAGCGCCTCTTGGTTCTCAGGGCTCGGATGTTCAGACTGGCAGAATCTGTTCAACTCTGCTTTGGTGTTTTTGAGCAAACAAACCCACATTCTGTCCCATTATGGGTATTTACACAGGTGACTTGCACCAACATGGCCGTCCACTGGCACCAGTGCTCATTTTCTACAGGAAAACACAGAAACGGAGCCACAATGGCTCCCTGTAGGGGCGCTCTGCTGGGTTTCCCTCATACGCTGTGTCTGGTGAGCGCTGAGGCAATGTATGCATGTGTGGGCATCTAGAGGGGGGTAAACCTGCCCCAGGCCTCCTGCCCCCTTCACATTCCCTGTGTACCCCTAACACCGCTCACAAGCCATTAAGAAAGAAACACCAACTCAGAAATGCAGTGAAAACCGCTGGTTTACTGCCCAATGTGAGAGGTACAGGGCAGATGGAGGAAGACCATCTGAGAGAGAAAAAGAGAGAAAGGAAATGGAGAGATTGAAGGAAAGGTATTTGATATCAGCATGAAACAATGTTTATTTGTATTGGTTTCATTTGCTTGTCAACTGGGTTTACTGTCACTTTCTGTCTCAGTAACATTGTCATGTCACAAAAACAACAAGCGTCATATGAGGCATGTGAAAGCGACACTGAGCCAGAGGGAAGCAGGCAGAGAGGCAGAGAGGCAGCAGGGCAGAGAGGCAGCAGGCAGACAGAGAGGCAGCAGGGCAGAGAGGCAGAGAGGCAGCAGGGCAGTGAGGCAGAGAGGCAGCAGGGCAGAGAGGCAGCAGGGCAGAGAGGCAGCAGGCAGACAGAGAGGCAGCAGGGCAGAGAGGCAGAGAGGCAGCAGGCAGTGAGGCAGAGAGGCAGCAGGGCAGAGAGGCAGCAGGGCAGAGAGGCAGCAGGCAGACAGTGAGGCAGCAGGCAGACAGTGAGGCAGCAGGCAGACAGAGAGGCAGCAGGGCAGAGAGGCAGAGAGGCAGCAGGCAGACAGAGAGGCAGCAGGGCAGAGAGGCAGAGAGGCAGAGAGGCAGCAGGGCAGAGAGGGAGCAGGGCAGAGAGGCAGCAGGGCAGAGAGGCAGCAGGCAGAGAGGCAAAGGCAGAGAGACAGCAGGCAGACAGAGAGGCAGCAGGGCAGAGAGGCAGAGAGGCAGAGAGGCAGCAGGCAGAGAGGCAGCAGGGCAGTGAGGCAAAGAGGCAGAGAGACAGCAGGCAGACAGACAGAGAGGCAGACATGAAACTACACTAAATTCTAATACAAGCATATACAACAGGCTTATGAAAGCTGTCTTTGACATTTTGAGCTATCAGTTGCTTTCATTCATAAGCATACAATGTAATATATATATATATATATATATATATATATATACATTTCCAATGTATTTCTATGGTGTGTGCTCAGTGTGATATCTCGGACTCTTTGTGATCTATGGCTCTTAGGTTTCCTGAATCTCCAGCCTCAGTGCTGTTACATATTAAGAAACACACATTTTTTATCATACAGCCCAAATGGCATGGCTGGACAGCATCTTTTTGCTATTTCTCTATCTCGTGAGGCTAGCTGCTGAACAGAGATCAGAATCGTGATTCATCTGATATTTGCATACTCTATGGTTGCCAGGAACAGATATTCAAAGTGTAGGAACAACAGGAATCAACGCATTTTTGTGTGCACACGAGGCCATTTTATGTAGAACGCCAACTGATATGAATACAATATGAACGGCAATATTTCAGCTCTTCAGTGATGTCTCTTCTGAACTTTACTTGAAGTTACACTGCACTGCAGCCAGTACAGGCGGTTACACTGTTACACTGCACTGCAGCGAGTACAGGGGGTTACTCTGTTACACTGCACTGCAGCCAGTACAGGGTGTTATTCTGTTATACTGCACTGCAGCCAGTACAGGGGGTTACTCTGTTACACTGCACTGCAGCCAGTACAGGGGGTTACTCTGTTACACTGCACTGCAGCCAGTACAGGCTGTTACACTGTTACATTGCACTGCAGCGAGTACAGGGGGTTACTCTGTTACACTGCACTGCAGCCAGTATAGGGTGTTACTCTGTTACATTGCACTGCAGCCAGTACAGGCGGTTACACTGTTACACTGCACTGCAGCCAGTATAGGCAGTTACACTGCACTGCAGGCAGTACAGAGGGTTATCCTGTTACACTGCACTGCAGCCAGTATAGGGCATGACTCTGTTATACTGCACTGCAACCATGACTATGCCTGGCAAACAGGTCAGAGCCATATCTATCAATCCAGCCAACAGTACCACTTCTTCCTAAAGAGCAGCAATGTGTGGTTTAGAATGAAGGATCCCAACACTTCCAAACAAGTCTCACCCTTCACGGAACAGAGGCAGCTGTGAGTGACCATGTGACCTGGTGCAGTGATGTAGTGACAGTTAGGCAGTGACATGGGGACACAGGTGACAGGTGCTTCAGAGCAGGTTACGACTGATCTGGCTCAGCAAAGCCAATGCAGGATACATAGGTTTATATGACCCAATGCCTGACACACCCAAACGCTACCGCACACACACACACACACACACACCCACCCACCCACCCACCCACACACACACACACACACACACACACACCCACACACACACAGACACACACACACCCAACGCTAACCGCACACACACACAAACACACACACACCACACACACACACACACACCCAAACGCTACCGCACACACACACACACACACACACACACCCAACGCTACCGCACACACACACACAAACACACACACACACACCCACCCACCCAAACGCTACCGCGCACACACACACACACACACACACCCCCAAACGCTACCGCACACACACACACACCCAAACCCTACCGCACACACACACCCCCAAACGCTACCGCACACACACACACACCCAAACCCTACCGCACACGCACGCACGCACACACACCCACCCCCCCACGCACACACACACACACACACACACACACACACAACGCAGACACACACACACGTCCACACACGTACACACACACACACACACACACAGGAACAGAAGCAGCCAGCTAAGCCCTCTAGGTAATTAAACACCTGAAAGCGGGTGGGGCTGCAGTTACCTGGCATTGACACAACAACAGAGAAGAGCTTTACAGACACCGTGAGCACATCCTGCTGCTCTGAACAACACCCATTACCATGAAAATCAACTACTGTCGGTGTCAACCATTACCATGACAATAAACTACTGTCAGCAACACCTATTACCATAATGACCAACTACTGTCAGCAACACCCATTACCATAACGACCAACTACTGTCAGCAACACCGCTACCATGGCAACCAACTAACGTCTGCATCATCAGTTGTCACAACCACTAAACAGTGGTCAACACCAAGGGTTTCCATGAGACCCAACCACTGCCAGTCCCTCCTGCTGACATGCTCCATTACCCAACTACAGATTTACACACATCAACACAAACTGCCCACACAACACTGAACCCCCACAGTGTTCATACCTGAGCCATGGTATACCCGAGCCACTCTCCTGTGTGTGAGTGTATGTGAGTGAGTGAGTGTGCATGCTTTTGTTTGTGTTGATACACATGCGTGTGTTTATGAGAGTGTGAATGTGCATGCGTGCGTGTGTGTGTGCTTTGTGTGTACACACCCAGCTGTACATGGAACATCTGACCTTTGACCTTTTGACAGGCCATCTGGGCACCATGACGCCTCAGGTCTGTGGCCTGGCTGGGGGAGAGCCAAGAACATCCACACACACTCTCTCTCTCACACACACACACACACACACACACACACACACACTCAGTACGATACACACACACACACAGACTGTACGACACACACACAGTATGATACATACACACACACACACACAGACTGTACGACACACACACACAGACTGTACGACACACACACACACAGACTGTACGACACACACACATGCACAAACACACAGACTGTACGACACACACACATTAAATCCCAACTGCACTAATCTCCTAAAAATGCCTTTCAGTCTTTCAGCTTTAACTGCCCTGCTCTCCACTCTCTGTTTTATGTGTGTGTGTGTCAGAGCCCTTTCTTCCTTCAGAGACCCAGGCATGGATCACACACACACACACACACACACACACACACACACAGTAACTCAGTCCTACACAAAGACGAGCTAACTTCAGTATCATAGCTAGACCTACACAGAAAGCTACAGCTTCCTGTCATACAAATACACAACTTGCTTGATGTCTAAAATTTACAGATTTTACTTGGGGATACAAATCTTAAAGACTATAGGTCAAGTGCCACCCAAAAGAATGCCTGCATGCAAAGCAGAAGTAGAAGAAAACTGTCATAACAGAGTTTGGCTTTTCAGGGGACAGAGAGGGAGAGAGAGAGAAACGGCAACTTCAACCATTTCGCAATGCCAGCATTCCAGCAACAGAACTTTCTCTACCTGCCTCTGAGTACCCTTCTCTCTCTCCGCCTGACACACACACACACTCACCGTGGCGCACAGTAGGTAGAGAGGCGGTCTCAGGGGCAGCTGGCTCCAGTCGGATCGCCTGTCCCATGCTACTGCCCCTGAGCCTACAGGCTTGCTTCCCCTTTGCCCTCGGGGGGGCACACAGGCTGGGCTGGGGGGCCAAGGAGACCGGTGAGTTAACCTGCTCCTCTTGCCAGACTCTGCACTGTCCTGCGTCCACCCGTAACTTAACACTACCTCTGTCTGCTCCTCTCGTCTCTCTCTCACTCGTTCCCTCCCTCTCTTCACTCTGTTTTCCTCCCCTCCCTCCCTCCCTCTCTCTCTCTTGTCTGCTTCATAAATAAAGTAGCATGCCAGCATACACAGAAGAATGCCGTTCATTCCACAGAGCACATATTTCAGGGGCAAAGGTTGCAGGAGTTTGGGGGGGGGGTGTGCACAGGGATTTCCACTGTCCCCCGTGCTGTTCTGAGACAGACGGGTGGAGGGGGGGGGGGGGTGCAGTAACCTGAGAGCAGGAATATGAGCTAGTGCAAAGAGCACCTAGCCTGAGCAGGAAGTGACCTCACATTAGTATCCTATCATCACTCATACACAGAAGCACACAAGCACATGTACATACAAGCTCTCAAACACACACACACACACACACAGACAGACAGACAGACAGACAGACACACACACACACACACACACACACACAGACCAGAGCCATTGTCTCCAGGGTTACGCAATGTTTGCATATGTCCCTGTATGTAAACTTCCCAGTCAGTGCAAGTTCATGGAAGTTCATGACTGTCAGTAACACAAAGCCGGCATGGTGCCTCACTACAGAACATCCCAACAGCACTAAGGGCTGCTCTCTGACACTGAGCTGCTCTATGTTACTCCCTGCTGCTGCTCTTCACTCCACTCTCACTCCCTGCTGCTGCTCTTCACTCCGCTCTCACTCCCTGCTGCTGCTCTTCACTCCGCTCTGACTCCCTGCTGCTGCTCTTCACTCCGCTCTGACTCCCTGCTGCTGCTCTTCACTCCGCTCTCACTCCCTGCTGCTCCTCTTCACTCTGCTCTCACTCCCTGCTGCTGCTCTTCACTCCACTCTCACTCCCTGCTGCTCCTCTTCACTCTGCTCTCACTCCCTGCTGCTGCTCTTCACTCCACTCTCACTCCCTGCCACTGCTCTTCACTCTGCTCTCACTCCCTGCTGCTGCTCTTCACACTGCTCTCACTCCCTGCTGCTCCTCTTCATTCCACTCTCACTCCCTGCTGCTCCTCTTCACTCCGCTCTCACTCCCTGCTGCTGCTCTTCACTCCACTCTCACTCCCTGCTGCTGGTCTTTGTACACGATTTCACTGCCTACCATTTCATAACCACGACAGCCCGCACCTCCAGGGAGCTGAGCACACAGGTCCTCAAAAACAGCACCGCGAGGGGGCTGGAGGCACGCACACACACACAGACACACACAGACACACACACGGGCAGCTCAAACAGGCAGCCACATAACCAAAGCAGGCTAATCCCAGCCAGGCAAACATAAAAGCACAGCCACAGAGAAACAATCACATAAACACAACCACAGGCTGCCAACAAACAAGCAGACTCTGGAAACCTTTCTGCAATCTGCAACTGCAAAGCAACAACCATGACGACTTCTGTGATGAAATGAAATTTTAATGCTACTTCTGTGAGTTTGAGTCTCTGTCAATGAACTAGCCTCAGCGGACTAAGAACACCTCAACATCACTGAACCCAGTCAAAGGTCAGCAAGGTCAAGGGTCAGGGGTCAAGAACTGAAGCTGTCAATTACAGGCGTCTCATAACAGGCCGATGTGGGGTTATGCTACAGTAGAAGCACGAGTTATATTTGAAGTGCTGAATTATTTATTTCTGTAAGCAATTTTTATATGCTGCCACATGTATGCAAAGGTGCCCAAAAAACACATGAACTGTTCCCAGCTGTGAGAAACACCCTGCAGTGAGATCCAGTATGAATTAAAGCCATGATGTCACACTATGACAAGCAAAAAGGGAAAAAATGACCTGAGTACCTGAGTAAGGTAATGCATGTACTGATCCCTGCCTCTCCTCTCTATGCCCCCCCACACCCCTGTGAGTATACTGAGCCCTGCCTCTCCCCCCCCCACACCCCTGTAAGTATACTGAGCCCTGCCTCTCCCCCCCCCACACCCCTGTGAGTATACTGAGCCCTGCCTCTCCTCTCTATGCCCCCCCACACCCCTGTGAGTATACTGAGCCCTGCCTCTCCTCTCTATGCCCCCCCACACCCCTGTGAGTATACTGAGCCCTGCCTCTCCTCTCTATGCCCCCCCACACCCCTGTGAGTATACTGAGCCCTGCCTCCCCCCCCCACACCCCTGTAAGTATACTGAGCCCTGCCTCTCCCCCCCCCACACCCCTGTGAGTATACTGAGCCCTGCCTCTCCTCTCTATGCCCCCCCACACCCCTGTGAGTATACTGAGCCCTGCCTCTCCCCCCCCCACACCCCTGTGAGTATACTGAGCCCTGCCTCTCCTCTCTATGCCCCCCCACACCCCTGTGAGTATACTGAGCCCTGCCTCTCCTCTTTATGCCCCCCCCCCACACCCCTGTGAGTATACTGAGCCCTGCCTCTCCTCTCTATGCCCCCCCCCACACCCCTGTGAGTATACTGAGCCCTGCCTCTCCCCCCCCCCACACCCCTGTGAGTATACTGAGCCCTGCCTCTCCTCTCTATGCCCCCCCACACCCCTGTGAGTATACTGAGCCCTGCCTCTCCTCTCTATGGCAGGGCTCTGTGAGAGACCGGTCTGTGAGAGACCACAGTATGTGAACAATATCTGTAAGAGACAGCAGCGTGTGAATGATGGTCTGTGAGAGACCGAAGCGTGTGAATGATGGTCTGTGAGAGACCACAGCGTATGAATGTTGGTCTGTGAGAGACCGCAGCGTGTGAATGATGGTCTGTGAGAGACCGCAGCATGTGAATAATATCTGTGAGAGACAGCAGCGTGTGAATGTTGGTCTGTGAGAGACCGAAGCGTGTGAATGATGGTCTGTGAGAGACCGCAGCGTGTGAATGTTGGTCTGTGAGAGACCGCAGCGTGTGAATGATGGTCTGTGAGAGACCGCAGCGTGTGAATGATGGTCTGTGAGAAACCGCAGCATGTGAATGATGGTCTGTGAGAGACCGCAGCGTGTGAATGATGGTCTGTGAGAGACCACAGCATGTGAATAATATCTGTGAGAGACAGCAGCGTGTGAATGTTGGTCTGTGAGAGGCCGCAGCATGTGAATGATGGTCTGTGAGAGACCGTAGCGTGTGAATGTTGGTCTGTGAGAGACCGCAGCGTGTGAATGATGGTCTGTGAGAAACCGCAGCGTGTGAATGATGGTCTGTGAGAAACCGCAGCGTGTGAATGATGGTCTGTGAGAGACTAAAGTGTGTGAATGATGGTCTGTGAGAGACAGCAGCGTGTGAATGTTGGTCTGTGAGAGACTGCAGCGTGTGAATGATGGTCTGTGAGAGACTAAAGTGTGTGAATGATGGTCTGTGAGAGGCCGCAGCGTGTGAATGATGGTCTGTGAGAGACCGCAGCGTGTGAATGATGGTCTGTGAGAGACCGCAGCGTGTGAATGATGGTCTGTGAGAGACACTGCAACTGAGGCAGAGCCGGATTTTCGCCTGCAAGGAACAGAGTTTTGGAGATTACACACAGCGGGAGCAGATAAAGGCTGTCAGCTCTACAGATGGAGTAAGGCACCGAAAAGGGTTCAGCACAAACTAATAAAAATGAAACACAAAAGGATCGTCCAGTGACAGGCTTCACTACGATTTCGATGTGGGGAGTTGTGTGCTAAAGCAGCTCAGCAGTGTGCGTGGTTTAAGCAGTAAACTGTGTTTTACGCTGCCTGTGGACCCCAGCCTCATGGAAACTACCTACAGTTTCAAAGCCGTCTGCCTTCCACAGCACACACAGACATCTGACAGGCAGGGCTGCGATCAGCTCTGCTTTCAAACAAACAATGCAGCTACATGGCAGGAAGAAACATGACAGGCACATATGCATGCAATGAAGTCTACTTTTTAAATGACGAATGAAAGAATGTGGTTTCAGCTGAAATGCATGAGTTGGCTTTGTGAGGATGAGCTGGCAAACTCGCACACTAGTACACATGCAAACAGACTCGAGTGCCCACATGCACGCATGCACACACGCAAGCATGCAATCACAAACAAACTTGCACCAACGCATCACATGTACACAAACACTGTTGCATGGTATTTGTGAGCATCGCTGAGGTTGAATCCATTCTGTACTACCTGCAGGGTTACAGCGCAACACAGCTGGCTCCAGGGTGAACCAAGCTGCCACAGTGCCCTCTGCAGTCACCGGGCAGCATTGCAGCGCACAAAGCTCTCACTGTAACCTGCTGGAATCCCAGGTATGTGAGCCAAGCTACCGCTAGCTGATAAGGGAGGAACTGAGAGCGCCCAGTTTGTACGGCTGTGAGGAAGCTCAGCACGTCTCTTATCTGATGGCCTGTTAGTCTCTGACATACAGCCTGTAACAGAGAGGCTCCCACAGTCTGCCTGCGCAGCACTGCACATGATCAGTGTGGCTAAGCAGTGAGAGCAGCATCAGAGTGCAGTGTCGTCTGCTTCCTCCTGAACCCACACAGGTTACAGCCAGCAGCTGGGGACACAAATACACCTGAGTATTCCCAAGAGCACAAATACCCCAGGAATATGCTGGAGTGAAGCAGAGAGATTGGGCCAGCTGCTGAAACCCGTCAGCAACGGGTTTCCACTGCCTCCACTGCAACCAGTGCTACGTCAGCAATGCCTCCACTGCACCCAGTGCTACGTCAGCAATGCCTCCACTGCAACCAGTGCTACGTCAGCAATGCCTCCACTGGACCCAGTGCTACGTCAGCAATGCCTCCACTGCACCCAGTGCTACGTCAGCAATGCCTCCACTGCACCCAGTGCTATGTCAGCAATGCGTCACCTGCAGCAGTAGCTTTATCGTGTTTAATTATGATACCCTGCTCTGTTGCGGATACGCTGTATAAAAGGCATTTGCATGACCAGTACTCCCCAAAATGTACCGACAAACTTAACTACATGGTGTATCAGGTGAGGATGGCAGGCTCCAATCATCTCTGTTCTGAGTGAATTAAGCAGCAGAGCTGCTCTGGGCAGAGACAGGCTCCAGAGAGAGGAAGAGGATTTAAAATAGGCTGATAAAGATCAGGTCTGCGGCACACGAGACCTGCTCTCTCTGCTGCTCCCTGCAGCTCTGCCATTCTCACAGAGACCTGCTCTCTCTGCTGCTCCCTGCAGCTCTGCCATTCTCACAGAGCCCTGCTCTCTCTGCTGCTCCCTGCAGCTCTGCCATTCTCACAGAGCCCTGCTCTCTGCAGCTCTGCCATTCTCACAGAGCCCTGCTCTCTCTGCTGCTCCCTGCAGCTCTGCCATTCTCACAGAGACCTGCTCTCTCTGCAGCTCTGCCATTCTCACAGAGACCTGCTCTCTCTGCAGCTCTGCCATTCTCACAGAGACCTGCTCTCTCTGCTGCTCCCTGCAGTTCTGCCATTCTCACAGAGAGTCTTTTACCTGCACATGTTAATGTGAAACTTCATTAGTTCAGTGAGATTTCAGCAATGTGTCTGAAAACAAGCAATTTACTCTTGCCTGTGGGCTGGAAGATAAAGAGGCCACAATCAGAGCAGAGAATGGGAGAGTGAGGGAGAAGGAGAAAAAACACTGTGTTATATCTGTAAATGTATCTGTTCTTTGGCAACTTAAGATTTATCCACTCATGCCAAAAATGTTTTCTGAAATGAAGGGGGGGGGGAGAGAAAGAGAGAGAGATAGAGAGAGATAGAGAGAGAGGTGGTGAGGAAAAGATGAAGAGAGGAGGAGGGAGGTATGGAGGGAGGGAAAGAGAGAGGAAGTAAGTATGGAGGGAGGGAGAGAAGAGGGAGGTAGGGATGGAAGATGGAGAGAAACGGCGAGCAAAAGGAAGGAAAAGAGAGAGCAGTAGAGAAGAGAGCCAGGGTTATTTTTACTGTGCTGGTGCAGGGCTGGGTGTGATAAAACAGTTATGTAATCTCTCCTCTGGGCGCTCTCTCTCTCTCTTTCTCTCTCTCTCTCTCTCAATTAAATTTCAATTTAATAATGCTTTATTGGAATGACTGCATACAAGCAATATCGCCAAAGCTCAAACAATGACACACTTAAGTCACACATGACAAACATACATCATACAGTTGAATAAAATAAAACAGATAATATAAAAATGGGAAACTTCATATGACTCTCTCTCTGCTCCTTTGCTTCTCCTCTCCCTCCGCCCTCCCTCTCTGACAGAGAAGCGTGGAGCTTGTCCTGTACCCTGTAACCCCAGTGGCCTGTGGTCACATGATTAGCAGGTAGTCGGGGGGGGTGTTGGGGCAGGGCATGGGCGGTCCTTAGGGAGCAGGCTCAGCAGAACCCAAATGGCTGCATCTGTGGCTCTGAGTCCACCATTATTCTGCCCCACATTCTGCTGTCCCAGCATGCACTGCAACCAGTACGAGCCCCACAACGTCACTGCAACACACCTGAGCCAACCTGAATATAGACCTCAGAAGCAGAGCACACTGCTCCACACCAAACAACATACGCTCAGACCCAAACCCTGCACCGGAACCCTCACTCCCCCACATATGAACCAAACCCTGCACTGGAACCCTCACCCACCCCCACATATGAACCAAACCCTGCACTGGTACCCTCACTCCCCCCCCATATGAACCAAACCCTGCACTGGAACCCTCACCGACCCCCATATATGAACCAAACCCTGCACTGGAACCCTCACCCACCCCCACATATGAACCAAACCCTGCACTGGAACCCTCACCCACCCCCACATATGAACCAAACCCTGCACTGGAACCCTCACTCCCCCACATATGAACCAAACCCTGCACTGGAACCCTCACCCACCCCCACATATGAACCAAACCCTGCACTGGAACCCTCACTCCCCCCCCATATGAACCAAACCCTGCACTGGAACCCTCACCCACCCCCATATATGAACCAAACCCTGCACTGGAACCCTCACTCCCCCATATATGAACCAAACCCTGCACTGGAACCCTCACCCACCCCCACATATGAACCAAACCCTGCACTGGAACCCTCACCCACTCCCCCATATGAACCAAACCCTGCACTGGAACCCTCACTCCCCCACATATGAACCAAACCCTGCACTGGAACCCTCACCCCCCCCCCATATGAACCAAACCCTGCACTGGAACCCTCACCCACCCCCACATATGAACCAAACCCTGCACTGGAACCCTCACCCCCCCCATATGAACCAAACCCTGCACTGGAACCCTCACCCACCTCCACATATGAACCAAACCCTGCACTGGAACCCTCACTCCCCCCCCATATGAACCAAACCCTGCACTGGAACCCTCACTCCCCCCCCATATGAACCAAACCCTGCACTGGAACCCTCACCCACCCCCACATATGAACCAAACCCTGCACTGGAACCCTCACTCCCCCCCCATATGAACCAAACCCTGCACTGGAACCCTCACCCACCCCCATATGAACCAAACCCTGCACTGGAACCCTCACTCCCCCCCCATATGAACCAAACCCTGCACTGGAACCCTCACCCACCCCCACATATGAACCAAACCCTGCACTGGAACCCTCACTCCCCCACATATGAACCAAACCCTGCACTGGAACCCTCACCCACCCCCACATATGAACCAAACCCTGCACTGGAACCCAAGTCTCTAACCGCCTGAGCTCGAAGCCCAGAGTCACTTACACAACTAATACCCACCAAATCCTCACACTGCAGGTTATGCTGCATTCAGCCTGTGCCCAAGACTTTAGAGGTCACAGACCCAGAAAGCTCACATAACCACACATGCACTCACTCTCACTCTCACTCACACACACGCACGCACGCACTCTCACACACACTCACATGCGCACACACACACACACACACATTTGCGCACACACACACACTCACATTTGCACACACACACACTCATTTGCGTGCGCGCGCGCACACACACACACACACACACTCACATGCGCACACACACACACACATTTACATACACACTCTACATACACAGATACTCTCACACTCAAGCACTGAATCTATCAGTAGTTAAAAGTTAAAGTTCCTCTCACAAACACACGAACCTTCACACTCACAAGCACATCAGCCAAAGGTGAGCACGAGAAACAGCCGCCAGAAAACAGGATTTTTGATCCAGAGTCGCACAACCATCCCACGCCCCACCGCTGCGTCACTCAAACACCTCAAGGGACTGTGGGAAACCAGCGCTCCCGTGCGTCCATACTGTCAGCACACTCAGGGGAGGGTAAAGCAGGCTTTACCTGCCAGGTGCGTACTGATAAAACTCTGTTTCACACCGGGCCCGGCGTGGCACAGGTAACCTTCAGGAGATTACGGCTCTGCTCAGAGCAGCGCAAACTCTGCGCCGTCCTCCTGCACTTCACACCAGATCAGAGAGCTCCAGCACGCTCAACGGCCTGCTCTCCTGACCCACAGGATTATGGGATTGAGGAGGGATACTGCGACAGGCAGAGTAGCCCTGAGTGCCAGGCTCAAAACTCTCTGCTGTAAGCCTGGTGAAAGCAGTGCAGTTCAGAGTGATAGTGCCAGGTTTATACCTCTCTGCTGTAAGCCTGGTGAAAGCAGTGCAGCTCAGAGTTATAGTGCCAGGTTTATACCTATCTGCTGTAAGCCTGGTGAAAGCAGTGCAGTTCAGAGCGATAGTGCCAGGTTTATACCTCTCTGCTGTAAGCCTGGTGAAAGCAGTGCAGTTCAGAGTGATGGTGCCAGGTTTATACTTCTCTGCTGTAAGCCTGGTGAAAGCAGTGCAGTTCAGAGTGATAGTGCCAGGTTTATACCTCTCTGCTGTAAGCCTGGTGAAAGCAGTGCAGTTCAGAGCGATAGTGCCAGGTTTATACCTCTCTGCTGTAAGCATGGTGAAAGCAGTGCAGTTCAGAGTGATAGTGCCAGGTTTATACCTCTCTGCTGTAAGCCTGGTGAAAGCAATGCAGTTCAGAGTGACGTACAGCTGTAACATACAAACTTGCTGACATACTTAATTAAGACTCAGGAGAAACTATTTTCCATGGCACACAAACAGGGAATATGATATTTCAGGCCTTCAACACAGAAAACATCTACTATAGCCACACAACTACAGAGAAACAGATCATTGGTAATCACCAGCTAAACAAGGCCAACTGTGATTGGTTCACACTCTCTTGTTATACTACCCTGTTCTCTGTGGATAATACAAAGGAAGTAGTATCCACCAATCACAGTTGGCATTGTTTTGCTGTTACTGAAATACTCCTTTCTGTTTTCCACCAGTGATGTGGCAGTGCTATCACCGTTTTATTACCAACCATGTGACTCAGGGGTAAAATCAGAGCAGAAGAGGAACACTTACCTCGCTTTTCCATTACAGTGTTCAGAACGCAGCCGCCAGAGGATCCTGAGAACAGAGAGAGAGCGTAAGACTGAGCCTGACATCCCCTTTACTGAAAACACAACCAGAGAAACACAAACATAAACCCCCTCTGACACGCACAGAGCACTGGGACAAACCCCCTCTGACACGCACAGAGCACTGGGACAAACCCCCTCTGACATGCACAGAGCACTGGGACAAACCCCCTCTGACATGCACAGAGCACTGGGACAAACCCCCTCTGACACGCACAGAGCACTGGGACAAACCCCCTCTGACACGCACAGAGCACTGGGACAAACCCCCTCTGACACGCACAGAGCACTGGGACAAACCCCCTCTGACACGCACAGAGCACTGGGACAAACCCCCTCTGACACGCACAGAGCACTGGGACAAACCGCCTCTGACACGCACAGAGCACTGGGACAAACCGCCTCTGACACGCACAGAGCACTGGGACAAACCCCCTCTGACACGCACAGAGCACTGGGACAAACCCCCTCTGGCATGCACAGAGCACTGGGACAAACCCCCTCTGACATACACAGAGCACTGGGACAAACCCCCTCTGACACGCACAGAGCACTGGGACAAACCGCCTCTGACACGCACAGAGCACTGGGACAAACCCCCTCTGACATGCACAGAGCACTGGGACAAACCCCCTCTGACATACACAGAGCACTGGGACAAACCCCCTCTGACACACACAGAGCATTGTGTGCAGGGGTAGTGTGTGTGTGTGTACATGAGAGTGAGTTAAGGAACAGTGTACAGTGAGTGAGTGTGCGTGCGTGCGAGCGAGGGAGCAGTGTCAGGTGAGAGGATTATTGGCGCAGAGTTGGTGTGTGTGAGTGTGTGTGTGGTGTGGGGGGGGAGGGGCGTAATCTGCTCCTATGGCGCTGAGCCAAAATAAGGTTTTCCCCTGCCTGCTACTTTAAGAGGAACACACACACTCTCTGGACTCTCTCTCGAACACACACACACACACTCACACACTCACACACACTCACACACACTCACACACACTCACACACACTCACACACTCACACACACACACACACACACACACACACACACACACACACACACACACACACACACACACACTCACACACTCACACACTCACTCACTCACACTCACTCACTCACTCACTCACTCACTCACTCACTCACTCACTCACTCACTCACTCCTGGGGACACAGTGTTTCAAAGGGGTGATGGTGTGGGGATCTGGGCCTAAAACCATGTTTTAAATTCTAGGAGGGTTTTAATTTAATCCCTGAGCACAAATCTACTCCCAGAGCAAAAGGTATGTGCTAAGAGTACACCCAGACAGAGCACAATGTCTGCTCAGAGTTTACCCAGACAGAGCACAATGTCTGCTCAGAGTTTACCCAGACAGAGCACAATGCCTGCTCAGAGTTTACACAGACAAAGCACAATGTCTGCTCAGAGTTTACACAGACAGAGCACAATGCCTGCTCAGAGTTTACACAGACAGAGCACAATGCCTGCTCAGAGTTTACACAGACAGAGCACAATGCCTGCTCAGAGTTTACACAGACAGAGCACAATGCCTGCTCAGAGTTTACACAGAGCACAATGCCTGCTCAGAGTTTACACAGACAGAGCACAATGCCTGCTCAGAGTTTACACAGAGCACAATGCCTGCTCAGAGTTTACACAGACAGAGCACAATGCCTGCTCAGAGTTTACACAGACAGAGCACAATGTCTGCTCAGAGTTTACACAGACAGAGCACAATGTCTGCTCAGAGTTTACACGGACAGAGCACAATGTCTGCTCAGAGTTTACACAGACAGAGCACAATGTCTGCTCAGAGTTTACACAGACAGAGCACAATGTCTGCTCAGAGTTTACACGGACAGAGCACAATGTCTGCTCAGAGTTTGCACGGACAGAGCACAATGTCTGCTCAGAGTTTACACGGACAGAGCACAATGCCTGCTCAGAGTTTACACAGACAGAGCACAATGTCTGCTCAGAGTTTACACAGACAGAGCACAATGTCTGCTCAGAGTTTACACAGACAGAGCACAATGCCTGCTCAGAGTTTACACAGACAGAGCACAATGTCTGCTCAGAGTTTACCCAGACAGAGCACAATGTCTGCTCAGAGTTTACACAGACAGAGCACAATGTCTGCTCAGAGTTTAACCAGACAGAGCACAATGTCTGCTCAGAGTTTACACAGACAGAGCACAATGTCTGCTCAGAGTTTACCCAGACAGAGCACAATGTCTGCTCAGAGTTTACACAGACAGAGCACAATGCCTGCTCAGAGTTTACACAGACAAAGCACAATGTCTGCTCAGAGTTTACACAGACAGAGCACAATGCCTGCTCAGAGTTTACACAGACAAAGCACAATGCCTGCTCAGAGTTTACACAGAGCACAATGCCTGCTCAGAGTTTACACAGACAAAGCACAATGCCTGCTCAGAGTTTACACAGACAGAGCACAATGCCTGCTCAGAGTTTACACAGAGCACAATGCCTGCTCAGAGTTTACACAGACAGAGCACAATGTCTGCTCAGAGTTTACACAGACAGAGCACAATGTCTGCTCAGAGTTTACACGGACAGAGCACAATGTCTGCTCAGAGTTTACACAGACAGAGCACAATGTCTGCTCAGAGTTTACACAGACAGAGCACAATGTCTGCTCAGAGTTTACACGGACAGAGCACAATGTCTGCTCAGAGTTTGCACGGACAGAGCACAATGTCTGCTCAGAGTTTACACGGACAAAGCACAATGCCTGCTCAGAGTTTACACAGACAGAGCACAATGTCTGCTCAGAGTTTACACAGACAGAGCACAATGTCTGCTCAGAGTTTACACAGACAGAGCACAATGCCTGCTCAGAGTTTACACAGACAGAGCACAATGTCTGCTCAGAGTTTACCCAGACAGAGCACAATGTCTGCTCAGAGTTTACACAGACAGAGCACAATGTCTGCTCAGAGTTTAACCAGACAGAGCACAATGTCTGCTCAGAGTTTACACAGACAGAGCACAATGTCTGCTCAGAGTTTAACCAGACAGAGCACAATGTCTTACACAAGTGAAACATCTGCTGAGAATGGTGAGAATAGGTTTTGTTAAACAGGGATGAAAATGTTTTCCCTGCGGAAGACTGTCCACTGAGCAGATTCATTAATGAATCAAACAATGCAAATGCAATATGAGATGGTTTAAGAGGATTAGAGAGGAAGTTAAACTGGATGTTTAGACTCGGTGGAATAAGAAATAAGCCATGAGAATGTTCCGGGCTGTGCTTGGGAGAGCGAGGAGGCCCGTGACACCATCCATGGAGTAAACACAGTCAGTGTGCAAACTGCCTGGAGTGTGATGCTGGAACTGCCCCATTGGCCCCCTGGCCAGGCCCCCGCGCCTGCTCCACAGCCCCTCTGCAAAAGACACAACTGCTGCCTGGGGGGCCACCGTGGGCGGTTACGGCTTCAAAACCATGGCAGCACACCGCGCTATCAGGCCGAAGGCTGACGGAGCTAAAGCCCAGTGCGTGAGAGAGGACTGCGGGTCTGAGGGGTTTTAAAACACGCAGCAGCAGGGAGAGCAGCCGTGGTGTGGCTACCACAGCACTGAGAGCCAGCTTTATCAGCGTAATTACAGCAATCTTTTGTTTGCTTTTCACTGCGTGGTTTATTGCTTTCGATTGCGCCAGGAAACCAGCGGATTGAAGGGCTTGGAAATGCCACCGGTGTTTTTCTGTTACATAATCACTCATGCCTTTATCGTGGGGGGCAGAGAAGAGAGAGAGGAGCATGGAGGGGTAGTGCGATGAACTCTCATGGAAGAGGAAGCGTGTTATATGCTGCGCAGAACGTGCTCCATTTTAACCATGTCTGAAAAATAATGAGACAGATATGACTGCGGTTTAGAGTTCCCTGCTGACACTGCCGCTCTGAGAGTAACTAACCTCACAGGGAAGGTCACTGCCAATGGTTCACTTTTCCATGAAGCAAGTATGTTCCGCAAGTGAAACAGGAAGCACGCCGAAACATTTTGAAAACTGTACTTGCAATTGGAACAAGTTTGAACGTCATTCTTGTAAGATGGATCTCAGCTTCAGAGAAACAGTTACAGACCTGGGCTTCAGCCACACCATGCCCTCCAGGGGGGGTATTCGGCTCTACAGCAGCACTCCAGCTTCTGTGGGATCAAACTACAGCCGTATTCACCCCATTCCTGTACGGCAGGGTTAAATCCACACACAAGTATGGAGGATCACTGGCTCTGTAACATTTGACCAAAATTGATTGTGGAAGGTTTCTGGGTTCGTAACGTGTGATCTGTCATTGAGAGTGGAGGGTCATTGGCTTTGTAACATGTAGCCTAATCAACATTTAATGTGGAAGGTGACTGGTTTTTAATTTGTGACCTACATTCACTGTGGAAGGTCATTGGCTCTGTAACGTGGTCCTCCTCAACAGAGACGGCGACGTCGGTCTCCAGCTCTTGATCGATTTCGGACCGCTCCCCTTCGATTAGTCCCCCTGTCGACTGAGCAGAGAGAGACAGATTTAGCCCCTCTCAGTGTCCAGCACACTCTCACACTGCCAGGGTTTCACTATGCTGTACATGACCATAAACAGCCCCTGAAAAGCCCAGAGGGAGCAACCCTTCCCAGTCAGAGCGTACATCCTCTCCTCTCCTCCGTTTTTCTCTGAAAGAAAACGCAAGCTGCAGGTAGTTTGACCTGTTAAACCCGGCTTATTGATCTACCAGAGAGGGCCTTGTTTTCAAAATAGCTGAATGAGCGTTTATTCAACATATACTGTAAATCCGCCCAGCAACCATCATGTCAAATGTGAGCAGCTTGCTTGTTTTCTCACCTTTCCATTGGTCTTCCTGGCAATGACAAAATGTAATGTTCAACAATCAAAACACAGCATCATTGGAATACCAAAGAGACTGAACATTAACACAACCCCCCCCCCCCCCCCCCCCCCACACCCCAGTGAAAATCATATATGGATTGAATGGAAACCACAAATTCCTGCAGACACTGCGGCCCTCCAGGACTGGAGTTAAACCTGCAGACACTGCGGCCCTCCAGGACTGGAGTTAAACCTGCAGACACTGCGGCCCTCCAGGACTGGAGTTAAACCTGCAGACACTGCGGCCCTCCAGGACTGGAGTTAAACCTGCAGACACTGCGGCCCTGATGGATTGCCTTCACCTTCAGTCTCAGTATTAAAAACGATACTTAACTTCACTTACTTACATACCCTTTTCCTACCCCTTTTATACAAATCACATCCAAAACACATAATTATGAATGGTCAGGGAATTGGGAAACCTAACCATTACACTACACTGTAACCTCTGAGCTACAAGCCCAGCTCCCTAACCATTACACTACACTGTAACCTCTGAGCTACAAGCCCAGCTCCCTAACCATTACACTACACTGTAACCTCTGAGCTACAAGCCCAGCTCCCTAACCATTACACTACACTGTAACCTCTGAGCTACAAGCCCAGCTCCCTAACCATTACACTACACTGTAACCTCTGAGCTACAAGCCCAGCTCCCTAACCATTACACTACACTGTAACCTCTGAGCTACAAGCCCAGCTCCCTAACCATTACACTACACTGTAACCTCTGAGCTACAAGCCCAGCTCCCTAACCATTATACTACACTGTAAGCTCTGAGCTACAAGCCCAGCTCCCTAACCATTATACTACACTGTAACCTCTGAGCTACAAGCCCAGCTCCCTAACCATTATACTACACTGTAACCTCTGAGCTACAAGCCCAGCTCCCTAACCATTACACTACACTCTAACCTCTGAGCTACAAGCCCAGCTCCCTAACCATTACACTACACTGTAATCTCTGAGCTACAAGCCCAGCTCCCTAACCATTACACTGCACTGTAACCTCTGAGCTACAAGCCCAGCTCCCTAACCATTACAATACACTGTAACCTCTGAGCTACAAGCCCAGCTCTCTAACCATTATACTACACTGTAACCTCTGAGCTACAAGCCCAGCTCCCTAACCATTATACTACACTGTAACCTCTGAGCTACAAGCCCAGCTCCCTAACCATTACACTACACTGTAACCTCTGAGCTACAAGCCCAGCTCCCTAACCATTACACTACACTGTAACCTCTGAGCTACAAGCCCAGCTCCCTAACCATTACACTACACTGTAACCTCTGAGCTACAAGCCCAGCTCCCTAACCATTATACTACACTGTAACCTCTGAGCTACAAGCCCAGCTCCCTAACCATTATACTACACTGTAACCTCTGAGCTACAAGCCCAGCTCCCTAACCATTATACTACACTGTAAGCTCTGAGCTACAAGCCCAGCTCCCTAACCATTATACTACACTGTAACCTCTGAGCTACAAGCCCAGCTCCCTAACCATTACACTACACTGTAACCTCTGAGCTACAAGCCCAGCTCCCTAACCATTACACTACACTGTAACCTCTGAGCTACAAGCCCAGCTCCCTAACCATTACACTACACTGTAACCTCTGAGCTACAAGCCCAGCTCCCTAACCATTACACTACACCGTAACCTCTGAGCTACAAGCCCAGCTCCCTAACCATTACACTACACTGTAACCTCTGAGCTACAAGCCCAGCTCCCTAACCATTACACTACACTGTAACTTCTGTGCTACAAGCCCAGCTCCCTAACCATTATACTACACTGTAACCTCTGAGCTACAAGCCCAGCTCCCTAACCATTATACTACACTGTAACCTCTGAGCTACAAGCCCAGCTCCCTAACCATTACACTACACTGTAATCTCTGAGCTACAAGCCCAGCTCCCTAACCATTACACTACTCCCTAACCATTACACTGCACTGTAACCTCTGAGCTACAAGCCCAGCTCCCTAACCATTACGCTACACTGTAACCTCTGAGCTACAAGCCCAGCTCCCTAACCATTACACTACTCCCTAACCATTACACTGCAGGTAGAGCTCTCTCTCCACAGCATGAGAGTGTAACACTGCAGTAGTGATGTGGATGGTTCTGCATGTAGGGCAGGTTTTCTAGGTTATAGTTCTGACTTCAGAGAGTCATTTTCCCACTGGGGATATTGCACGTGCTGCAGAGCGCTTACATAACGTAACATCACCAGTCCTGGACGCTCAGGAAAGAGACACACAGCCGTCCGTCAGGTTTCAGTAACACATTTACAGAAGTGCTACTTGGTGTTATTGTGAATAGCATTTCCTTTCTGTCAAACTGAAATAAAAAGCCTATTGTGCAGCTGTGGGAAACAGCATCAAAACTTCCTGAAAGTGATAATGAAAAGTCAGGAGGACAGACAGCAAAGCCAGCAGGTCAGAGATCGAGCTGTCGTGCTGTCTGAGGGAGGCAGAGCCAGGGGGTACGTGATCGATGTCTCTCTGACAGGTCTGACAGGGGAGGGGGAACGCTAATGAACGGGGGGACGTTTCGCACAGGGCCGGGGGGGTTGATCAGCCGCAGCTATGAGAGACTGACAGCTGGACTGCACTCTCCCCTGCCCCCCCCCACCCCCCCCCCCCCCCCCCCCCCCCCCCCGCCCCTTTCAGTCTTCATCACACAGCCTCACAACAAATCAATACATTATATTTAAGGGTACAGCGCAGTTTCCGTCTCCACGATTATTAATCATATCATTTTGCAATATTTTACAGAGTTACTTCCCTCTTCAAACAGTGTAAGTCAGAATGTGGCTTACCGTCAAAATGACTGGTTATAAAAGAGCAAAGCACACAATTTAAACATCTGTGCTTCTGTTCAGTTTTATTTATTGGTGAATAAGGAGAACACTGAAGATAAGACTACCTGCTCCTACTGAGAAATGAATACAATCCTGATTTACAAGAAGCATAGAAAAGGTTACATGACCATTTTGTTTAAAATGCAATACATGCAAAAACATGCAATAAAACAAATTTGTTTCTGGGAAAAAGTAATTCAAACAACCATGAATACAGTATATAGCCAAGTAGTGGGGATTATAATTTTCATTACAATATTGCACAGTCTTATACGGTCCCCTACAGATGAGCACAGTCCGACACAGTCAAGTACAGCCTCATACAGTCCTACACAGACGAGCAGTCTCATACAGTTCAACACAGTCTAGCAAAGTCTCATACAGTCCCACAATCTAGCACAGTCTCTGCAAACATTGCCCACACAGGGACAGTCTCAGACGGTCTCCCGTGGTCTCAGTGTGTCGCAGTCCTCCTGTCTCGTTTCCTCCACACTGGGTAAGTGTTTTGCTCTCTGGGTTTATGTGCTCATCTATGATGCATGAGAGCTCAGAGCTCACCTGCAGCAGGTCTGGGCACGGGGCCAGTGACGGCCCGCCCACTGCCTCACACCGGGCTGCGCTAACTCTGCACTCAGTGCAATGCCAGGCGCTGCGGTAACTCTGCACTCAGTGCAATGCCAGGCGCTGCGCTAACTCTGCACTCAGTGCGATGCCAGGCGCTGCGCTAACTCTGCACTCAGTGCGATGGCAGGCGCTGCGCTAACTCTGCACTCAGTGCGATGGCAGGCGCTGCGCTAACTCTGCACTCAGTGCGATGGCAGGCGCTGCGCTAACTCTGCACTCAGTGCGATGCCAGGCGCTGCGCTAACTCTGCACTCAGTGCGATGCCAGGCGCTGCGCTAACTCTGCACTCAGTGCGATGCCAGGCGCTGCGCTAACTCTGCACTCAGTGCGATGCCAGGCGCTGCGCTAACTCTGCACTCAGTGCGATGCCAGGCGCTGCGCTAACTCTGCACTCAGTGCGATGCCAGGCGCTGCGCTAACTCTGCACTCAGTGCGATGCCAGGCGCTGCGCTAACTCTGCACTCAGTGCGATGCCAGGCGCTGCGCTAACTCTGTACTCAGTGCGATGCCAGGCGCTGCGCTAACTCTGCACTCAGTGCGATGCCAGGCGCTGCGCTAACTCTGCACTCAGTGCAATGCCAGGTGCTGCGCTAACTCTGTACTCAGTGCAATGCCAGGCGCTGCGCTAACTCTGCACTCAG